>CM057456.1:132005000-132510000 GCA_016271365.2 Neoceratodus forsteri | reverse complement strand
GCTGCATTACATGCCGGGAGCACGGGGCCCTATGTGCGTTATCCTTTGCGTTTTCATTTGCGCTTGCGTTTCTGTTATTTTTTGCCATTTGTGGCTACAGTACTGTTTCTCTTTCTGTTTCACTTTGCGTCACCATGCTCACTGACATTTCCGTTTGCAGGCACCATGTTACTATGTGACAACACATCACGTGGCAGACTGTTCCCGTCTATGCCACCGTGTGCATTGCCCTTTCAGTTGTCATTTGCGCTTGCGTTACCATGTGCGCCACTGTTAGCGCTTCTGTTTGCGTTGCTCTTCCTGTTACTATGCCACAAGACATCATATGGTGGGAGTGCGGGGCCCTTTGGGCCCCACGCTCCCGCCGCCACATTACATTCACTATTTCTCGTTATCATTCTCAAAAAGAAGGGAAATTAGAGCAAAAAATCCATTCAATGCATTAGTGGGGTTGTTCCATAGTGACAAAGTGAGGAAATTCGCTGTTGGGGTTGAAACCCTAACTCCAGTCACCCCAGCACCACACACACACAGACACATGCAAGTATGGGGAGGACCAAGTCAACAACCAATGACAGACATCCAGCAGCAGGTGACAGAAATAACAAACAATTGTCTAAATGTACCACGAGATATCCCCACCCACCTGACCAGGTACTGCATGCTCAGTGAGATCAACAGCAAAACTGAGGCCATGTACACCAAACGTACACATCCCTGATTGCAGCTACACACAATGTACCACACTTAGTAGTTGCATGGCCTTGCCTACCAATACCCCACACCACACCACAACTGGTACTGTGCCGTTAGTCAATATAAATGCTGAAGGTGCATGATGACAGTTGTAGAAAGGTTTTAACACTAGTGAGTATACATTAATTAAGAGAAGTACATAAATTAACTAAAAGACACTAGCATGCTCAAGATAAAAGTAGTGTTACATTTAGTAGGTGATTTACATAGTAGTACGTTTACTGCAACGGTTTACTCAAGATAGAGAGGCTGATGTAAACATATGGAAAAGCATTGCCTGTTCAACGCTGTGAAATTCGTACTGCCAGTATCAGATGCATTCTTACTGATGAAGGTGTACTGCTGATGTACATATATAGACCTTCAGTGTGTTTCAATACTAAAGATGCAGTAAGTATTCTTTGTGAAACAGTGTAATTGCATGGATCAGGCCAAGCAACTTCTAAATATCATAGCACTACTGAGCCAACAATAACATACTTGTATCGGAGATGTATATAGGATAGATTTTCCTGTAGGCGCTTACTGAGTATGTTGTACCTGATAAAGACAATCTCATTGCATCTGTGATGACTAACTTATTCAAATAGTAATACATTTACTATTGTTGCAATTAGTGATCTATGCCACTTATGGACACAGTGTAATTTTTTTTAACAGTTGTTTCATACTCAGGCTGTATGCCTAGTGTTTGGGTTTGCCACACTTCTGTCACTGATGCTATCAAAGTGATAACTACGTTAATTGTGGTGCAACAGGAATCAAGTAGGTATGGTGTAGATATAAACAGAATGTCTTTTAGTATTGATTTAACTCACAATGGGGTAAGTGTACTAGGACAGCAGGGGTTATTCTCTATCACTGACTCTGTCAGTTATAATCACACTAAGGTTTTGATGACTGTAATGATCAAGTTACACTGTTCATCTTCATGAGTTCATATTCACAGCCATTCTCCAGTAACTAGACAGTGTATGGTGTAACTGGGTGGGACACTGTGTTCCAAAGCTGCTGCAGTGCCTAGCAGAGGAGAGTATCTACTCATAAAGACAATTAAGCAATAAGGCATGACCAACAGTTATGTTAAATGTGATCTATTAATCACCCTGTAGGGGTTTAATGTTAATGAGGCATGCCGAGTGCCACATGTCGCTAGACAGTGATAAATTGACCATTAACATAATACCTGGGAGTGGCTTATTGCTATCATAAAAAATGTTTTTAAACAACATTAAACCATGTTCATCATATGGTTAGGCTCTACATGTATGTTAATAAAACTAAACATAAAAGCTGTTACAATGTTTACAGTCAATTAGAAGCTGCATTTCTCAAACCCTTGTTATAATCGGAGATATTATACCTGTACAACTCCTTGGTTTTGCTGAACTCTATTGCTCAGGTGCCCACCACATGTGGTGTGGTCTGGTGTGGGGCATCGGTAGGTAAGGCCATGCAACTACTAAGTGTAGTACGTTGTGTGCAGCTGCAATCAGGGATGTGTATGTTTGGTGTACATGGCCTCAGTTTTGCTGTTGATCTCCACTGAGTATGCAGTACCTGGTCAGGTGGGTGGGATGTCTCGTGGTACATTTAGACAATTGTTTGTTATTTCTGTCACCTGCTGCTGGATGTCTGTCATTGGTTGTGTTGACTTGGTCCTCCCTCATACTTGCATGTGTCGTGTGTGTGTCTGTGTGTGTGTGGTGCTGGGGGTGAATTCGGAGTTAGGGTTTTCAACCCTAATGCGAATTCCTCACTTTTGTCGCTATGGAACAACCTAACTAATGCATCAAATGGGTTTTGCCTCTAATATATATATATATATATATATATATATATAATAGATATACCACTCTGAGTGTCTTGATGCGGCGCTCTGATATCGCCGCCTTGGTGTGCGGTGTGTGCCGAGGCCGCAGGCGAGTCGTCAACGCCAAAGCGTGTGTATATCAGCCAGCGACGCTCCTCAAATATTATCTATCTTATAAAATATCAAAATTGTTTTTTGGGGTAAAAGTGCAGGTGTCTGCGGTGGCGCTCTGATATCCATGCGGTCATATGATGCTCAGGATCAATGAGCAACAACAATTTCCTACCCATTTTATAAATATATATATATATATATATTATAGTAACGCAAGTCGTGCCACTATAGTTAAGGTTCAGCAACCAGTTACATACTAAAGTCAAAGGTTTGGATGTTAATAACTTTGGATCCATTCTATGGATTTGCCTGAAAGTTGGTT
This sequence comes from Neoceratodus forsteri, assembly GCA_016271365.2. Classification (NCBI taxonomy): domain Eukaryota; kingdom Metazoa; phylum Chordata; order Ceratodontiformes; family Ceratodontidae; genus Neoceratodus; species Neoceratodus forsteri. The sequence goes on along the minus strand of CM057456.1, from coordinate 132,506,995 downwards.
CATGCATTGGGGTACACTAGATCTCTTGATTTGCCAAATTGTGTTTCTGTCGGAGTGTCTGTCTTCGTGAACGAAAGCACTGAAAAATGCAAAAAATATCCATTTTTGGAGGCACCTTTTGGCATTCTTAATGTGCTCCTGTGTGGCCATTGTGTGGTGTGCCACTCTGTGTGATGACTTGTTTGAAAGAGCGTTGGTGTATGAACATGCTGCTTTTTGTTTGGTGAAAAAATATTAAGGCATTCAAAAGTTATGGCACTTTTAATTTCCCATTTAAGTCAATGGGAAAATGTATATTTATATCTTGCAATTAAAGAATGGGAGTTCTGGCCATCTTGTTCCACCTGGCGATCAAAGAATTTGCAACCTCACAGTTCAAGAATCTTTGTCCACAAAGATTTTCAAAATTCTTTGATAGCGAGGTCCGCCATTTTGTTTTTTATTTTCCGATTGGAAAAACACAAATATCTCAACGAAGGGGTCATTTCTGAAGTAAAACTTAGACGGGTTTTACTCAGGGGGCTCTGATCTATTAAGCCATGCCTTTGGTTCATCCAAATCAGTCAAAAAATAGAGTTATAAGCTTTTAAAATCTTAATTCGTGGCTCGCTAATGATCTTTGATCGCGAGCCTCCAAATTCTTTGATCATGAGATTCTTTGATCTCGATCTTGCATTGTGACCTAAACACACTAATATCTTGGCTCAGGGGTGGGCTAGGGACACAAATGAGGATGGATTTTGTTCAGGAGGGTCCGTTCCATCGAGGCTCAGTTCAAATCTGTGAAAAATTCATGTTTCACCATTTTTAATTTTTTGTTCATGAGCCTGCAAATTCTTTGATCGCGAGCCTGCATATTCTTTGATCGTGAGATTCTTTGATCGTGATTGTACATCGTGAGAGAGGGACGAGATGTCCCAATTTAAAAATCAATTTTCTCAGCCCAGGGGTGTCCTAGGAAGTCAAATGAGGGTGGGTTTTACTCAGGGGGCTTCGTTCTGTTGACCCGTGGCAGTGGTTTACCTCAATTCCTTCACTTTTTTGATTTATAATATTTTTAATTCTTTGTTTGTGAGCCTGCAAATTCTTTGATCGTGAGATTCTTTGATTGCGATCGTGCATCGTGAGCGAGGGGCAAGATGGCCCAATTTAAAAATCAATTTTCTCAGCGAAGGGGTGTCCTAGGAAGTCAAATGAGGGTGGGTTTTACTCAGGGGTCGTTGTTCTGTTGAACCATGATGATGATATACCACAATTTCTTTAATTTTTTGATTTATAATATTTTTAATTCTTTGCTCATGAGCCTGCAAATTCTTTGATCATGAGATTCTTTGATCACCATCTCTGATCGCGAGAGAGGGACAAGATGGCCAGATTTTTTATAATGGAATAGATGCGGGAATTTTAGTAATCTTTCATATTGAATATCTCGGGAATGGTTTGGTCTTTTTACTTGAAACTTGGAGGGTGTTTACGGGATGTCCTGTAGATGTGAATTTTGGTGCACATGTGTCAGAGAAAAATTTTTTAGCGGAAATATTGCGGGATGCACTTTATGTGTTGTGGACAGTGTTTTGCTTCTGGTGGTGGCTTGAAACTGATAGGGTACCTAGCCTTAGTGTCATGGATGTAGTTTTCAATTGTTATGTGTGTTAAATGTCAACAGGTGTGGAATTGTGCCAGTCTGACGAATGAAAATCTCATACGTTAAAATGTTAGATCTTTGACATCTTTTGGTCTTTTCACTTGAAATTTGGAGGGTGTTGACAGCATGTCATGTGGATGAAAATCACAGTGTTTCCATGTTAGAAATATGTTTTTGGTGCAGATACGGCATGGTGCAGTTTACATTCTGCGGACAGGGTTTTGCTTGTGGTGGTGGCTTGAAATTGATAGGATCCCTAGCCTTAGTGTCATGGATGTAGTTTTCAGTCATTGTGTGTGTTAAATGTCAACAGGTGCGGAACTGTGCCACTCTGATGAATGAAAATTTCAAATTTTGATATGTCATATCTTGGACACAGTTTTATGTTTTTACTTGAAATTTGGAGGGTGTTGACAGCATGTCCTGTAGATGTTAAAAGAGATGTTTACGTCTTTGACAATATATTTTTTATGGATATATTGTGTGGCACAGTTTACACTTTGTGGATAGCATTTTCTATTGTTCTACTAGATTAACATTTGTTTGGTAGCTGTCCTTGCTGTTGTGATTGCACTTTTTAGTCATTGGGTGTGTAATGTGGCCTGACACTTACAATTTGGTAGGAGCGCAGGGCCCTTCCCTACCAACTTGCGCAACTTTCTACTTTTCTATTCTTTCTTAAAAAGTAAGGAAATTCAATGCAAAAAACTTTGTTAATGCATTAGTTAGGGTTCTTCTACAGTGAAAAAAGCAAGGAAATTAGGGGTTTGGGTTGAAAGCCCCCCTTGGACCCCCCAGCTCACCCCCCCACCGGCATCGGGGTGTGCGTTGGGGTCGTCGGTCCAAACTCTGACCCCATTCTCCTATACCTCTGCTTCTTTACACATGTGATGGGGTGAGAGTTAGGGCTGATGGAGTTTTTTGCATGGAATATATATCTATTCCATGCAAAAAATCTCTGTTAATGCATCATTTAGAGTTAAAACACAAAAAGTCAGGAAATGAAAAATCTTTAGTGTTGCCCCTCCCCCCCTTGTGGACCCAACAATCATCCCTAGATTGACAGATGATGGGGTGTGTCATTGGGGTTGTGAGGCCTAAATGTCGCCCCATTCCTTGTGTAATCATAGTGAGAAGCAACAGTGAACAAGAATGGGGCAAGATTTAGACCTCACAACCCCAATGATACAGCCTGTCATCTGTCAATCTTGGGATGATTGGTGGGTCCACAAGGGGGAGAGGCAGCCCTAAAGATTTGTCATTTCCTGACTTTATGAGTTTTAACCCTAAATGATGCATTAATGCAGTTTTTCCATAGAATTTCCTTACTTTTTGAGAAAGAATAGAAAAGTATGAACTTGCAGAAGTTGGTGAGAGTGTGGGCCCTTCAGGCCCTATGCTCCCACCAATGTGTAAATGTATATCTACCATCAACACCCTCCAAATTTCAATTTAAAAGACCAAACCGTGCCCAAGATATAACATGTTAAAGTTTGAGATTTTCATTCATTGGATTTGCAGAATTCCACACCTGTTAACATTTTAGAGGGACAATCACTGAAAACAACATACATGACACCAAGGCTAGATACCCTATCAATTGCAAACCACCACCATGATGCAAAACACTGTCCGCAAAAAGTAAATTGCATCACAGAATATCTCTGCATAAAATATTGTCTCTGACACATAAACATCATAATTTACATCTACAGGACATGCCGTGAACACCCTCCAAAGTTTGAGTAAAAAGACCAAACGGTTTACGAAATATTTAAACTTAAAGATTGTGAAACCTGGCCTATCTGTTCCATTATAAAATCTGGCCATCTTGTCCCTCCCTCAGGATCAAAGATGACAATCAAAGAATCTCGTGACCAAAGACTTTGCATGCTCATGATCAAAGAATAAAAAATGGTGAAACTCAAGTTTTAGGCAGAATGATATGCAACCACCACCATGCCTCGATAGAATGAAGCCCCCTGAGCAAAACCCACCCTCATTTGTGTTACTAGGCCACCCCTGAGCTTACAAATTAGAATTTTTCAAAGGGACATCTCATCCCTAATTCACAATGCAAGATTGCGATCAAAGAATCTCGCGATCAAAGAATTTGCAGGCTCACAATCAAAGAAATTGCACGCTTGCAATCAAAGAATAAAAAATGGTGAAATGTTTTTGGCAGAATTAGATGAAACCACCACCACCATGTCTCGATAGGACGAAGCCCCCTGAACAAAACCCACCCTCATTTCTGTTCCTAGGCCACCACTGAGCTGAGAAAAATACATTTTTACCTCATGATGCAAGATCGCGGTAAAATAATCTCGCAATCAAAGAATTTGGAGGTTCATTGTCAAAGATCATTAGTGAGTCACGATCAAAGAATTTAAAATGTTATTACTCTATTTTTTGACCATTTCACATGGAACCAAATGCATGAGTTGATAGATTGAATCCCCCTGATTAAAACCCATGCAAGTTTTACTTCAGGAGTGACCTCTGAACCAAGATATTTGATTTTTTATGACGTGTGTCTCCACAAACAAACACACATACACACTCACACATACACAGTGCACACATATATGCGCAAACACACACAGACACACACACACACACACACACACATAGCCATGCATCAGATCAATCATATGAAATAAACATGAGAGAAGTTTAAAAAAAAAACTCATCAACAACCTGTACTGGAACAATATGTATTTATTTTCTCTGTTGCTGGAGAATGTCATCTAATCATAGTTGACAATGCATTGCACTTTCCACCTGCTAGAATCTTGATTTACAGTGGGTCTCATTTTTTGTTCTTTATTTTTTTGTCAACTATGGGAATGGAGAAATCACTATTAGAGTACTCATGATATGGTACACATTAATAACAGGGAAATGCTGCCAATTTCCACACTGTTTTCTAACATGATGAGATCTGTACCACACATTTCATATACTAAAAACTTTATTTACAGGGGCTCTCACTATGTTTTCCTTTTTTTGTATGATAGGAAGGGAAACATCCATAGTAGTCATGCTGCATGACATTATAGCAACAGTGATAGACTACTGATTTTCAGACTAGCTGCAGCTCACTAATCATCTTTGGCCGTGAGCCTGCAAAATCTTTGGCCTCGGTCGCAGCTGATTATTTTGCAACCTTGCGGTCAAAGAATGAATTCACAATGTTACTGTGCAAAGCAAATATTTAGTGGACATCCCAGCCCTTCATTCACTTTGTCAGCTGCTAAAAAGTAAATACAAACTACAAGGAAGAAATGATTGTTTGCTTTTGCCAGTCAGGGGAAGTGAAAAGAGGTATGTATCAATCACAGAATATTTAGTGCTGACATGTAAGCTTGATGTCTGGGAGTGGGTCTCCTCACTGCAAGAAATCTATTTCAGCAAATTAATTACTTAAAGGGGACAGGAAAGCAACCAACTTTTAGCTCCATCATGGTTAATCAGTGTGTGTCTTCATGCTGAATTAAACCATTAATCTACAATTTATTGTGTGTTGGTATCTTTTTTGTGATTTCAATACATGCTATGGCTACTAATGGTGAAGCTGCTTCTCAATGTTCTTTTACTGCTCAAGCCTGCTGGTGGGAAGTGCTTGCTGCCAATGACAGTTTATGCATTCTACTTGCACATGACTCTAGTCAAGATCAGCACAATAAAACATGTATACCTGAATCAAAACTAGCCTGCATCCCAGAATGAATCTAAACTGAAATAGATTTGAGGGTTTATTAAAAAGAAGGGGAAAATATGCAAACTAATAATCCCAGTTTCCAATATCCATGGTAACCCTCTGTGTAATCAAAGTAATTTATCTCAAAGCCAACATCCGATTCCCTTGCACATCTCCTAAGCAAACTAGTGTGCCTGTATTCCAGAATGAATCTAAATGACAGAGAGAGCAAGAGAGAGGGGGATAGCTGAGGAATTGTTAAAAAAACAACAAGCAGTTTGTACATCAGATGATCCGTAACCCACAATTTCTGTAGCCTTCAGCATGTCCGTATTGGCGGAGAAAGGGAGAGGTGGGGCAGACCAGGAATGGGAGTGTAAACATTTTACTGTGTAGTGCACTGCCCAAGTTAGTTTGCTGATGTATAAATGCATCAGTTACTGTTGAATTGTATATATATATATTGTATATTTAAGCATCCAGCAGTAAGTAGTTAATTACCAGTTAGTCTGTTCCGAGGCATATTATTTTATTTGACATTACAGTGATACTGATTTAACTGATTTAACCCAGAAGAGAATTTTATGTTTTTTCTAAAAGACGGAGCTTTCACTGACTGAAGCTGGGCACTGTGATAGGGCTTGGGATTCTGTACCGCAGTGACCAGCTCCAGTCAGTGTAAGCTCTGTGTTTTAGAAAAAAAACCCCATAAAATTCTCATCTGTGTTAAATCAGTTAATTCAATAGCACTGTAATGTACAAAAAGACAATATGCCTCAGAACAGACTAACTGGTGATTAACTGGTGACAGCTGGATGTTTTAAAAAATATAAGTACATCGACAGCAACTACAGCATTTATAGATCAAACTAATTCACAGTCAAATGTCTCCATTCCGGTTCCTGGTTGCACCCCACAGGCACAGACACCACTGCATATCTTTCTTGTACAGTAATGTTAATACAATTTATTTGAACCTAGAAGGTGGCTTTGTTTTTTAACTGAGAACACAGGCTTATTTTTTTTTTTTGGGCTCAATCGCATAAATGAGACTTTTATACAAGAATAAGCAGTGCAATTGTGGTACTGATAACTGGTCCATGCAGAAGCAAAGTCAACAATTCGACAGGAATCAAGGGGTTTGTGAGGTTGTGTAGAAACGATAAGGGTAATTCAGAGTCAGTAAAACAGATTGTGCTAAAAATGGCAATGACAACAGGTTATTAAAAAAAAAAGTTGCCAGATAACCATTTGACAGCACTCTAAGAATATGCAAGCCTGGCACGAGTACAGTATATGATGCCAAAACTCAAACAGGCACATAATGAACAAACCAGCACACTCACTTTTCCTCTGTAAATACTGGATAGGTTAGTGAAGCAGTCACAGTAATGTCCATATTGTGAACATCAATAAATTATTAATATTAAAATAAAAATAAATAAAAAAAAAAACAGTGCTAAGGCTAGTACAGGGAGAGTAGAACCATATGTGAGACTCACAGATATTTAATTAAAAAAACATGTTCAAAGACAAACAGCCCTCCTGCTGTGTGCCAAATGTTTTCAAACGTAATATGTTCTTTCTTGATGTAGAACAATGATTCATACCTGTAACATATTTAAATCCTAAAAACAATGCAGCCAATGATTTGGGCAGTAATTGAGATGGCAGCTTGGATCAACTTAACTAAAGAAAGATGTATGCAGACATATGGACTATGGATGTGGTCAAGTACAAATTGAAATACTGTACAGTAACATAGCACTTACAATTTCTTGGGGAAGAAGGAGACAGGTCCCCTACATAGCAAATTGCATGACATTTAAGATGCAAAGAAGGGCTGTGAGCATTGTGTGTCACTTTGGATTAATACAATACTTGCTTCTTATTTAAGATCATGAAGAAATGGGGAACAGAATGAATGAGTGTTTTAATCAATGCACCATGGAAGAGACTCTCATTGCACATTTTGATTTATTTTTAATGAATTAAGAGCAAGGTTATGCACTTCAGGTGGTCACAGTCCACTCGGTCCTAGAGTACTATCAATGCAATATCTTGACAAAAATGATTTTATCCGACACATAAACACTGTAATTAACATCTACAGGACATGCTGTGAACACCCTCCAAATTTCAAATAAAAAGACCAAACCTTTTCTGAGATATTTAAACTTAAAGATTGGTGATATTGGCCTATCTATTCCATTATAAAATCTGGCCATCTTGTCCCTCCCTCGCGATCAAAGATGGTGATCAAAGAATCTCACGATCAAAGAATTTGCAGGCTTGCAATCAAAGAATTTGCAGGCTCACGATCAAAGAATAAAAAATGGGGAAGCTCTGAATTTTAGGCAGAATTACATCTAACCACCACCATTCCTCCATAGAACGAAGCCCCCAGAGCAAAACCCACCCTCATCTGTGTTCCAAGGCCACCCGTGGGCTGAGAAAATTGTATTTTTCAAAGGGCCATGTCATCTCTCACTCATGATGCAGGATCACGATCAAAGAATCTTGCGATCAAAGAATTTACAGGCTACGATCATAGAAATTGCAGGCTCCTGATCAAAGAATAGAAAATGGTGAAACTCAACTTTAAGGCAGAATTAAATGAAACCACCACTGTGCCTCGACAGAACGAAGTCCTCTGAGCAACCCCAACCTCATTTGTGTTCCTAGGCCACCCCTGAGCTGAGAAAAATTTATTTTTGCCTCGTGATGCAAGATCACAATCAAAGAATCTTGTGATCAACGAATTTGCAGGCTCGCGATCAAAGATCATTAGCGAGCCGCAATCAAAGAATGAAAAATGTTATAACTCTATTTTTTGACTATTTTACATCAAATTAAAGGCATGGGTCAATAGATTGAAGCCTTCTGAGTAAAACCCATGCAAGTTTTACTTCAGGAGTGACCCCAGAGCCGAGATATTAGATTTTTTACAATTAGAATTTAAAAACAAGATGGCGTACCTCGCGATCAAAGAATTTCTCGGGGACAAAGATTCTTTGATTGCGAGGCTGAAAATTCTTTGACCACCAGGTAGGATCAGATGTCCAGAACCCCATTCTTTGTTCGCAAAATAATTTTACCATTGACAGAATGTGAGCTTAAAAGTGCTATTTATATATACTGTATATATTTATATATATATATATATATATATATATATATATATATATATATATATATATATATTAGAGGCAAAAACTCTGTTTAATGCATCAGTTATGGTTGTTCCACAGAGACAAAAATGAGAAATTTGGCGTTAGGGTTGAAAACCCCCTTGGACCCCCTAGCCCTCCCCTCAACTGGCATTGGGGTGCGCGTTGGGGTCGTCGGCCTAACTCTCACCCATTCACATGTGTAAAGAAGCAGAGGTATAGGAGAATGGGGTGAGATTTAGGACAGACAATCCCAACGCGCACCCTGATGGTTGGGGAGTGGGCTGGGGGGTCCAAGGGGGATTTTCAACCCTAACACCGAATTTCCTCACTTTTGTTGCTGTGGAACAACCCTAACTGATGCATTAAACAGAGTTTTGCCTCACACACACATATATATATATATATATATATATATATATATACGTATATAGTGGCCAATGTTTTCAATACCCTGCACTTCTCCATCCCTCCACCTCCCTTAAAGTCACAGTCTGCTCATATAGGAATTACTCCCTAAGGAATATGACTTTCTCTTTCATCCTCTTCCTCGTAGCTCCTCCAAACTCTAAATGCCTTTCCTAATCAGTGCCCCAAATCAATGCAAGTCTTTTCCTGCTGGCTACATCTGCATTGTTTTGACTATTGTTAGCCACAGATTTTGCTGCATCAATTCTAGCTACTGAACAAAACTTCGTTCATCACTGCACCCCTACTCTCAGCTTGCCCAACATGGCCCCAAAAAAGGTCACACCCCTAGCATCAATAATTCTGTCATCCCTATCAAAGAAAGAACAAAGACAACCAGGTTATCTGATTCCCTCCGCCATGCTAAATAAACACCACTGGCATCCCCTGACCTGTCTCCTCCTGTCCCTCCTTCTACTAGCCCTGCTACCAGGTGACATGGAAACCAACCCAGGACCCATGAATGCACACATTGACCACACTAATGCCACATGGGCTGGATGCCACAGTATCAACATCGCCCACCTAAATGTATGTAGCCTCCCATCCAAGTTCGCAGAGATAGTGGCCTGGGGGACCGTATACAAGCCCCATGTGATGGGTCTCTCAGAAACCTGGCTAAAACCATAGCATGACAATGCCCTGTACCTACTTCAAGGCTATTCCCTCCTCCTGCTAGATACGCCAGGCAGAAAGAGAGGAGGAAGCATTGCGCTGTATGTCCAGGACCATATATTAGCTGTCATTGTTGCCTGCTCCACTGCCATCTCAATTAGTGAGTGGATTATTACTGAGCTAACTATTAGTGCCTCAAAAACTTTACATTGGCTGTTGCTACAACCCCCCCCCAGCTACAACCAATGGACTGTCTAGCTTACTGTCTGGTCTAGCATGCACCTCTCCATCCAGGGATGTTTTCCTACTCAGGGATTTCAACCTCATTTGGACAGCAAACTTAATCATTGACTACACAGCCCTGCTAGAGCCACAAAACCTAGAGCAAGTAATCTCTACCACAACAAGATTCAAGCAACACACACCAAACCACTCTATCCTTGATTGGATTATAACTAACCAGTCTGACCTATTCCTCCAAACAGGCACCATGTCAGACATAATTAGTGACCATACCCCCCACCTACATCATTGTGAACAACAAGACAGTTCTCCCACCAGCAAAATTACTATCCTTCAGAAATTTCAACAGCCTGAATCATGAATCTGTGACTAGGGAAGCAATGACCTTAAACTGGTCATCTCTATACCGACTTGAAAATGTCTCCTCTGCTGTCCAATTCTTCACCAGCATCCTTCAGAAACTACAGGACCAGTATTTTCCTATCAAAACCAGAAGGATTAAGAGAGTCTGGATGCGCTGGATAACAAAATAACTGTTACTGCAAGTGAAGTTCAGGGACTCTAAATGGAGAGCATTCAAAGAGTCTCCATCTCCCCAACTATGGAATGCCTACAGGCAGCTGTGAAATGCCAGAAAGGAGCTGGCAAAGTCACTAAAAAAGAAACATTTCACTGAGCTCCCCAAAAATGTTCTGGGGAATCCTCGTAGTATCTGGGCCTCACTTGGGCCTGTACTAAACCAAAAGACCAATTAGCAAATAACACAATTTACATCCCCATCAGGCAACATCGATGACCCTGCTCACATTGCTGACCTCCTCAACGATATGTTTACTGACCTGACCCAGTACCTTAGCAAGCTCCCCTCCTCACCCTTCCTCCAACCTAAACAGTAACAGTAGCCCCTCCGCTCCTACAAACTCTGAAGCCTCTACTCCCCCCTTTTTACATCAGGGCCATTGCTCCTAAGACCATCATAAAACTCCAGAAAACCCTCCCTTCCAGTAGCAGCCCTGGAAGTGATGGGCTGTACCCTGCTTTCCTGCGGATCATCTCTGCAGCTCTTGTCAAACCACTAAAACACATTTTTAACCTCATCCTGTCTACATCAACAGTGCCTGGCACCTGGAAACATGCAAATGTGGTTCCCATCTTCAAGGCAGGAGACCTCCTATGCCCGGAAAACTATAGACCCATCTCCCCTGCTACCACATCTTAGCAAACTACTAGAGAAAGCAATCTATTCTCAACTATCTGAACATCTCAATAAATACAATCTCCTATGCCCCTTTCAACATGGTTTCTGCAAATACCACAGTACCCCCTCTGCCCTGGCAGTCTTTTCAAATAATTTCCTCAGAAATATGGACATGGGTAAGGCCATGGGTACAGTCTTTGTTGATTTATCAAAGGTATTTTTGAGCTCATTGACCATTAGCTTCTTCTCTCCACACTTCGGCAATTTGGTTGTGCCCTTGGACCTGCAGCCTGGTTTCATAGCTACCTCACAGACAGGTCCCAGTCTGTGCTCATTGGTAAAGTTGCCTCAGCTTCCCACCAGCACTGGAGTTCCACAGGGATCAATCCTTGTCCCTTCTCTTCTCCGTGTTTATCTATGCTCTACCAGAAGATAGCCTAAACTGCAATGCACTCCTCTATGCGGAGGACCTAGTCCTATACCCCTGCAATAAGTCCCTAGAATCCATCTCTTCCACTCTCATGGACAGCTATGCGGTGGTGGTACACTGGTTCATATCCAGAAATCTGCTTCTAAATGGGATAAAGATGAAGTCCATGCTCTTCAGATCAAAGCCTTTCCTAAACAAGACAGCCAAGTTAAACTTCTCCCTCACAGTATGTACACCTGCAGGACCTGCACTTGATCAGGTCAACTCTTTCAAATATCTCAGTGTTACACTCGACCCGTCATTCACCTACAACGATCACATAACCCTGACGGTAAGTAAGATAAACCAGAAGCTAGGCACGGTGTACCGTGCAAGCCACCTGCTATCATCTGAAGTTCACCTCACCATTGTAAAAGGAAACCTTCTCCCACTCCTTGACTACTGCTCCCCCATCTACTCCCACCTGTCCATAAAGCAACACTCCTGCCTCACCACAACATACAATGCCATCTGTCACTTTGTTCTCAAAAACCCTCATTAACTCATCATTGTTCACTCTACCAGTCCCTTGGATGGCTCCCTCTCCAGGCACACTTTGACTATGCTGCATTCTGCCTCATTGGCAATGTTCTCAGAAGTAATCAGCTTTCCCCCTATGCCCCCCTACTCATAAATAGAGCATTCACGATACCTCTTAGGGCATCCTGCATTCAATCCCAGGAAGATCCCCATGTTTCTACAGTGATAGGCAGTAAGGACTTCTCTGTCTCTGCCCCCTCCCTCTGGAACCATTTTCCCGCATCCGTTCGTACATCTCCCTTCCATGCATCTTTCAAATCTAACCTAAAGGCCTGGCTCATGAAAGACTCCACTTGTAAATGCACACAGGGCAGCGTAGGAGACCGTAAGCCACCATAATCCTACCACTGTCAGGTGCCTTTTGCCCATCCTCCTCTCTACCCCCCACCACTGTCCCTTGAACACAAACCCACATGCTTGACACTCATGCTGCCTCTCAAAACCTACCTGCAAGACCTCCTGCCACATCACTATACCCAGTCCAGGCCATGGCACAATGATACACCAGGACTTGGTAGGGCACAGAACTTACTGTCCTGCTCTCCATTTTACTCAGCTTACGCTCCCTCACTGCCTGAACTCAGTGCACTGTCTGGGAGCCACACTCTACTTTTTTACCACAAGCTTTCTCAGGTCAGTCTGCTCTCTTTCTCATCAGGACATGCGTGTTACCTAGAATGGATATTGATATGTCGGTTACGTTTAAACTGCTCCTTGTCAACCTGTGCAAATGCATAACTATTCTCTCCTTGTACTGCTGCTCGTATCCCTATGGTACCTTACTTACCATGTTTGTAAACAATGTCTGTTTGCTGTCCATTTGTGCTTGTGCAGTAAAATCAAACTGTATATTATGTCTGGTGCTGGTATTTCTGTATTGCCACCTTGTGGCCCAGGTCATGACTGAAAATGGTCCTCTGGATCTGCGCACTTAACTGGTTACCTAAAATGTAAATAAATATATATATCACGGTACATATACAATATACATAGCCAAACTTAAAAGTTGTATCCCTTTATTCAGGCTTGGAATTGCTTTTGTGAATCAGCAAAGAATGGACTGGGCCCTTTTTATTAAATGCTGACAGCTATACATAACTCATAGACATCATAGAAGAGGCTTATACCATCTAGCATACTGTTACACTGAATATGCAGTATAAGTAGCAGATATAGATGTGCATGTGAATGTCTGTTCAGTCTGAAAGTGTAATGTGTTTTGGCTGCGGACATTTATCAAACAGACTTATTGCTTAGGCTCTATAAGGACTTTTGAATTGTAAATTTTTGGGATCCTCCCTCCCCATTGAAATAATTAATTAAATATCAAAGATGCATTCAATTAGTATTTATGTTCTGTTCTGGGTTTGCATATGTATATGCTATGTTTTGTGTTTATGCATAACTAAAAATATCCATGACTCGAGTTTTAGGCAGAATTACATGAAACCACCACCATGCCTCGATAGAACGAAGCCCCCTGAGCAAAACCCACCTCATTTGTGTTCCTAGGCCACCTCTGGGCTGAGAAATTTGAATGTTTCAAAGGCCCATCTCGTCCCTCACTCGTAATGCAAGATTGCAATCAAAGAATCTTGCGATCAAAGAACTTGCAGGCTCGCAATCAAAGAAATTACACGCTTGCGATCAAAGAATAAAAAATGGTGAAACGTGAGTTTTTGGCAGAATTAGATGAAACCACCACCATGTCTTGATAGAATAAAGCCCACTGAGCAAAACCCACCCTCATTTCTGTTCCTAGGCCACCACTGAGCAGAGAAAAATTAATTTTTACCTTGTGATGCAAGATCGTGGTAAAATGATCTCGCAGTCAAAGAATTTGGAGACTCACGGTCAAAGATTGTTAGCGAGTCACGATCAAAGAATTTTAAATTTTATTACTCTATTTTTTTTACCATTTTACATGAAACAAAAGGCATGGGTTGATAGATCGAAGCCCCCTGATTAAAACCCATGCGAGTTTTACTTCAGGAGTGACCCCTGAACTGAGATATTTGATTTTTTATGATGTGTGTCTCCACAAACAAACACACATACACACTCACACACACACAGTGCATATATATACTGTATGTGCAAACATACACACACATAGCCATGCATCAGATCAATCATATGAAATAAACATGAGAGAATTAAAAAAAAACTCTTCAACAACATGTACTGGAACAATATTTATTTATTTTCACTGTTGCTGGAGAATGTCATCTAATCATAGTTGACAATGCATGGCAATTTCCACCCGCTAGAATCTTGATTTACAGTGGGTCTCATTTTTTTTTGTTCTTTCTTTTTTTGTCAACTATGGGAATGTAGAAATCACTATTAGAGTACCCATGATGTGGTATACATTAATAATAGAGAAATGCTGCCAATTTCCACACTATTTTCTAACATGATGAGATCTGTACCACACATTTCATATGCTAAGAACTTCATTTACAGGGGTTCTCACTATATTTTCCTCTTTTGTATGATAGGAAGGGAAACATCTATAGTACTCATGGTGCACGACATTGTAGCAACAGTGATAGACTACTGATTTTTGGACTAGCCGCGGCTCACTAACAATCTTTGGCCTGCAAAATCTTTGGCCAAGGTCACAGCTGATTATTTTGCAGCCTTGCGGTCAAAGAATTAAATCACAATGTTACTGTGCAAAGCAAATATTCAGTGGCCGACCCAGCACTTAATTCACAGTGTCTGCTGCTGAAAAGTAAATACAAACCGAAAGGAAGTAATGATTGTTTGCTTTTGTCAGTCAGGGGCTGACAGGGGAAGTGAAAAGAGGGATGTGCCAGTCACGGAATATTTAGTGCTGACATGTAAGTTTGATGTCTGGGAGTAATTCTCCTCACTGCAAGAAATCTATTTCAGCAAATTAATTACTTAAAGGGGACAGGAAAGCAACTTTTAGCTCCATCATGGTTAATCAGTGTGTGTCTTCATGCTGAATTAAACCATTAATCTACAGTTTATTGTGTCTGGGTATATTTTTTATGATTTCAATACATGCTATGGCTACTAATGGTGAAGCTGCTTCTCAACATTCTTTTACTGCTCGAGCCTGCTGGTGGGAAGTGCTTGCTGCCGATGACAGTTTATGCATTCTACCTGCACATGACCCTCTAGTCAAGATCAGCACATTAAACATGTATACCTGAATCAAAACTAGCCTGCATCTCAGAATGAATCTAAACTGAAATAGATTTGTGGGCTTATTAAAAAGAAGGGGAAAATATGCAAACTAATAATCCCAGTTTCCAATATACATGGTAACCCTCTGTATAATCAAAGTAATTTATCTCAAAGCCAACATCCGATTCCCTTGCACATCCCCTAAGCAAACTAGTCTGCCTGTATTCCAGCATGAATCTAACTGACAGAGAGAGCAAGAGAGAGGGGGATAGCTGAGGAATTGTTAAAAAAACAACAAGCAGGTTGTACATCAGACACTCCATCATGCATAATTTCTATAGCCTTCAGCATGTCCATACTGGCGGGGGGAGGGGAGTCGGGGCAGACCAGGAATGGGAGTGTAGACATTTTACTATGTAGTGCACTGCCCAAGTAAGTTTGCTAATTTATAAATGCTGCAGTTGCTGTTGAATTGTATATATATTTTTAAGCATCCATCAGTCAGTATTTAACTACCGGTTAGTCTGTTCTGAGGCATATTGTTTTATTAGACATTACAGTAATACTGATTTAACTGATTTAACCCAGAAGAGAATTTTATGGTTTTTCTAAAAGACGGAGCTTTCACTGACTGAAGCTGGGCACTGTGGTAGGGTTTAGGATTCTATATCGCAGTGCCCAGCTCCAGTCAGTGTATGCTCTGTCTTTAAGAAAAAAACAATAAAATTCTCTTCTGGGTTAAATCAGTTAATTCCATAGCACTTTAATGTGCAAAAAGAAAATATGCCTCAGAACAGACTAACCAGTGATTAACCGGTGACAGCTGGATATTTAAGAAAATATATATACATTGAGAGCAACTGCAGCATTTATAGATCAAACTAATTCACAGTCAAATGTCTCTGTTCTGGTTCTCAGTTGCACCGCACAGGCACGGACACCACTGCATATCTTTCTTGTAAAGTAATGCTAATACAATTTATATGCACCTAGAAGGTGGCTTTGTTTTTTTAACTGAGAATACAGGCTTATTTTGTTCTAGTTCAATCACATAAACAAGACTTTTATACAAGAATAAGCAGTGTAATTGTGGTACTAACTGGTCCATGCAGAAGCAAAGTCAACAATTTGACAGGAATCAAGGGGTTTGTGAGGTCGTGCAGAAACGATGTGGGTAATTCAGAGTCAGTAAAACAGATTGTGCTAAAAAATGGCAGTGACAGCAAGGTATTAAAAAAAAGTTGCCACATAACCATTTGACAGCACTCTAAGAATATGCGAGCCTGGTGCGAGTACTGTATATGATGCCAAAACTCAAACAGGCACATCATGAACAAACCAGCACACTCACTTATCCTCTGTAAATACTGGAAAGGTTAGTGAAGCAGCCACAGTAATGCTCATATTGTGAACATCAATAAATTACTAATATTAAAATAAAAATAACAAATAAAAAAAAACAATGCTAAGGCTAGTACAGGGAGAGTACAACCAAATGTCAGATTCACAAATATTTAATTAAAAATACATGTTCAAAGACAAGCAGCCCTCCTGCTGTGTGCCAAACGTTTTCAAATGTAACATCTTCTTTCTTGATGTATAACAATGATTCATAGCTGTAACATATGTAAATCCTAAAACCAATGCAGCCAAAGATTTGAGCAGTATTTGAGATGGCAGCTTGGATCAACTTAACTAAAGGAAGATGTATGCAGATGTATGGAGTATGGTTGTTGACAAATCCAAATTTAAATACTTTACAGTAACATACCACTTACAATTTCTCAGGTAGGAGGAGGCAGGTGCCCTACATAGCAAATTACATTACATTTAAGATGCAAAGAAGGGCTGTGAGCATTGTGTGTCACTTTGGATTAATACAATACTTGCTTCTTATTTAAGACCATGAAGAAATGGGGAACAGAATGAATGAGTGTTTTAATCAATGCACCATGGAAGAGACTCTCATTGCACATTTTGATTTATTTTTAATGAATTAAGAGCATGGTTATGCACTTCAGGTGGTCACGGTCCATCGGTCCTAGAGTACTATCAATGCAATATCTCGACAGAAATTATTTTATCCAACACATACATGCTGTAATTCACATCTAAAGGACATGCTGTGAACACCCTCCAAATTTCAGGTAAAAAGACCAAACTGTTTTTGAGATATTTAAACTTAAAGATTGGTGAAATTGGCCTATCTATTCCATTATAAAATCTGGCCATCTTGTCCCTCCCTCCCTCGCGATCAAAGAATTTCATGATCAAAGAATTTGCAGTCTTGCAATCAAAGAATTTGCAGGTTCACGATCAAAGAATAAAATACGGTGGAACTCAAGTTTTAGGCAGAATTACATCAAACCACTGCCATTCCTTGATAGAACGAAGCCCCCTGAGCAAAACCCACCCTCATCTGTGTTCCTAGGCCACCCCTGGACTGAGAAAATTGTATTTTTCAAAGGACCATCATGTCCCTCGCTCGTGATGCAGGATCGTGATCAAAGAATCTTGTGATCAAAGAATTTGCAAGCTCATGATCATAGAAATTCCAGGCTCCTGATCAAAGAATAAAAATGGTGAAACTCAACTTTAAGGCAGAGTAAAATGAAGCCACTACTGTGCCTCAACAGAATGAAGCCCCCTGAGCAACCCCACCCTCATTTGTGATCTTAGACCACCCCTGAGCTGAGAAAAATATATTTTTACCTCTCTATGCAAGATCGCAATCAAAGAATCTTGCGATCAAAGAATTTGCAGGCTTGTGATCGAAGATTGTTAGCGAGCCTCAATCAAAGAATTTAAAATGTTATAACGCTATTTTTTTATAATTTTTCAACAAACTAAAGGCATGGGTCAATGGATTGAAGCCCCTTGAGTAAAACCCATAAAAGTTTTACTTCAGGAGTGACCCCAGAGCCGAGATATTTGATTTTGTACAATCGGAATTTAATAACAAGATGGCGGACATTGCGATCAAAGAATTCTCGGGGACAAAGATTCTTTGACCATGAGGCTGCAAGTTCTTTGACCGCCAGGTGGGACCAGATGTCCAGAACCCCATTCTTTGTTCATAAAATAACCATATACATTTTCTCATTGACATAATAGGAGCTTAAAAGTGTTATAACTTTTGAATGCCTCAATATTCTTTCACCAAACAAAAAGTGTTATGTTCAGCCATTGAAGCTCTTTCAAATGCATCATGTTGCAAAGTGACACACCACATGATGGCCGTGCAGCACCACAGACAATATCCCAAAAACTGTCTTCATAACTGGATAATTTTGCATTTTTCAGCATTTTCGTGTGCATAGACTGTAAGTCTGACCGAAACTAAATTTGGCAAATCAAGAGACCTACCATGCCCCACCACACATACCAAATCTCATGCAAATCCGTTGAAAAGGTCCAAAGTTATTAACGCCCAAAATCTTGACTTTAACATAGATGTGCCTTCATAACCCTAAATATAGTGGCACAACTGTGCCACTATAATATATATATATATATATATATATATATATACTGTATATATATATTTATATACTGTGTGTGTGTATATATATATATATATATATATATATATATATAGTGGTCAATGTTTTCAATACCATGCACTTCTCCATCCCTCCACCTCCCTTAAAGTCACAGTTTGCTCATGTAGGAATTACTCCTTAAGGAATATGACTTTCTCTTTTGTTCTCTTCCTCGTAGCTCCTCCAAACTCTAAATGCCTTTCCTCATCAGTGCCCCAAATCAATGCAAGTCTTTTCCTGCTGGCTACATCTGCATTGTTTGGAATATTGTTTGCCATAGATTTTGATGCATCATTTCTAGCTACTGAACAAAAATTCCTCCATCACTGCACACCCTACTCTCAGCCTGCCCAACATGGCACAAAAAAGGTCACACCCCTAGCATCAATATTTCTATCATCCCTATCAAACAAAGAACAAAGATAACTAGATTATCTGATTCACTCCGCCATGTTAAATAAACACCATTGGCGTCCCCAGACCTGCCCCCACCTGTTCCTCCTTCTACTAGCCCTCCTAGCAGGTGACATGGAAACCAACCCAGGACCCATGAATTCACACATTGACCACACTAATGCCACATGTGCTGGATGCCACAGTATCAAGATTGCACATCTAAATGTATGTTCCCTCCCTTCCAAGTTCTCAGAGATAGTGGCCTGGGTGACCCTACACAAGACCCATGTGCTGGGTATCTCAGAAACCTGGATAAAACCATACAATGACAATGCCTTCTACCACCTTCAAGGCTATTCCTTCCTCCAGCTATATAGGCCTGGCAGGAAGAGAGGAGGAGGCATTGCACTGCATGTCCAGGACCATATATTAGCTGTCACTGTTGCCCGCTCCACTGCCATCTCAATTAGTAAGTGGGTTATTACTGAGCTAACCATTAATGCCCCAAAAAGCTTTACACTGGCTGTTGCTGCAACCCCATGCCCCCCAGCTACTACCCAGGGACTGTCTAGCTTACTGTCTGGTCAAGCATGCACCACTCCATCCAGGGATGTTTTCCTACTCAGGGATTTCAATCTCAATTTGACAGCAAACTCAATCCCTGACTACACAGCCCTACTAGAGCCATAAAACCCAGATCAAGTAATCTCTACCACAAAAAGATTCAACCAACACACACCAAACCACTCTATCCTTGATTGGATTATAACTAACCAGTCTGACCTACTCCTCCAAACAGGCACCATGCCAGATGTAATTAGCGACCACACCCCCACCTACATCATTGTGAACAACAAGACAGTTCTCCCAACAGCAAAATTACTGTCCTTCAGAAATTTCAACAGCCTGAATCATGAATCTGTGACTAGGGAAGCAATGACCTTAAACTGGTCATCCCTATACCGACTTGAAAATGTCTCCTTTGCTGTCCAATTTCTCACCAGCACCCTTCAGAAACTACAGGTTCAATATTTTCCTATCAAAACCAGAAGGGTTAAGAGAGGTTGGATGTGCTGAATAACAAAAGAACTGTACTGCAAGTGAAGTTCAGGGACTCTAAATGGAGAGCATTCAAAGAGTCTCCATCCCCACAACTATGGAATGCCTACAGGCAACTGCGAAATGCCTGTAAGCAGCTGGCAAAGTCACTAAAAAAGAAACATTTCACTGAGCTCCCAAAAAATATTCTGGGGAATTCTCGTAGTTTCTGGGCCTCAATTGGGTCCGTACTAAACCACCACTGTCCCTAAAGCACAAACCCACATGCTTGACACTCATGCTGCCTCTCAAAACCTACCTGCAAGACCTTTTCCCACATCACTATACCCAGTCCAGGCTGTGGCACAAGGATGCACCAGGACTTGGTAGGGCAGAGCTTTTACTGTCCTGCTCTCCGTTTTATTCAGCCTATGCTCCCTCACTGCCTGAACTCAGTGCACTGTCTGGGAGACATGCTCTACTTTTTTACCACAAGCTTTCTCAGGTCAGCCTGCTCCCTGTCTCATCAAGACATGCGTGTTACCTAGACTGGATATTGATATGTCTGTTACGTTTAAACTGCTCATTGTCAAACTGTGCAAATGCATAACTATTCTCTCCTTGTACTGTTGCTGGTATCCCTATGGTACTTTACTTACCATGCTTGTAAACAATGTCTGTTTGTTGTCCATTTGTGCTTGTACAGTAAAATCAAATTGTGTATTGTGTCTGCTGCTGGTATTTCTGTATCGCCACCTTGTGGCCCAGGTCATGACTGAAAATGGTCCTCTGGGATCAGTGCACTTACCTGGTTACCTAAAACATAAATAAATAAATATGTATATGACTGTACATATACAATATACATAGCCAAACTTAAAAGTTGTATCCCTTTATTCAGGCTTAGAATTGCTTTTGTGAATCAGCAGAGAATGGACTGGGCCCTTTTTATTAAATGCTGACAGCTATGTATGACATATAGACATCATAGAAGAGTCTTATAGCATCTAGCATGCTGTTACACTGAATATGCAGTAAAAGTAGCAGATATACATGTGCATGTGAATGTCTCTTCAGTCTGATAGTGTAATGTATTTGACTGTGGACATTTATCAAACAGACTTATTGCTCATGCTCTGTAAGGACTTTTGATTTGAAAATTTTTGGGGATCCTCCCCTCCCCATTGAAACAATTAATTAAATGTCAAAGATGCATTCA
This sequence comes from Neoceratodus forsteri, assembly GCA_016271365.2. Taxonomy (NCBI): domain Eukaryota; kingdom Metazoa; phylum Chordata; order Ceratodontiformes; family Ceratodontidae; genus Neoceratodus; species Neoceratodus forsteri. The sequence continues at coordinate 132,485,590 of CM057456.1, read as the reverse complement.
ATTAGTATTTATTTTCTGTTCTGAGTTTGCATATGTATATGCTATGTTTTGTGTTTATGCATACCTAAAAATGACCTTGACTCTGCAGTCTAGGATTAGACTTTCCACACTCATGTGAGGCATCAGATGCACTATATCTTCACTCAAGCTAAAGGAAACTGTGAGATGCTAGAAGCTTTATCCCCTAATCCGCCATGGGAGAGCAAAGTAAGAGGAAGAAGGGAAGAACGGTGGTACAGCTGAACTAGACACTACCAAGGTCTTAGTTTTTTTGCCCTCATGTTATATTAAGATGAGAGTAATTAGGCCAGCCGCTGGTGCTGAGGATTGAGGAGCTGGACACCACACCTTGTGCCACGCCATCGACCCGAGTTTGGGAGTGGGCTTGGGAGCCGGGGGTCGACAGAGGAGGGTAGAGGATTGAGCACCCTCTGGTCGCTTTCCTCTCCAGGGGAGTGGGTGAGGGATAGCCTGGCACACCAGTGGCTCCTGGTGGAGATTGGGAGCACTGCAGTGTGCAGGCTGCACATTACACCATGGCTGACACTGGCAGGGTTGCCGTGAGCCTTTGTGTCAGACGTGCCCATGCATGGGGGGGTCCGAAAAAGATAAACCCCCGGTTCGAGGAACAGGTAACGGCACCTGTCTCCCATGCCCTCTGCCGGGCTTACCCAGACTGGCCTTCCAGTTCCTCCTGCCCTGCCCTCGACCACAGCCAGAGACTGCCTTGTAAGCGCACCCATGAGGAGAAGGGCAACCCACCCTGGATGGGTTAAACCAGGGGTGCTGGCAGTGGGGGAGTGGAGGAAAGAGGAGGTACAGCTGTGGGACCCTCAGGCCGGCAGGACAAGGATAAGGATGCCTGAGAGAAGGTTCCTTGGGCCGTGACTGGAGCAAAAGAAAGCTGAAAAAAAAAGATGAGAGTAATTAATGTCAATGGACGAGTTCTGAAGAAAGTACATTTAAAAGAGAATCATGAGCAACATCTAAGTAGGATAAGGATATGAATGGAATTCTTTTCCTGGATGCTGCAGGTGAGACTCCATTATGGAAACAGTGGCACTAATAATGAAAATGGAGTGCTAAGCCTCTCTAAGGGCAACACATGAAACAAAAGTGTTAGGCAAAATGCATGCTAAAAATAGAAAATAATGTTGAAATCTACATTTTAACCAGTCGTTGTCAGGCATTATCTTAAGAAAAAAGGGAAAGCATAGTTAGTAGTCCATAATATCTTGTGGAGATTATTTGAAATTAAAGATAATGCAGTTCTAGTTAAATATTTGATGTGACCATCTTCTGTCCAGGAGTTAAGGACTGTCTTATAGTACTGTAAGCTTTGTCACTATAGGAGATATTACCTTTATGGAGTCTTTAAGTGGAGGAAAAAAGACTGTAGTTTTCTGAGATCAGAATATCTTTGTGAAAATTTTGCAACCAAAATGATGATAGACTGCCAGTTATTGTATTCAGCATGACTGCCCGGCCAGCTATTGTATTTGACATGCTAGGAGAAGACAATTTTGGAAGTAAGTACCTTTGTACTGTAAGTAAACATAAATGAGATTTCTAAGAAATCCATTCTAACTAGTGAAGACAATTTGGCTTTTGTAATAGGGGATAGTCAGTCACCATATGTGGTAATAGATTTTGATATGTGGAATGATACCCACATGACTTCAGATGCAATGATGATTTTTTAAAGGCATATTAGACTGATGGAAGTTGGGGATATAAGGATTTTTTTTCATCCGAAGTTGAGTGTAGCAGTATCATAGACAGTAGGAATTTAGAACCGTGTATGATGATGAGTAAATGAGCACCTCAAAGGAAGGAAATGAGGAATGATTTAAATTAAAAAAAAATATTATTCTAGCTTGGAAGAAAATATTATTATTTTTAAAATGGGTTGGGGAAATCCTGCATCCTGCTTTGCTGGCAGATAGTTCTTAGAGCTGTCTGTTGGTCTACAGAAATTCTTCAGCTACCCTAATTCAATTTAACATCTTCCTTGTTCAATATCTACACCATTATTTCTGCCACTCTAACTTGGGGGCACATCTAGAATAACCAACTGGTTACCTTTTTCACAGACAACCAAAGAGCAGCTGCAGAAATCAATATTGTTATTCTTCCTTCCTATACATAAGGAAGTTACACAGGAGATTAGCTTGGGCTTCCCTTTCACTCAACTTCAGAATAAACTGTGTTCACATTTCTGATTCAGCTAACTTGCTAGCTGATAGCCCGCAGTGGAGCCAGGTAGGATACAACTCAATAACTTGCAGTAAATGGCGTGTCACATAAAAACTGCATGACCAAAGGCCCTGACATTGGATTACACTGTTCCCTCCAGCATACTGCAGCGTTTTGCAGAAATACTGAAACATAGAAGCAGATGACAGATAAGGGCCCCATGGCCCATCCAATATGACCTTTTGTGTTGCATTGCTTACACTGTAGACCCCTCTATGTCTAAAGCACTTAATCTCTCACCATCTTACCTATACCTTATGATTCCCTTGGACTTATCCTAGGATTTTTTTCAATCCCACCACTGTTTTCACCATCTCAATCTCTGCTGTAAGACCTTTCCAGGCATCCACCATTCTTTCTGTGAAGATTTATTTCCTCACATCTCTCCTAAACTTATCCCCATCTAGTTTTATATCATGGCTCCTTGTTCTGGAGCACCCTTTCCTCTGAAAAATACCTTCCACTTGTACCTTTTCACCACTTGAGGTATTTAAAGGTCTCAATCATATCCCCCTCTCCTTCTTGTCCTCCAGGGTGTATATATTTAATTCCTTTAGCCTCTCCTCACATGACATTGGATGTAGACCTTGCATCATCTTGGTAGCCCCCCTTTGGATGGCCTACATCCTGCCTATGTCCTTTCTGAGATGTGAACTCCAGAACTGTACACAGTACTCCAGGTGGGGTCTTACTAAAGACCTATATAAGCGCAACACCACTTCCCTCTTCTTGCTGGTAATACCCCTATCTATACATCCCAGCATCCCACTAGCTCTCCAGACCACATTGATGCATTGTTTGTCAACCTTCAGGTCATCCTATATGATTACCCTCAGGTCTTGTTCTTGCTTGGTCACTGCTAATATCTCTCACCCTATTTTGTACTGCACCCTCAGGTTTCTGTGACCCAAGTACATTGTTTTACACCTTTTTTGCATTAAAGGTGAAATGTAATAAAATCTATTTAAAAACCTTGCCTGTGGGAAGTGTCTTATTTGTAATGTGCTCTAATGACTGTGGTAAATGTATATATCACTGTTGTCATTCAAGGTATACATTTCTGTGTGTTCATGTTCTGAGCTGGTCAGAGACCAATTGAAAACCATTTCTTCTGAGGATGGTCCTGTCCATGGCTCCTTATTTCACTTTTCAGCTGCAAGACACAATCCATGTCATAGCCTCCCTGCTGAGCTGTTAGAATAAGTCAGCTGTTAAAAAGAGGGAAGTTCACTGTGGCGTGAAATGCTGCTATGATTTTCCACTGTATTAATAACAGGTTTAACAATGTAAATTTGTAGCATCATTAGTTTTTTTACCTAAATGCCAAGACACACATGCAGAGTAGAAATACTTAATTGGGAAAAGGCGTATGTGAACCCGCACTCACAGAATGAATCTGAGAGGGTGCTGAGCTGAACTTGACTATTTATACAGAAAGAAACCAAAGACAGCACTCAAATAAGTAAGAAGTGTGAAAAACACCTACAGAATCAAGCTATCCAGAAGGCAAAGCAGATCAGTATCAGTGAAAAACATGGAAGGACTGCTATCAACTGCCAGACTGAATTTCCTCACTAGGCAGCTCTCACGCTGTTTGTCAGTTCTAAAAACAGTCTGGCAGTTGACATGCAAGAGTCAATTCAAAGGGCATGTAAATATAATTACACCCATCCAATTGTCCAGAAATTTGATACAGTTGTAACAAAATATATGGTCAGATATTTTCCAATTTTTCACATTATTTCTAAATTTCTTTCTGCTGGCCCTTAAGTGATACTGCAGCCAATAAGGATATTTCTCTAGAGATATTGCAGACATTTCAAGAAATATCTGACCTTATCAAGTGCTGCAACTGTAGGGCAACAGCAGAAATGGTAGCTCTTGACCTGCATCCCTTCTCTTTTGTTGAATCTGTTGACTTTAAGCCAGTAATGCAGATTGCAGTTGCACGATATCAAATACTATCCTGAAAATAGTTTGCCACCAAAGCATTGATAAATGTCTATGATAAAGTGTCTCAGGACATGAAGCACCCAGCAATGCCACAAATACAGTATACTGTATATATTACAACTGATATGTCAGTCACTGGTCATTGAGCATCATTTCACATTTCCTTTACTTCATCCTCTATCACTAATATAACTGCAACAACATTTAAGATGAAGGCTGCCTTGTTATTATTAGTTTTGATTTGAAAGATCACACTGTGGTGAAACTCTTGCAAGAATTAAGAAGCTGATTTGCAGAATAGTCTCCAGGGTTTTTGGTATTCAATTAGGGGGCTAACAATGTATGTGCTGAGAAGGATGGAGTGTATGTGCACATACTGTACCTTGCTTTACTCATGCCCTCAGTCTTGTCGCACATTATGTTTTTTCTTCTTTTATTTTTGTTAATTTGTTTATGCTTCTCCAGTATAAATCCTATAATCCATGTCCAACCCCTCCAGCCCTGTCACCCAGTATCCCAGGAAATCAGCTAGACCTCCATTCTTCCATTATGGCTACCTACCTCAGGGTGGGGTCAGCAAGTGCCCCTCTTATCTGCAAGAGAGTGGATCTAGTTTGTTGAGAGAGAGCCCAGTCATGGGTGTAGAGTCTGTGAGTGATCATACCTCTCACTAGTGCTGTACCTGGATTTTCTTTCCTGATGTTCTCCCCTGCAATGCCAGTTTCAAGGTTGTACACTAGCTCACACACAAGCATGGAGCATATCATCACTGGCATTCTCCAATTAAGTCATTTCCATTGCAGTGCCACCTGTGGTAACCCAGGTGGAAATATTGTGCTGGAGCACAATGACCCCTTCACTGGAGGAGAGATCATCTGAAATGCTCACTTCTTCCCCCTCTCCATCCCCAATGACATAAGCTCAGTCTCAAACCTGGGTCACTGGTGTAGTGATAGGTGTGGTGTCTAGTGCCTCAAACTTTCATGCAACTAGACTGGATTCAGTACATGATTTTTTAATGACAGAAGCCTTCAGAATGCATTGAGGCTCACACAAAATATGTAGCTATTTTAGTCATTCTGCTAACGCATGTAAAATATCGGAGCTGCTGCAAAAGTACAATTATCTTCTGCAATATTAGCTAAAGCAGAAGGTGGTCACCAGGTGGAATTCCACCTCATGCATGGTAGAATGGCTTCTTTGGCAGTGTAAATCAGGGCATCAGTTCACTATGGATCACTCAATAGGAAAAGAGAAGTGTCACTCAGTTCAGGCCAGGGGACCCTGATGGTACTGTACAATTGTGTCACATTCTTCAGCCATTTGAGGAAGTCACTTGGGTAATGAGTGAGTACAGTGCCAATCTGAGTCAAGTAATTTGCCTGATATTCCTTCTTTTGAATGAACTAGAAGGCAACACTTCTTGAGGAAGGTAGTGATCTTTCTCTTGTTGAAAAGCTAGCTGTATCCCTGTAATTTGACCCCAAAATATCAATGATGCTTGAATCAGAACATTATATTCTGCCACAGTGTTATGTCCTCCATTCAAGCCTCACAGAAAGAAGCAGGTATAAAGTCCTACTCATTGAAAAAAGTGTCAGATGAAATGATGTAGACTATTTTGATTTCCCAACTGGTTAAGCATCCACCCTCCTAGACCTCACTGCCAACAACAGAAGCATCCACTGGAAAAAAAATGAAGATGATGACATTTGGTCAGGGCTGCACAAAACTGATAAAGGCAGTAGTTCTTCCAGTGTAGGCAAAATTCATTCTGCTACCAGTGTGTTTGAAGACTATCTAAAAGACCCTAGGAAACTCAGCATGCAGAATGACCCTTTGAGATATTGTCAAAGTAAAAGAAAAATCTGGCTTGCATCGTGCAGAGCTGCCATTTTATACTTAAGTTGCCCTCTGATCAGTGTCTCCTCTGAGAAGGGATACCAAGCCCAAACAGGCATACCATCGTCCAATGAACCGCCAATGCAGTTTGAATCCCTCCATGGCTAATTTCCACAAGAAGCGGCACTGCTGCCTGCCAGTGCCCCTCTGATAGCAGGGGATACCGAGCCCAAATGAGCAGACCATCCTCCAACTAACCGACAATGTGGTTCGAATCCCTCCACGGCTGATTTCCACAAGAAGCAGCACCTGATAGCAGGTATGGAGGAGGTGGTACATCAGTTTTTGAACTTGGCACCTAATTCAAACTGGGGCTGCTCCTAGAAGCTCATGATAGTGCTGCACTTAGAGCTCTGAGCTGCTGCTGCCCTTTGGTTTTTCGACCTTTATTTTTAAGACCTTATTTTAAAGAGTTGTAGCAATTGAAGCAATCGCTTCTCCCCTTGTGAAGATTACATCATTTAATGTCATGTTTAGAGCTGAAATATGCTAAGTTAACTTGGAGCCTTATACTGCCGTTAAGCATGGATCGTAACTTGGTAGGAATGAAGAATTGTGTTAAGTTAAATAGCTGGGCTAGTTTAATTTAATTGCTGTCCCTGCAGAGCTCCCACAGCTCTCTAAATCTTAATTCCCTCTCTATGAGCCTGAATAACACCTCCCCAGTCCTCTAAACTTAATCTCTGTAACTCTCCCAGTACAATTCCTATCTAGCCTCCTAAAGTGAAATTTGTTCCTTCAGCCAGATTTCATTCTGGCTTTCATTTTAAATCCTGGGCTGAATGCTCCTGTGTGGCTAGGTCTTACCCCTGCTAATTTGAGGCATTCCAAAGTGACCCCTTAGCAGTCCTTGCACAGCCTGCCCAAATGCTACTAATCTCTTGGCTACCAAGTGAAATTCATTCAGCCCTTCCCCATTTCTTTATCCCTTTTGTTTCACTGAATGTTCCACCCCTTGCCTCCCTATTAACTGCTCTTTCTCTCTGCTTTCTACTCAGGGGATACCGAGCCCAAATGGGCAGACCATCCTCCAATGAACTTCCAATGTGGTTCGAATCCCTCCACGGCTGATTTCCACAAGAAGTGGCACTGCTGCCTGCCAGTGCCCCTCTGATAGCAGGTACAGAGGAGGTGGCACATAAGTTTGAACTTGGCACCTAATTCAAACTGGGGCTGCTCCTAGAAGCTCTTGATAGTGCTGCACTTAACATTCTGAGCTTCTGCTGCCCTTTGTTTTTTTTCTCCCTCCCCACCCCCTCCCAGATTTCCTTTAAATACACATTAGCTCCTCCCACTTTTGAGGAAGAGCCTGTCAATTGGGCAATTGCCTAGCACACTTGTTTGCTATAAGTTATTGAAAAGGGCACACTCAATTGCTCTATTTTACTTAAAGTGTCACATTCCTCTCTTAAGCTACATGTTGCAGGAGTACCAGCTTAATTATGAAGGCCAGATGTTTGACGGTTTGCCTTCTAATACTATGCTTCCCCAAATTCATTACTGTTCAACTGCAGCAACCAATGAGGGGATATGAACCTAATACTATAGTGGACTGTTTGGGCACTATGGGAACCATAACATTCTATGAGTGGGTAATTCAACTACACATACTGAAACCTCTAGTGTGAATTCCATGGCAGATTGGAACCCTAGCAGAAAGACACCCTGAATGCATGACTCCCTTGTCGCTATCGGATCCTCAGTTCTCCTTGCCATTCTGGACCAGGGTTCTTGTATATTCAACATTATGCTCCCTTGGCTTCCACCCCAATGGCATTCCCAGTGTACAGGAATACCCATGTGGGCAAAAACAAATCAGCGCACATAGACTAGCCCTAGGGGCTTCAAGAAACTCTTGCTACTTCTATTGCTGTGTTCTGGCAATGTAGAACTAAACCTTGGTCCCCCAGCAGCTATCTCATCCCCTGCAGAACTAGCCAGTATCAGAGAAGTGAGCTTCATGCACATCAATGCATGCAGCCTACTAAAGAAATTTGCCTCTATACAGGCCTGGGTTTTTTCATACTAAGCCTGATATTATGGTGGTCGCTGAGTCCTGGCTTGGACAGGGTACGTTAGACTTTGAGGTGAACATACCATCCTACAGCTTTTTCAGAACAGATAGACAAGCAAGAGGTGAAGGGGTTGCTATCTCTATCCATGACAAGTTGTCAGCCTCTGTCATTAACTCTGCTTCTATTCATAAATAATATGAAAGCCTGTCTCTTAAAATTGACCTCTCCTTATCTGTCTCCTTCCGTGTTGTAGGATGCTACAGGCCCCCATCAACTATGATACTACTCCTAGATGATCTAAATAGCATTCTAGGGCCCATGACCTCGGAAGTAATCATATTGGGTGACCTTAACCTGGACTGGTGTTCCAGTATCTTCAAACCACTAAAAAACCTTTGTCACTCCTTCGAGCTGTCACAGCTCATAACAGAAGTAACATGCCCAAACAAAAAATAATCCAAATAACAGCACATTTCTAGGCCTTATTCTAGTAAGTAAACCACACCTGTTTTCCCACACTGGTGTACACTTCTCAGATATTAGTGACCACTGCTTCATCACCTGTGTGCAATCTGCCTTGAAAATATCCTCAACATCCAAATATACTGTTAAAAGGAATTATCAGAACTTTGACCCTTGTGTATTTATATTTGACCTGCAGGAGTCTCCAAGATGGCAGGATTTTTATCTAGCAAAAATAGTAAACACAACATATGATATCTTCCAGAAAATTGTGCTTGGGGCAATAGACAAACATGTACCTCTTGTTAAAAACCCAAACTAAGAAGAAATCCTGCCATAGTTTACGGCAGGTCTGAAGGCCACTCTATTTAATAGAGACTTACTATGGAAAATGCTTGAAGATCCAAGACCCTGACAAACTGGTCTTCATTCAGGAGTGCTAGGAACATATGCACCAAGGTGATCCTGGAGGCCAAGTCTAGTTATTTCCAGGCTGAACCTGACACTTCATCCAGGTGCTTTGCTAAATTCTGGTAGACCCTTAAAGATATCGAAGGTCATGCATCCTCCAACTCGTTATCTTCAAAAATATCCAAGGGCGCCCATATGGTGACAGACAAACAGTTAATCCTTGATCAGCTTAATAACCATTTTGCTACTGCAGGGTTAGCATTCAAAACTTCTACATCCAATTAACAGAAGCAATCTGGATAGAGGGGTCGATCCCACTCCTTTCACAGAAGAAAGGGTTCTGTAAGAATATCTAAAACTGAAGGTGGACAAAGCAATGGGGCCTGATGGAATTCACTCCAGAATTCTAAAAGAATTAAGAGAGAACTAATGACACCACTGACTATCCTTTTTAAACAAATCATGGGAGGATGGTGCAGTACATGAGGACTGGAGGAAGGCAGATATGATTCCCCTTCACAAACGTGGGAGCAAGACAGAGGTAGGAAACTATGGACCTGTCAGTTTGACCTCTGTGGTAGGGAAAGTGATGGAATCCCTTCTGAAGGAAAGAATTGCTAAGTACCTATAGGCCAGTGGGGCACAGGACCCAAGGCAGCATGGGTTCACAGTGGTAAGGTCATATAAGATGAATCTAATTGATTTATTTGACTGGGTGGCCAAAGTAGTAGACCAGGGAGGGGCTGTTGACATGGCCTACCTAGACTTTAGCAAGGCATTTGACACAGTCCCACACAAAAGATTAATAATCAAATGAGCCAGCCTGGTAGTTGGTCCCATGGTGGTAGCATGGGTAAAACATTGGCTGGACAACAGGACACAGAAGGTAATTGTAAATGGAGTCCACTCTGAAGAGAGAGGGGATACTAGTGGGGTACTGCAGGGTTTAGTACTGGGTCCAGTCCTTTTTAATGTCTTTATAAGTGACATTGCAGAGGGACTGGAAGGAAAGGTATTCCTCTTTGCAGATGACACAAAGAGCTGCAAAAGGGTTGATACACAAGGAGGTGTGGAAAGGATGAGAAGGGACTTGGCAAGGTAGGAGGAATGGTCAGAAGTATGGCAGCTTGGATTCATTGAAAAGAAGTGCAAAAAATGCACCTGGGAAACAACAACCCAGGGGAAGATTGCACAATGGAGGGGAGGTAGTAACAACAACAAATATTGAACGGAACCTTAGGGTAATCATATCAGATGACCTTAAGGTTAGAAAGCAATGAAAGAAGGCAGTAGGGAGGGCTGGAAGGATACTGGGATGTATAGGGAGAGGCATCATCAGCAGAAAACAGGAAGTTGTTATCCTTCTGTACAGACAGTTGGTGAGACCACATCTGGAGTACTACATCCAGTTCTGGAGACCCCATCTCTTCAAGAACATAGATGGAGGCAGTCCAGAGGAGGGCAACTAAAATGGTGCAGGGTCTGCAAGAGAAGCTATACGAGAAGAGACTAAAGGAGCTTAATATGTATACCCTTGAGGAAAGGAGGGAGAAGGGGATATGATAGAAACTTTTAAGTACCTCAGTGGAATCAACAAAGTCCAAGAGGGTAGCATCTTTCAGAAAAAGAGATGTTCAAGAACAAGGGGACACAATTTGAAGGTAGAGGGGGTACAGCTCAGGGGCAATGTGAGGAAGTATTTTTTTTTTCACAGAGAGGGTGGTAGACATATGGAACAGCCTTCCTGAGGAGGTTGTGTGGTTTAAAACTGTGGGAGAATTCAAGAATGCATGGGACAAACATACTGTAAGGCAATTCTTGTGGGGGGTAGGGAGAAATAGGCTGTTGGTCAACAAGGATCTGTAGCTTATCCTGTAGGTAGGGAAATGAGCAGGCTAGGTGGGCCAAGCGGTCCTTATCTGCCATCAAAGTCTATGTTTCTATGTTTCAATACCCTTTGTTCCCAACTCGAGACACATGACCTAGGAGTTCTGGTTACAGATGCAGTGTTCTCTTTACAACCTGCAATACTAAAGGAGGTTGAAGACCTACTCCTTCACTTGGATATAATGAAGAACACTGGTGCTGACCTCATAGACCTGTATTTACTGAAAATTAGTTTCCAAGCCCTGGCCATGCCCATCATGCATCTCTTCAATCTGTATCTACTATATGGTGAAATCCCTCCAATATGGAAAACCACCCTCATGATTCCCTTTCTCAAGTCAGGCAACCCAAGTTACATTAACAACTACAGGCAAATGTATTTACTACCCATCCTATCCAAAATACTAGAAAAAATAGTAAGTACGCAACTTAAAAATTACTTGGATTCCACAAATCTGCTGTATCCTCTACAGTCAGGATTCCGGCCACACCATAGCACAACTACAGCCCTGGCAAAGGTGATCATTGACTGGCAGGAGGCCCTGGATGCCAAGAACTTTGTGTGTGCACACTATTCTTGGATCTAAACAAGGCATTTGATACTGTTGACCATGAATTGCTCTTGGTATCCCTCCGTAACATCTGCGTTGACTCCCCCTCACTGAAATGACTCTCAAGATACCTTATAGGTCACCACCAGCAGGTTAAGGCAGATGGAGAATTCTCACCTCTGAAACCTCCGCTGCAGGGCATACTTCAAGGCTCAATACTGGGTCCACTGCTATTTGCATTCTACAGTAATAGAATCAATGTAGGAATCGAATCTGCCAGCATACATCTATTTGCTGATGATATGGTACTCTGTATCAACAGACCTTCCCCAGAAGCAGCCTGCATGAAGCTACAGCAGGAGTTTAATCAATTGTAACTACAGCTACTTAACCAAAAATGACTATCGAATGCAAAAACAAACAAAGGTGATGCTTTTCTCACCCTTTACAAATGCAAGCTACCCTGTTACACAGGGATTCACTCCCCAGATTACCACACTCCTAGATGAGTCACTAGACTTTGTAACAAAATTCTAATATGTGGGAGTCTGGATTTACCTCAAGCTCTCTTTCATTGAACATATTGAGGAACTTATTAAAAACTTCAAGCAGAGGCTTGGTCTTTTCTATAGAATCAGAAAGCTGCTCACCCAGGATGCCGAGAAGAGACTAGTACTCACCACGTTCCTACCTCTGCTGGACTACACTGACCTTTTGTATGACCATGGACCTGTTTTTGCACTAGCCAAACTAGATATATTGTACCACAGAGCCTTAAAGATTCACTACTGGTGCCCCATACTCCACGCAGTGCTGCTTCTTGCATGTTATGATGAGTTGCACATCCCTTGCATACAGGAGAGAGAAAAGAGCTTCTTACTGGATATATAGAGCAGTCACTCATAAACTACCACAATATATATCAGATTGTCTTCCACTATACACAGAGCATAAGTACACCATGAGAAGTGCCTCCTATCTCTTACTTACCATTCAAGAAATCAATTTGTATTTCGGTAGGTCAACCATAAGATACATACTACCTGTACTATGGAACAATTTACAGAAATCCTTAAAATTGGTTCACCCTATCAATTTCTCGGCATTCAAAATGCTTTATAAATGATTTATCAAGGAGTCCTGTATCTGTTTCCACTGATTAACACAATGACAACAGGTATCAGCATTACTGAATTTTCCTGTACCTGCTACGTCTCTTATCCCTTCCTTATTCCTCCTACTATATAGGTACCTATAATATACCACAGATGCTTAGTCTCGGAACCAGTAAATACCCAGATACAAAGTCTCAGAACCAGTAAATATTACTCTGAGGGTCCCACTGGTCACTTACCTGCAGAGGCTCACCTTTCGGGTTCCCCCCTCAAGCCTCTTTTTGTTTAGCTCCCTTCAACTGCTCTGTATGCCTAATCCCACTTACTCATGTTCCTTCTCTGTTTTTACCCTCTGTTACCTGCTCATAAGGCGTCACCAAATTCATCATCAATGTTTGCCATTCTAGGTATCTGCCTGTGTTCTCTAACAATGTATTGACTGTCTGAGTTAGTTTAGCCCTATACTAGCTCTGTCACCTCTCCTTACCGGATCCTACTCCTCTGTAACCTGTAGTGCACACTATCTTACTCTGTATACAACAGTGAATGTTTGTCTTATTCTGCATACTGCAGTGATAATTTCTTACAATGTATGAGCATTATCTCATTATTCTAATGTATATTATGTATATTATACACACATTTTATGCTAGGTACTGAACTTGTTCATGTGTACACTGTTTTGCACTTTATATAAACTTGTTACATGTATGAATATGTAGAAAAATGTATGTATGTGTATTTCAGTCCTTGTACTAAGTATTTTATTGTCCAAGTCCACCTCGAAAATGAGTTATTCTCAATGGTGTTTCACTTGGTTAAATAAAGATTTGATTAACTGATTGATTGAGGGAATCTTCATTAGAACTGGTAGTGTTGCTTTGGATCTTCACTGCCATTTGTTTTCTGAAAATGTGGATCATTTGACATTCGTTAAAGTAAACCTCGATCTTTTCTTTGCTAGCAGCACTGATTTTCTATAGTCATTTTGCTATTGATGATGATGAGCCAGTATGTACTGATTAATTATTGACTGCATCTGTGTGAGAGGTTATTTTGTGGATGTACTGTATGTAAGGCCTGTGGGAACAAAAAACAAATTATTCTAAGAAAAATGCAAAACAAAAAAAAAGGAAGCCATGTGGACTGTTTAATTGTGACTAAGAACAAAGAGACAGACTTTCAGTCTTGTTCACAAAAAAAAATAAAGTTAGGAAAAAAATAAAAGAAATGCAATGCATATGAGGGGGAGTGTTTAGCCTCTAGCAGAAATGTACACTGTGGAATGAAACATCATGGTGGAACCTATGCTGGAAAAAAGAATCACCAGAGCCAACTTTAACGGCCTACTAGAAAAGAAAGCAAAGCAGAGAACAGCCCAGTGTCCACTACTTCATGGCCATTATGTTCTTTAAAAAATTACGAAAAGAGCAAGTTCAGTCAAAATTTTTAGCATTAATAAATTCAAAATTTGGATCAGCATATCCCCAATCAACTTCATTCCAAAAATCAGATTTCTGAGTTTCCTTGTTAAATAGTTATGTCAATTTGTAACCCTAGTTTCACTGCCTCTTTAAAAAAAGCCAGATTCAGTAAAGAGCTACTGACTAAGTCATAACCAGAACTCACAGCCTAGTCCTGTCTGCAAGCTACCTTATAGAGTGGGTGGGCTGTTCTTCCACTGTTCAGAACTAGAGATGTTGCAAAGTTTTAATTCACAGGTGAAGTTAAGGCAAAGTTGCCAAATTCATCCCCACAGACATTTTTTTTATGTTTTCCTGTTTAATGGGAATTTTACTTATGGTAACTTTGCCATATAATTTCACCTTTGCATTGGAAAGGCAAAGCTTAGGAAAAAAAAACATCAGTGTTATATGGTAAAGCTTCTACAGGTCACCTGATACATTCTAGGTACAGGAAGTGTGGCTTAGTTTCAGTTTTTCAGTTGCAGTGAGACAGTGTGTGAGCTGCAGCTAGGGGAGAGAGAAGCAAGTTATGCAACACTCTGAATTGCAATGAGTTAAAAGCAATTCATTTTTATTCATTTTCCGTTTATTCTGCTCTTCTGCACATTCCTTAAGTACTTAATTGCTATTTTGAATAATTTTTGGATTTGTTTTTTCTGTCTCTCTCTTTTTCCCTTTTTTTTATTTCAGTGCCCCAATATTAATTTAAAATGGAGCAGGTATAGTGTTGAGTCCATTGACCTGATCACTGTGGTGTATGGACTTGTGGCAGGCAGTGCTGTGTGGAATTTTCAAATTCCAGTGGAATGGAATTTCATGGAATTTCTGAAATTCCACTGAAATTCCATTACCAGAAATTGAAAGGTGGAATTTTATGGCAGAAAAATGTGGAATGGGGTCACGTGATGTGCTGAGACGAGTCGGACGTCCTCCTTGCCGCTCCTAGGCCCGAGCTACTAAATTTAACGTTTATTTCCTCGGGGGTCCGCTTCTCTTGGTCACTTTTCATTTTAGAGGGGCTGTGAATGCTAGCGATCGGGAGTTGGAGCAACAGCCGAGCACTAATTACCCGGGGATACCGACGTGAGGTTCCGTCAGGGTGTGCTGCAGTTAGAAGCATAGCTGCGGCTGATAAATACGGATGGAGCCGAGCAATTGGAGCCCTAGCGGCAAGATCTCCCGCAACCAAAAGACCCAAGTCTCAGTCCCCTACTCACGCAGAATTAGAAGAAGATATAGATAGAGGAGGGGTGACGGGTCAGTCGAATGAGGACCTACAAGAAATAAAAAAATTGCTGCAAGCTCTGGTAGTGGACTTTGCCACAGTTAAACTGGCACTGCAGTCCCTGGCTCAGCGTATGGGGGATGCAGAGGCCAAGATTGCATCGCAGGAAAGGAAAGTGCTATCTATGGAGCAAGAGCTGATTGTGGCCAAGAAACAAATTAAAAAATTGGAATCTCGGATTGATGACCAGGAAGCAAGAAGCCGAAGAAATAATTTGGTACTGGCTGGGTTGCCTGAAAGGTCTGAGGGGGTGGACTGTGTCTCATTCATACAGGATTTACTATTAAAGCTTTTGGGTCAGACACCATATGGAGAAACATATAATCTAGAAAGAGCCCATTACGCCCTGAGGGAAGTTCCTCCGCCGGGAGCGAGGCCCAGAGTGATCATCATGAGGTTCCTTAATTTCAAAGAGAAGATGCACATTCTGTGGAGGCCAGACAGATCAACCTCTCAGTGGAATGGCGCAACCTTTGGATGTTCAGGATCAAACCCCTTCAATTCGAGAGAAGCAGAAGGAATATGTGAAATTAAGAAGAAGCTGTATTTGCTGAATTAAATTTCGCATACAGTATCCAACAACATTGGTGGTGAGGCTGCAATCCGAGGAAAAGTGGTATTTGACCACGAGGGATGCACTGGAAAGCCTACGTATGGAACTTCCTAATTTATTTAAACCTCCGACTTGAGGTGGACTGCCTGGATGGAGCTAGGTTATGTGGACTTCTCTGCAGTTTGACAAGGACTTTATACAACTGAGCTGAATGGTTATTTTATGCTAGTTAGGGCTATATTGCCTACCTCTTCCTTCTTCCCTCTTTTTCTTTTTTGGGTGGTATCCTTTGGGATTACATTTTGGGTTCTCGATCTGTGTGGGCTTGATCGAGAGAACTCGAGGAGGTGGGGGTTTGGTTTGGGGGTTGTGGTCCTCAGGGATTTAGCTTCAAGGGTCGGTGACCTTATTTTACTGGAGGAAATATGTTAGGAGGGTATTGGTAGATTCCTTCCCCATGGGGTGGAATTAGCCTGGCTAGGACTAGCTGCCGGTGTGAAGAGATTGGTTTGGGACTCACAACAGGGCACTGCTTGGCTCTGTGTTGTTTTCTTCTTTGAACTGTTAGGGGAATATATGTGAACTGGGAGGGTGTTGGGGGAGATGAGGGGGTTATGGTATAACCAGGAGACGGGTGGTCCTCTCTTGAGATTGGGCTAGGGAGGGCAGGCAGGAGGAAACCACAGGGAAGCTCATCCATGACCGATGAAACTTTGGAGGAGGCGATCGAAGGATCGGGGCAGGGGAGGGTGGGATTGGGGCTTGGGGAAGAGAGAGAGAGGCATTTAAGCTGGGTAGGAAACAAGGCAGAAAGGCAAAGTCAGGTGGATTGGATCCCATGTTATGATTCAGTGGATGGATAATGGCCGTATTAATATACTTTCTTGGAATGTTAAAGGGCATAGAGGTAGCGTAAAAAGAATGGTCATTCTCAGGCATATCAATTACTTGGGCATATAGCTGCTTTGCAAGAAAACATTTATTACGGAGGAATTAAGCTGTCTCAAAAAACTATGGGTGGGCCAGGTGTATGGGCAGGGTAAGGAAAAAGCGTCGGGGTGGCGATTTTGGTAAGAAACAATTGTCCCTTTAGGATGGAACAGGGTTGTCAAGGGAGGATGGTAGGGGGATATATGTGTCCGGGGTTTTAGCTGGCAAGGCAATTTCTTTTGCCTCTATTTATGGTCCCACTCCCTCTTCCGCAGATTTTTTTGCCTCTATAGAAAGCGACATTACAGCCTTGCCTACAGAGCTTCTTATTTTGGCTGGGGACTGGAATGTGTGTGCCAGTAATTGGGAAGATAAGATTCCTCCATCTGGTAAACCCTTAACCAAAGCACAGGTTGCCTTGAACAAGATGGTGGAAGCGACAGCTCTGGTGGATCCGTGCAGGACCCATTCTATGAAGGGCAGCTCTATGACCTTTTATTCTGGGGCTCACAAGACCCAGTCGCGTATTGACTTCTTTCTGGTCAGTAGTGCGGTCCTCAGGGAAGTGAAGGGAATGATGACTGAGACCAGGGTTCTCTCGGATCATTCCCCCATCTTGCTGCTGTGGGAACCAGCTCCTGCTCCTCCCAAGTCAGTCAGGTGGAGATTGAATGATTTCCTGCTAGCAGAACCTAAGGTTCAAGAAGAGCTTGACGAGCATTTGAAGGGATTCATTCAGTCTCAGTTACCATCTTTACAAGACCAAAAGCTGGCGTGGCCGACATGTAAGGTATTATATGTAGGGGCGGTTCAGACTTTAGCAGCTAGAAGGAATAGACTGAGGAAGGCCAAGGAGGAATTTATTCTGGGGCAATGGCTTCGTTATCTCCTTGGAGGGGTCCTCAGAGAAATTGATAGAGAACTTAAATCCTAAGGGAGAATGGGAGGATATTAGATATGGTAGGTAGAACTTTGGTTGGATAGGATGCAGGCTAAATATCTCCTTCAGGGGATGCCCGGGTCGTTTGCTAGCGGCTAGATTAGGGAATGGGAAGCTAGTAGAACTATTACTTCGATTTGGTATGAGGGCAGTTGATAGTAGATCCTCAAAGAATAGCAGAGGCATTTGCATCCTATTTCACTGGTATATATGGATTGGGAAATGCAGTAGGAGAAGTGGAAGTGAATGCTTTTCTTGAGAGATTATCCCTCCCAGTTCTGGATGAAGTACAGGCTAGTAAGATTTCGGCTCCCATTACGGAAGCTGAGATACTGGGGGTGGTGCAGTCTTTGCTGATGGGCAAGACTCCGGGACCAGATGGTCTTACGGCGAAGTTCTACCAAGCACATATTAGGACAATACTGCCTCTGTTACTAGACTTTTATAATACCATTATGCGAGAGGGGTTGCCCCACCCACCCCTATACCAAGCATTTATTTCCCTCATTCCCAAGCCAGATAAACCTAGGGATAGGGTTGATAGCTATAGACCTATAGCTTTAATGAACCAGGATATTACGATTTTAACAAGAATTTTGTCTAATAGAATACTGAGTATTGCGCCATTTCTGATCAGTGAGGAGCAGGTGGGATTTATGCCAGGGAGGGGAGCTCAGGATGCTCATAGGAAGCTGCACCATATAATTGCCCATGCATCGGATTCCCAATTACCCTTAGCTCTAATATCATTGGATGCCGAAAAGGCGTTTGATAGGGTTTCTCATGGTTTTTTGTTTGCCACAATGCGGAAGATGGGTTTTCCGGAGGGCTTGCTTAAGGGTATTGAACATCTCTATGCTGCCCCTACAGCTAGGGTCTGATGCAATGGGTACAGTTCACAAGAAGTGTTATTGAAGAATGGGACTAGACAGGGATGCCCTCTATCACCAATACTATTTAATATCTATCTAGAACCCCTGTTGAGAACCCTTAAGGAGGACAAACTTATCAAAGGGGTAAGGATAGGGGGGAGGGAACTTAAGTTTACAGTGTTCGCAGATGATATCTTGTTACACTTAGAGGACCCAGCTGGTAGCTTTGAGAGAGCATCAGATCTGATCGAGCTGTTCCAGTGGTGTCAAATTATAAACTGAATTTAACTAAAACTCAAGTTCTCCCCTTGACCCCACCCACATGTATTCAGGGCGGATTTTGCTCACTTTTGCCTCCAGTGGAGGGTGGATGAGATAAAATATTTGGGTATCCGGGTCACGGCAAATAGTGAAAGAGGGGCTGACACTAACATGGAGGGGGTGATATCGACTATAAAGGGAGACATATTGAGATGGAACAAGCTCCCTTTGAATTTTACAGCTAGACTCAGCCTTATTAAAATGAATATGTTGCCCAGGCTTCTATACCCACTATATATTGCCCCGTATGACATACCTGCTACTTGGTTCAAGGTTATTAGGAAGCTTTTCTCGGACTTCTTATGGAATTCTAAGCCACCTAGAAAGAAATATGATTCACTTCACTTGCCCCAGCTGAGGGTGGGGTCAAGCTGCCCGATCTTTTATATTATGTGGCAGGGCAATTGGGTTGCATGCTTCGTTGGGCTAGGGAGACTGTAGATGGAACCTACACCCCAACATGGTTGCAAATCGAGAGGCAGATTTTAAGAGAGCGTGATTTCTCGCCTGAGGCGTTAATATATGCCAACTTGGTAAGGGTGTTTAGCAAAAAAGGTGGGAGCCCGATTGGGAAGTCACTGAAGGTGTGGTGATCCTTTCTCTCCCCAGCACAAAGGAAATTGCAGTTGAAATCCTGGGACCAACCATTGGTTGGTAACCCCACATTTGAAATTGGGGGGCGGATGATAAGCGATCGTTGGGCCTTCCAGGTGAGGGTTTGAGGGTGAGGATCTTGTTCAGGGTGTAGGGTTGTTATCCCTGCCTCTCCATGGAGGGTTGCCCTTTTCAAAAATTACAACTGATTAGGTTGTTGGAGTCAGTGGTGAGAAAGATAGGAGGGTTCTCAGATGGGTCATTTACATGGAACCTCTTGGATGCAGTAGACCCGAAGGCAAACGCCCTCTCTCAGATTTATAGGACGTTGTTGGAGTTTGTTAGTCCACTCCTGCCCACTCAGGTGGCGTATTGGGACAAGGTTATGGCTCCCAAGCATCTTGTCTGGGATTCAATTTGGAAAGGCCTTAGGTACATACCAATTCCTAAGTTTAAAACCATGAAATATTTTATTGTGTCTGACCTCTATTTTACCTCGCGAAACTTTGTGACAGAAAGCTTAGGCAGACGGACCACTGTTTTAGATCGGGATGGGGATGGGATTTACTTCATGTGATGTGGGAGTGTTGTAAAATTTCCCCTGTGGTTCGAAGGTGGGCAGCGTATGGACTCGCTAATGAATTATTCGAGTTCATCACCCCAGAGTGTGTGTCTGGGTGATTTTTCAAAAGTCCTGGGGATCCCAGTCAAATTTCATTTGGCTCTTATGACGGCATTGGTTAAGTCTTTCTAGTCCAGCACTGGAAAGATGACCAGGAGTACTCTTATGGCCAGTGGGGGCGGGACCTGTTGGTCATATTGGGTAGGATAAAGAGACAGCTCTGGAGTGGGGAACAAACAGTTATATGCCAAGAGGTGGGCAACTCTGAAGCGATCTATTCATCATAGAGATCATTTTAGGTTCGTCTCTCATCCTCGGTGTAGTAAGGGCTTGGTTTTTTCTTTTATCTCTGGTAAAGAGATAGGGTTAATTAATATTTGGTTAATGTGATGGGGTAAAGTGGTCATTATTTAGATTTTTGGGATCCTAGTAAGGGTTTGGAGGAACCAGAATGTATGCCTTTCAGAGATTAAATGGGATGGGCTCTCTCTCTCTCTCTTTAGGGATATAGTAGGACTCCACCCTCTGATCTAACTCTAGGTGCCCTCTTTTTCTTTCTTTTTGGATCGCACCTTTGGTTTGGTGCTCTGAGATAATATAGGAGTATACGTTGGCCTGGACTCCTGTTTGGATTCCTTTTCTTTCTTGCTTTTCCCCTTTCTTTTCTTTTCTTTTACTCTCCTTTTTTTCTATATATATGTGTGAGGGGAAATGTTTTGGTTTACTTATTTAGTCTACATCTATGGATAGTATAGTATTTTGGCAATGTGGATTGTAGATGTCTATACAGGGTCATTATTGATATATTTGCTGCTCAGGATGGACTCTTGCTGGGTATGTATATATATGGGATTGTAAATAGTTCATACAGCCAGTTTTGGGCTGTATCCTGGGTTCCAGGTGCTTGTTTTGTTTTTTTCTTTTTGTTGTAATGGATGTCCTGTATTAATCAAATCTAATAAACAGTTGTTGAACAAAAAAAAGAAAAATGTGGAATGAGTTTTCTGCAACATTTCTGTGGAACTTTATTCTGTGGATCTCAACATTTTCTGTGGTTATGGTTGTGGAATGATTTTAAGTGGAAAAAATGTTGTTCTGTGGAATATTTCTCCATGGATCACAGCAGGCAGAATTCCAAAGAATAAACAGCAGAATTCTTGTGGAAATTCCACCAGTGGAATGGTAATTCTGCTTTACTTCTGCAAGCAGAATTCCATATTCCACACTGCACTAAGGGCAGGTAATGGGGCATCAGCCTCTGTCAGGTATAGTTTTTTGATGAAGGTCCCCCCAAACCATTTGTTCAAGTTGCCCTACTGAAGCAGCAGCAGTCACTCCAGACCTGGAGCATTAGGAGGAGGAGCAGCAGCAGCAGCAGCATCATGAGGTTCCCCCCCATGGTTGCAGCACCATCAGAACCATCTTCCCCTTCAGAGGAGCCAAGTCAATCAACAGCATCCTGGCAATCCTGCCCATAGCCAAAGAACTCTCCTATGTGGATCTTTTTCACCTGTGATCCAAGTGACCACAGTGTGGTCACCTGACATGTTTGTGGGAACTGGGTCTAGCAGGGGGAAGGAAGGGAGCCACGTGGGTAATGAGGGAGAGGATGAGCTTAAGCCTACACCACTGGGCTGAGTGGAAGGCCCAGCTTCAGGAAGCAGCAAACAGGGGTGGGGTGGGTAGCCCGTCTGTGCAGGATTGTAGCCATGGTGTATGGTGGCATTGAACTTTACATGCCATGGAGGGCAGGCAGAAGAACAATCTGCATCCCCTGTAGTTCAGCTGCTCCTCATCTGGAAGCAGAAGCAGCACCTGCACCACCACCAGCAGCAATAGTAACTGAGCTGGCCTCAGGGATGTACAAACTGGGTGACATCTGCCACCACCTTTCTGAGGGCCAGAAGGACAAAAGTCATTCAAAAAAATATGGAGAAGCTGCTGGCAGTCCTGGAGGAGTTCCGCCATGGTGTGTTGGTGGCAGTGGTGAGGCTGTGTAATTTCTTTGCTTTACTAATGTGTTTCTTCTTGTTCTTTTTCTGTATGTCCGATCCTTCATTCCCCCAAAAAAGAAAACTACAAAAATTAAAAAAGAAGTTTAAAAATACAAAAAGCTGTTCTATCCTCTTTATACTCTTTTCAAATTGTCAAGTTTCATACTCCTTTGTTCCCCAAACAAGAAGAAACATTTTCAAACTAGAAAAACAGTTCAGGGAAGGGCAACAAAAATGGTGCAGGAGCTACACCATAAGACATATGAGGAGATACTAAAGGACTTCAATTTGTATACCCTGGAGGAGAGGAGGGAAATGTGGGATATGATAGTGACCTTCAGATATCTCAGGGGCATAAATAAGGTACAGGAGGGTAGCATCTTTCAGAAAAAGAGATGTTCTACAACAAGGGGTCATGAAAAGAAGCTGGAATGGGTATACTAAGGGGGTAACGTGAGGAAGTATTTATTCACAGAAAGGGTGGTGGGTGCAGGGAACAGACTCCCAGCAGAGGAGGTGGGGGCAAATTTAGTAGGGGAATTCAAAAATGCCAGGGATAGGCATAGGGGAACCCTAGTAATAGGAAAGAGATCAAAGCCGGAGATCAAGTGGAGTCTGTGGTTTCAGCAACAGTTAGAAACAACTCTAGCCAGAGCTGGTATGGCTGCAGCTGAGGTCACCAGTGGAACATAACACTGTCTACTGTGTCCAAGATGGCCACCGGAGTTCTCTGCACATGTGCAATTATTCGCTCATGTGCACTGATTTTCAACAGCATGGCGACATACTGTAGTCTACTGTGTCCAGGATGGCCACTGGAGTTCTCTGCACATGCACAACAAATAGTGCATGTGCAGTGAGCTCTATGGGGTCATCTTGGACACAGCAGACTGTGCCACCATGCCGCTGGTGTTCAGTGCACATGAGTAAGTCGTCGTCCATGTGCAGAGAACTCCAACAGACATCTTGGACACGGTGGACAGTGCCATGTTCCACTGGCGACTGTTGGACAAAATAGTGTGTTAGACGTGCAGTGATTGCTGTTCACCACCACTAGTTTCAAGTCTGTCCAGTATCCAGTAGGCTGTCTTTTACTCTACTGTGAGCACAAGAAGTCTGCAGGACTATGCCCACTGCTGTCATAAAAATGGGCAGACTGGGTGGGCCTAGCAGTCCTTAGCTGCCATCACTTTCTATGTTTCTATGTGAAAATCTGTCATATCTCCTAACTTCCTAATATGTCTTGTCTAACTTTCCCACCTATATCTGCCTGTGTCTTTTTCATGATTTTTTCTCAATTACCAGAATAAATATGTCACACTCTGCTACAGGTACTGCTACATGGTACTATGCTGTGTGTTTGTAGAATACCCTAACTCTGTTGTGCTGTTCAGTTACTGTGAAGTGTGCCAGACTCACAATTTACATAAATTCCCTTCTCTCTTAATTGTTCTAAAGTGTGGTAAAACATTGGGCAGGCTGCTACATCATGCTGTTAGACCGTGCAATAGTCCATACTGTGTAACTGGAAATCCTAAATGTTTTGATGCTGCTAGATGCTGCTGCTAGTGTGCGTGCAACTGTCAACAACTGTCAAGAATATGAACATGAGAACAATGCCAGAGAAACCAAACTTGATTTTCTTGTCTTGGAAAATTCTCCTTATGCCCAGAAATGAGAAGTGCTCCCACAAGTCCAAAATGATTTGCTGCTGCTAGTTGCTATTAAGAACATGCACATGAGAAAAGTGCCCAAGAAAACAAACTGGATTGTCTTGTCTTAGAAAATTCTCTTGATGCTCAGAAATAAACAAGCACTCCCACAAGTCCAAAATGATTTGCTGCTGCTGCAGTGCTGATAGCTGGTGCAGCTGTACTGACATACCAGACGGTCAAGTATTTTTTTTTGGGGGGTCTGTGGGTATGATAGGGTATTTGAAAGCATTTTATTTCTTAGTATATTGTGTCACTGTTTTTCTCTTTGCAGGCATTTATTATGGTGACTCACTGCTGCTGCTGCATGGGCATTGGCCATGATTATTTAATTTTGGACTGTTGCATGGCATGGGAAGATAAGTATTTTTCCTTTTATTTGTTTTTTTCTAAAATCATAAGAGCTTAGCCATAGATCAGTATTCATGACAATTTTTACCTTCTCCTATTTATCTTGTTTCAGGAATTTCTCATATGCATGAAATCACAAATTGCACAATAAGGCAACAGAGTCAGTGGAGGACTGTTTAGCAGAATGATGCACTGCAGAGCATATATTTACTGTACATGATGTACCATACAGTGCTGGAGGATGACATGCTCCGAGTAACGGTGCTTGGCAAGGCTAAGCACATCAACTTGAGCTGGTGGAAATTAACAGATGGCAATGGCTTGCTTGCTGCAGAAAGTGTCAGTATTCATCTTACAGGCAACTGGGCATGTACCATTGTCAGATCTGATGTGAAGACAGAATACTAATTTTTTAGACACTGTTGGATGCTCCATGCTGGGTTTCAGACAGTGCACTGGTGAAAGGAAGACATAATTAAAATTAGAAAAGAAAATAACTTTAAATTATACTTACTCTCACATAGATGATGGCCTGGCCTTGGCACAGAACAAAGTTTCCCCAGACACAAGAGGCAGAGGATGAAATGCATTGGGCCCACATTTTCAAAGGAGATGAGCAGCCCAAAATGGAGATGCAAGGTGCACCTCAGAAAATTCAGACGTGTGATATTCAAAAGGAAGAGATGCAGCTTGCAATTCCAAATGTGTGATCATGGAGCTATAATGTATGCAGCACAAAAATAGCGGGGGTATGTACATGAATATGCTGTGCATCTATATATTCAGTGAAAATGTGCAGAGCATGTTCCGTGTATCACAAAAATGCTGCACACAAGGTTATGCACATCAGGGGATGGCTTAAATCAACCAGCCATCCACAGGCAGGCTGCAGAACTGCAGACAGGCAACCCTGAGACAGCCCTCAGAGACACACCAGGATGTGCTCCAGGCATCCATACACAGCAGTCATGCCAGGACAGACATACCCAAAGCCACAGGTGAATGCACACCATGGGAACCACCCAAAGAGCCATTCCCTACACCGCTCCCAGGACTTGGGCACCCAACTGCCACATGCTAGTGCTACTGGGTGCCCCTAAGCACACCAGTGGAGTACACATCCACACTGCAACATATGTACCAGGGGCCATGGCCAGCACCATGTGGCCCGCAGGGTGCCACTCAGTGGTGGCATCACCCAGGATTACGTCTGGGGTAATTGTGCCCAGGTAGCCTGATGGTACTAGTGGTAGCATGGCATGGACCGGGGACTGACCTGTGGCACCCAAACATAGAGGTACACCATAGGTGTACGCAAGTGGGATGCACCACCTTGGGTACCTGACCACCTTCTGCACATTTCCATTCCTTGCTGTTATCACCATGTTCCTCTCATACAGGGGTGTTTGGCGCACTGCAGGTGCTTGTATGCTATATATGGAGCTGGTGTATCACGTGCATGTGGTATGCTGATCAGATTGTGCCACCCTGTGCCCTACCCTGTTGCTTGTCCAGGTGGGCCCCCTGTACCCCAGTCTGACCCTGTACATGTCTTTGGGTAATAGCACTGTACCCAGGCCTATGCAGTCCACCCACCCACAAACAAACATTCCAGCTCACCTGCCTGCTAGGCTGCTCTAATTCCTGTTCACCTTTGCGAAGGGGCGGGGCAACCCTGCAAGGCTGGAACTGTGCATGCCTTGGGCATGCAAATGGATTGAGTACATTCCAGTAATGAGATGCTAATGTGCTGTTTGGGTGCTGACTGTTCAAAGAGGCATTTGCATATCGTGGCTGAATAATGCAATTCTGCAAGCTGCACAAGTGCCTTTCCATCGCACAATTCCTTATATTCTGCACTGGGCTCTTGCTGCGTCACACATCTCCCACTGCATGATTGTGCATGTTCAGGATATTCAGCTACACATGTGTGATCACATTTTACAGTGCATCTTCTGAATATGCCATTATTTTGTACTGGCGCATCTCAGTTGCATGGTGCAGGCACTTGCGCGATGCGGCCTGGGACTTTTGAATATGGGGACCTTGCTTCCTAGATGAGAAACTGTCAGGTGTAAAAAAAGAAAGATACACTATGTCACCTGACTTGGCATGACCAATCTGTCACTGTTTACCTGTAAAAGGAAAATGATAAGATTAAAAAGTAGGAACAGAAAAAAATCATGTCAGGTACTCAGTATCAAATTATCAATAGCCATGCCACGTACTGGCACAAGAATGCTACAGCAAGTGGTGTTGCAGGAAGACATGTCTTTAATCTATTGCTCTTGGTGTACTACATAAAGTTCGAGGGAGACAAAAGGAACATAAAAACACATTTAAGGCACCAGTATTTGTTGGTGACCTTATAGTTTTCTTAAGCAGTAATGTGTGTCTGGTAAAAATATTAATATTATTTTTTTCTGTTAATTTCATTCCTGAGACAAGACACAGGATTTTGACGTTTCTAAAAATTTCTAGTCCTGTGAATTGCCCACCATGAAAACATTAAATGGTGACTCAATGCTATGTTGTTTGCCATCAGATACGTAGAAAAGATTTGTAAAAACTCCAAATGGTGGCCATCTTTAATAATGTGAGTCATTAATTGGAAAATTCAGTGTAAAAGCTCTTTCTTTGAACAATGTCAGTGAAATTTAAAAACAAAATGAGCATTATGATGAATCTTAGGATGTCAAAAATACATTTTTGACAAAAAAGTATAGGCTGACATTTTTTTCAAACTAACAAATACTGCTGCTTTACATGACTTGAAGCAAAGTGAGGCCACTCCACCTCTAGTGCAATAATCACTGGGGCCAGCTGCAAGAATCAGTAGTACTAGTCTGTGAACAACAATGAAAGTACCTTACAATTACTGCATGAAATCTTGGCCTTTGCTGTAGGTGTTGCTGTCACAGTGGTCTTGCTGTATGGCAGGAGGCTCAGCTTGAGGTCTGACTTCAGCTTGTCAGCTGGTGGTGGGCTTGCTGGTGGGTTGGCTTACATGTTGGCTGTTGGTATCGCTGGCAGGATGACTTCCAGGATGCCTGGTGGGATGACTTCCACACTGGCTGTTCGAATTGCTTGCTGGATGGCTTCCAGGCTGTCTGGTGGGATAGCTGGTGGGATGGCTAATGGGCTGTCTGGTGGGACTGCAGGAAGAATGGCTTCCAGGCTGTCTGGTGGGTCTACTGGTGGGATGGCTAACAGGCTGGCTGGTGGGATTGCAGGAAGAATGGCTTCCAGGCTGTCTGGTGGGTCTACTGGTGGGATGGCTAACAGGCTGGCTGGTGGGATAGCTGGTGGGATGGCTAACAGGCCGGCTGGTGGGATTGCAGGAAGAATGGCTATCAGGCTTGCTGGTGGGATAGCTGGTGGGATGGCTAATAGGCCAGCTGGTGGGATTGCAGGAAGAATGGCTAACAGGCTGGCTGGTGGGATAGCTGGTGGAATGGCTGGAGGATGTGACTAGCAGGATGTGAGTTATACAGGCTGGATGAGGCAGTCATCAAAAATGTTATACTGCATCTGTGGGCAACATGTTACAAATGAGAGGGCAGATGGTGATCAAGGTGTTAATCAGATGCATTTATATGAATTTATAGATTAAAAATAGAAACATAGAAGATGATGGCAGAAGGGGACTGCAAGGTCCATCTAGTCTGCCAAGTTAAATTTTTCATCTTAGTATTTTTCCCAGGTGGTATGCAGCACCACTTGGTGAAAATACTGAGAGGGGAAAAATATAGTCATAAAGGAATGGATTAAACCTATAAGGAGGATAAGGAGAGACCTAAAACTTTTTTTTTTCCTTTATGCGCTGCTATCATCATCATCTTCTTCAAGGAAGCAGCCCTCATAATCTTCCAGACTGGAGTATTTTCCTACTTGGGAATTCTTTCTCCAAAAACTGCCTCATCCACCTCACTGGAATACAATCTGCCACTACCAGCATGCTGTTCTGCTTCACCTTCATCACCACCACCATCCTGACATAATTGTCGTAGGTGGCATTTGCTCATTCATTCATTTTAATAAATGTCAGCATAGAAACATTTCTAGGTGATAGATTTTTACTACTGTCCTGCACAATGGCCCCCACTGTAATGAATACCCTCTGCACACTTACGCTAGAGGGTGAAGAGCTCAGATATTTCACTTCTATGGAGGTCAATGTTGACCACAAAGTCACCTTGCTACTCCAGTACAGCAGAGTCTCTTTCAATATGCTCAAGTGCCTAGTGTCCACCAAATACGCATCCTCTCTGCTCCGTGCTGCATGAAATCCTGCTGACTCATCAGATTGCTCCTCCTTTTCTTCCATGTCTGCAGGTCCCACATGTGACAAAACATTCCAAAGTGGATTTATGGTCATTTGTGCCACACATTTGTGGAAGGGGTGCCACAGGGGTTGGTGCTTAGGCCAGCCCTATTCAGTGTCTTCATTAGCAACATTACAGAGTGTCTGGAAGGAACGTTGTGCCTCTTCAGAGATGACACCAAGATCTATAACAGAGTAGACACACCAGAGGGAGTGGAAAAAATGAGAAAGGACCTAAGCCTATAAGAGGAGTGGTTGGGTGTCTGGCAGTTGAGTTTCAATGCTTAAAAGTGCAAGATCATGCACCTGGGTCACAGGAATACGTGGGAGGAGTACAGGGCGGGTGGGGAACTTCTGACCACTACAAGTCAGGAAAGTGACCTGGGGGTTATCATACCTGATGACCTGAAGGTGACCAAACAGTGTGAAAAGGTGGTAGACAGAGCAAACAGAATGTTGGGGTGCATAGGAAGGATCATAACAAGCAGGAGGAAAGAAGTGGTGATGCCACGGTACAGATCCCTGGTGAGGCCTCAGCTGGAGTACTGTGTCCAGTTCTGGAGACCACATCTCTGGAAGGACATTGACAAAACAGATGCTGTCCAGAGTAAGGCAACGAAGATGATACATGGACTGTACCAGAAGGGTGGAAGGCTCAAGGGTAGTGTTAAGAAGTACTTTTTCACTGAAAGTGTGGTGGAGCCATGGAACAGCCTTCCAGCAGAGGTGGTGGGTGCAAAAACAATATGGGGGTTCAAGAGTGCATGGGATAGACATAAGGGTACCCTGGAGATGTACAGAGCAGGAGAGCTGCAGATCAAATAGGATCTGGGGTTGCAGCAGTGAGTAGTGAAATGGGCAGACTAGGTGGGCCATATGGTCCTTATCTGCCGACAGATTCCTTACTTCTATGATTCTATGGTTTGTCATCCTGTGCACATGCCTGTTTATTTCAGCCTGCTTAACTGAGGTGGTAGCAACACCCAGTTTGCCATTGCTACCATGCTGTGGCTTGCAGAACTGTGACTGTGACATCTGTGTCCCACATACCAGTCTTACGAGCTGATCAGTTAGATTTTGTACCTGATCATATTAACCTTCAAGTATAGATGCCATGCTCTTTTTATATCATGGGCCCAGCATGGTGGTAATTCCAGAACTGGGAGACTGCAGAATGCTTGAAATATGGGTATTGCAGTCTAATATTTGCAGCAGCAGTTCCAATAATGCACAGCTTGCCCTGTCTCTGCCTGCCTCTAGCACCTGCTGTACATTTACCAAGGTCTGCTGAGCACCCTTAGCAGTGGATGGTCTTAATGAGCGAGACAGTGTCCTGACTCGTTGCCTGTATGGCATTCTCAAATGGCCTCAGAATCATGATTAGGCCATCCTTGAGTTACTATTGCTCAGTTGTGAGAGATACTGATGTGCCAGAACTGTCATAGAAACATAGAAATTGATGGCAGATAAGGACCGCAAGGCCCATCCAGTCAGACCATTTCTTTTTCTACCTTATGAATGGGCCATTTGCCTTTGCTCTGTCAATGACCTATCTATTCATACTCATCTGTATTGCTCCCTTATGCCTATCACATGCCTGTTTGAAGCCCTGCACTGTATTCATATCCACCACTTCCTGAGGTAGGCCGTTCCATGCATCCACCACCCTTTCTATGAAAAAGAACTTCCTCACACCTTAATCGGCCTCCCTCTAATCTCATGCTGTGTCCTCTTGTCCTGCTATTTTTCTTATATTGAAACATGTTAGACTCTTTCACCTTGTTAATGCCCTTAAGGTGTTTGAATGTTTCAATCTATCACCTCTCTCCCTCCTTTGATCTAGGATATACATATTGAGCTCAGTTACTCTGTCCTCATATGTTTTCTGATACAGTCCTGCACCGTTTGGTTGCCTTCTCTGGACTGCCTCAATTTGGTTAATGTCCTTGTGAAGGTGTGGCCTTCGGTACTGCATGCAGTACTCCAGATGGGGCCTAACCAGTGTCTTGTAAGGAGGGATTATTAAATCCCTCTCCCAACTTGTGATACCCCTACTAATACACCCCAACATCCCTCTTGCCTTACCTACAGCTTTAGTGGTCTGCTTGGATGATTTCAAATCATCGGTGATGATGATGCCTGAGTCTCTTTCTTCTCTTGTGACTGCTAGCCACTCCCCTCCCGGCCTATAGGTAGCTTCAGGGTTTCTCTTCCCTATGTGCATGATCTTGCACTTCTTTGCGAAAACCCCAGTTGCCACTCTTCCGAACATTTTGCTAATTTATCCACAGCTCTTCTCATTCTGCCCACTCCATCTGGATCATCTACTCTGTTTGCAGAGCTTGGTGTCATCTGCAAACAGACAAACCTTACCTTCCAGTCCATCTGCAATGTCACTGATGAAGATATTGAAGAGGGCTGGCCCCAGAACTGATCATTGAGGTACCCTACTTGTGACTTGCATCTCTTCTGACTGTATACCATTTACCACCACTCTCTGTTTTCTGCCCATCAACCAGTTTTCCACCCAGTTGACCAATGTCTGACCCACCTCGAACCTACCCAGCTTATTAATCAATCTTCTATGTGGAACAGTATTGAAAGCTTTGCTGAAGTCAAGGTAGGCAACATCAACTGCTCCCCCTTGGTCCACCACTCTGGTTACCCAGTCAAAGAAATCTATGAGATTAGCTTGACAGGACCTTCCTTTTGTAAACCCATGCTGTCTTGGATCCTGTGCTGCTATGGAATCCAGGTGTTGCACTATCCTTTCCTTAAGGAGTGTCTCCATAATCATGGCTTGTGTGCAGCAACAGGTATTCTGAGATGTCTTTGTACTGCTTGTACAAGTGCTCTATCATGTAATGTACAGTGTCGAGGTCCATCTCATGACAACTTCCAGCTTGAGGTGGTGCTGAGGCAGCTTGTTCTGGATCTGCAGCTGCCAAAATGGTCTCAGGCTTTGCTAGAATGAGCAAAGTGGGCACAGATGAGGCAGGCCACAGTCAGAACTGACTTGATTTCAAGATATGCCAGGAATTCCTGCACTACAAGAGTAAGACAATGTGCCATGTAGGGAACCCTGAGAAATCCACCATCACTGATGCATTTCACCACTTTATAGCCATTAGTACTTGATATGAAACCTGCATTCAGGGACATCAGTATTTGTCAGGAGCACTTATAAAAGTTTTTGACCAATGTGAGAGCCTGTTACACTTCTAATTGCCAGAGTGGCATGCTGGTGAATACCTGGAATGTTGTTACCAGCACATTGGGCTTCATACATTTTTTCCCCATCCCAGCATCAAATACTACCCTGGGTACCCATGCTCAATGGGTTGCAATACTTAAGTACAAGCTACCACCTATTTGGCCACTGGCTGACATATCCATGCTAAGGAGTGTGTATGGTGATGCTGAATGGTGGAGGGCATGTCTTGCTGTGCTTGTCACTTTCCTATACAGTTCAGAAATGGCATGGCTTTAGAAATACATGCTTGATTAAATCTTCCATTTTGGACAGGCAAGTGCCATCAATTTGCAGAATCCAACATTCTCCACAAAAGAGAATGGCAACAGATCAGTTTTCTGCATTTGTGCAGTTGCTGCTTTAAGTTCACATACGACAGCATGAATGGGTGTGTATTTGGTGTGATGCTCAAATATGCTGTACAATGTAGGCTGCATCTTTTGGGGTTTTAGGATGGAGAAACCAAATAGCTGGGCTCTGTGCACTGCCAGTATGAATGGTGGTGTAGTTTTGGACTCAGGGGGTTGGAGATGCTGAATGAATGAATGAATGAATGAATGAATGAATGAATGAATGAATGACTGAAATAATGTTGGATGTATTAGGACTTGGGTTGATGTGCTTTGCTGACTCTGGCTGCTAATACTCAAACCACAGCTGCTACTCTGCCCATTATTATCCAATCCCACCAAGTCTTTCTTCATATGTCTGTAGTAGTCATTCACAGTCACTTCTGAATCCCATCCTGGGTCTGTATCTAAGCCACTTTGGGATGCCTTGCTCAATGAGGTTAATAAGGGAGAAGCCCCCCCCCCGTACCAGCTTTCCTTTGGTGCTGAGTCCAGCATAACATATACCTGGACATGAGATGTGTGTGTTGCCCACCAGTGCTAACATGGCAACCCTTTTTGCCATGCCTCACTCATACTTTCCATAGCTGGCAAATAGCCACTGTTTCATCTGCCAGGTCCGGTATGTGAAAATCCTAAACTAGGGATTTTGTAGCCCTTATTTGTGCAGTGGACAAGGTACTGGGACATTGGAGGGCTAGAAATGGGTGTTTTGGGGCATGATTTGTGAACTGCTACAATCGTTGACAGATCCTGTTATTCTTCTTGCCTCAACAGAACCAACAGCTAAAGAACTGGGGGGAGAGACCTCTAGTGATGCCCTGTCCCTTACATTTCTTCATATCTAATTCCCATAGATGGTCCAGATCATCATCCCCATCCCCACCTACTCTGGGATGCTAACCTCCTCCTGAGATATGTCCTTCTGACCTCCTCATCCTCACTTTTGACACCCTGTATTTCCCTTCTCAGCAGCATCTGACTTGGTGGCCATGCATGAAGAAATAGTCTGATCCACAGCATCACACTGTGAGTCATGCGCAGGCTCTTTTACAACACTTTTGGGAACATCAACTACATCTGAGTCCTTGTCTTCGAACGCATTCCCAGAGGAAGACATTTTGGGGGTTACTGGATAGCTCCTGTTGTTCCTGTCTCCACCACCTGCACTGCCGGCATCAGCACCCACCAGCATTCATGCCACAGATTTTGCTAAGAAAAATTTTGCCACATTAATGCCCCCATTTGCAGCAATTACTCCTTGTTGAGTAGTACTACCATAGTACCAGCCCCTGATGAAGCTGCATCATCACAAATGGTTATTGTACCCTTGGGAACCACAGAAAGTATATTATTCTGAGGGTAGCCCATGACACATGCAGCTGTGATTGAGTGAACTGCAAAATGGTGACTCAATTGTGGTGCATGTCATGGGGGCTACAGATGAGGTAGGGCAACCAGATGGGGCTGGGTTTGTGCATATAGCAACAGGATGTCGCTACACGTAAATGCATGGGGGGAGGGAAAGAGCATGCTCAGTGAGGGGCAGGAGGGTTTTGGAGGGGTGGTGCTGTGGTGGGCTGCCAAGCTGGCCCCATGGTGTGGTGGGTGGGTTTGCTGCTTGGGTGGACAAGGTGCTGGGTTAGGGTCCGTGCACAGGTACGTTTTTGTTGTGCCTGGTCCCAATTTTTTTTTAACATTTTGCACCCCCTCGACATCCACCCCCTGGAATTGAGAATACTTAAGTGGGGGGTGCAAGGGGCAAAGCCCCCTGCATAAAATATTATAATTGTAAGTCGCTGGTGCCATTTTGCTGTCTGCCGGGGAATTACATCACCAAAATTGATTTTCGGCACTGTGACCTTGCCGTAATGGTGATCGCCTTTCGGCGGTCACCATTATGACCTAGAACCATTCTTGGCAGCAGTGCCACTGCCAGAAACTCCTTTACCAGAGCTAGAGCTGGGCAAAAGTTGTGAATTCCACTTCAGCGCAACCTCCGCACAATTTTACAATTTTCATGGAAATTTCTGAACTTCCGCCTGTGACAAATAGGAAATCTTCTAAATGTGTTTGGTAAACATTTGCTTTGTTACACTCTAAAATAGATAAAAAAAACTTTACATGGTGTCCAGTGGCTTCCCCCACTGCAAATCCTGCCCCAGTAATAAATAAAATTCCCTGGTGGCTAGTGGTCTCTCCCCTCACCCAATCACCTGCCCGATATCTATAAAATATTTACCTGGTGGCTAGCAGTCCCTCCCCCCAAACAATTAACCACCCAATGTAGACAAATTATGGCCTCTCCCACCACAGATATAACAGGGCTTTGTGCGTGCGGGGGATCTTGTGATATCGGGTGGCAACCGTTGGGGGGGTGCTACTAAACAAAAGAGAAATATTAAATGGTAGGGTGTCGCTGCCGGGGGAAAATTGAAATTTCCGCAAAACTTGCTAATTTGATTTCCAAACTTTCACTGAAGTGAAAGTCTGACTTTCACGGAAATTCAACCAGAGGAAGTTTTTTGTTGCACAACTCTAGCTTGAGCGTCTTTTAATAGACATTTTCTTATATGTGTAGTTTCTGGAACACAACACAACAGTTGACAGCTCTTCACCAACTTACACAGATAGTAAACTACAGCAACACCACAATTTCTTTCTTTCTTTCTTTCTTTCTTTCTTTCTTTCTTTCTTACCAAAACAATACACAGCTAGGATTTAAGGAACTAGGGGTAACAAACAAGGCAACACTAGACTTTACTGATGTACACAAACAGTAAACACCAACAACAGAATGTTGTTTTTTGCGAAAAAAAAAAATACACAGCAGGGATTTAATGGACTAGGTGAAACAAGCAAGATGCAACAAATCAGATAATTAGAATGATGTGCTGCTAAGACAGAGAACACTGCCTAGGCCAGCCTGCCTTTTTCTTGCTGTAAGTTGCTGAAGATAAGCTCTGTCCTCCATATAGCACTGCTTCACTACACAGAATACAAAAACAGAATGAAAGCTTCAAACTATAAATAACAAAAAAATCCATAAATAATTGGTGATCTAGAGGCACAAGGCAAAGCAGACACTTAGTGGAGGGACTGTTTGGAAACAACTGTGTTTTAAATGCATTTCAAAGGTTTTTAGACACAAAGCCACACAGCACAAGTAACTCCAAAGTCTTTCTTTCTCACACTGCACTCACTTCAGTTTACACATGGCAATACAGCTCATTGCAGCACCATGTGACCTCCTATCCCATGGATCATTACAAACTTCACCTTTGAGCCATAATTTGCAGGTTAAGTTCGCATTTTTCATTATTCGAGAAGTTCTGCTTTGACGGGAAGTAGAAATTTAGCCTTGATTGAATTCGCAAATGTTGAAAAATTTGCAAATTTCTCCATAGAGTGAATTTCTCTAACTTTGCCCACCACTAGGAACCCTCTTGAATCCAGTATTTATCCACAGACTAGGATTAATATAGAGTTTGCTGAATAAGTCTGGTTCTTGGTCCATGGATATGCATTACTGCCTGTTTCATTGTTTTTCTTACCATCCAACTCTGTGGTTGTGCACTAGTCTTCCCTCCCAACTGAGCCCTACTCCATCTGAGGTGGGGTTAGCATTGGGTTGGGTGGGTGATAGTGATGCTAACCCCACCACAGCATGTTGAGTTGACTCCTTCCCAGCCACATTGCTGATTCGCTGAAGATGCCCGAGGTACCAGTGGCATGACACACTCCATACAGATCATCAGCGCAGGTGTCTGGCGGCATTCAGTTGGGAAGCAGCAGGAGTGGTTGTCACATCGTGATACACCATTGGTGTTGACAAAGGCCACTGAATGGCTACCATTTTCATCAACCTTGCCATGGCCTTTGACTTAGTCTCCCATCTCCCTCTTGCTAAATAGACTGAGCTCTGCCAGACTCTGCATCTCAGCAATAAATTGGTTTCAGTCTTACCTCTCCTGTCATTCCCCACTTGTCCGAGCTGGTGGTGCCTTCTTCCCCCTTCACATTCAAGCTGGCATCCCCAAGGCTTAGTCTTTTCTATTTTTCTTCTGTCAGCCTGCTATATTTCAAACATACAGATGTATGCAGATGATACCATTATCTATATCTCAGTTCCTTCTGCACCTGTTGTTGAATTTCAGCTCCAAGCTTAATTTCACTCAGTCCTACATTGGTTTCAAGACAACCACCTCAAAGTTAATGTCATAAAAACTATTTCAATATCTTTTGGTTCTCTTCACAAACTAGCCAACTTCTCCTCCCCCACTCAAATTCTCAACCTTGGATGGGGCACAACTTGAAGATGTCACATACTATAAATACTTGGATGCCTGGCTCAATTGCCACCTGGATTTCACCAAACATCTCAAGCACATCCCTTCCAACTCTGGCCTAGGCTAGGTGCTCTGCATCACAATAAGGACTCCCTCCCACAGAACGCTTGCTTCACACTCCTTACAAAAATGATTTTACCCACATTTGACTATGCTGACATTATCTATGGTACTGCCCCAGCCTCT
This sequence comes from Neoceratodus forsteri, assembly GCA_016271365.2. NCBI lineage: Eukaryota > Metazoa > Chordata > Ceratodontiformes > Ceratodontidae > Neoceratodus > Neoceratodus forsteri. The sequence continues at coordinate 132,448,936 of CM057456.1, read as the reverse complement.
GCTCTGCCTAGGCTTGACTCCGTCTACAATGCTTTCTGTGGCTTTGCTTTAAATATCCCTCCATGCACCCACCAATGTACTCTGTACTCCTTCTTCTCCCTCTTCTCACTTCACTGAAGTTTCATGCTGCATTCCTCTCTCTTCATCTACAAATGATGTTTTGTTTTTTTCTCCCTTCCTACCTCTCCACTCTCCTCTCCTCTGTAACTGAACTCTCCTATCCTCTCTGGCCTCAGGACACCCATATTTTCTCCCTTCCATGCCCCTTCTTTTGTGCCAGCTCTGCTGCCCTCACCTTTAGGCTCCCCTCTCTCTGGAATTCTCTCCCTCTCTCCATTCATATCTCATCTTCCTCACCAGTCCTCAAAATAGCCATATCACAACACTTTCTCTTCTCTGGCACCTGTTCATGCTAATTCCTGTCCCTTTCTCTCACACCATTCGCTACCTCAAAATACTCCTTTCTTCTCGGCTAACTCAGCCTGTCATATTGCACTTGTTTACTATGAGATGCCATAATAAACATTACTATGCATTCACTGGCTTTGTACTTCTACTGTTTTATAATTTCTTTGTTGTAGTTTCATGGCTAATCTTCATGCATAATGTATAGTTGTTGCTCCCTTCTCCCCTTCTCCTTCACACCTGGAAAAGGTCCTCAGTTCAGTGTGCCTCTCCTGGTTACCAAGTTTAAATAAATAAATACCAGGTGCTCAGGGTATTTAACCCTGATAAGTGTGCAGTGTGACCACAGAGTAAACTGAGAGGAAACTGAGATGGGTCAACAAGTTGGACAAGAGAGAGAGAGAGAAAGACTGGGCTGTTGGGGGAGCCAGCAGTTATAAAAACATTATTACAAGGACAACAAATATTGTACTACAATAAATATTAATTAAAAAATGTTAGCCCAGTGGTGAATAGGGCTGAGGCACCATGGGCACCTTACCTTTTCCCATGCTGGTGACCCAGTTTTGGGAACAGATGTGGTTTACTAGGGGGTTGGTTGGGAGAGGGAGGATTGATCATCCGTAGAACTTCTCTCCTCTCTAGGGAAGGGGGAGTTTGTGGCTCGATGATTGATTGCCACCTGAAGCAATCTTGGTGGTGGTGCATGTGAGTCACAAGATGGGAGGTTCCCATGTTCAGAGCACTGTGGGAGTCTCTGCAAAGGTGGAGCTCACACAACATGCTCATTACACATCCTGTTGAGCCCAGGGGGAAAATAACAGGAATATAGAGGACAGGCTCCACGAATCCCTTCCTGTCAAGTCGTTGGCCTGGTCAATTTCTCTGGGTCTGGGACAGTCTGGATTTGTGTTTCAGGTGGGGGGAGAATGGCCCTCCCCCCAGCCCTGCCACAGGGGGAAATCCATTGGAGATAATGGTCCTGGACACTGGAGGAGAATCAGGATGGCTGCAGCTGATGGGAATGGGGTGGAACAATCCCCCATACATGCCAAGGAGGATAAACACAATTGTAGCAACAAAAAGAAAAATGATTAAAAATATAAAATTATACTAGTGACTGTTGCTGTGTGAATGCCACTGGCAGGTGATGCAGTGCTTTTGGTTGGTTATACCATCAATATCTCAGAGACACAGATGCATGAACAAAACAGATGTGGCCGAAAACTGTGCTGTCAAAACAGAATGTTCAGTTTGCAGTTAGTTGATATTACCACAGTTTTTGACCACATCCTTTTGAAGTATCCATGGAGCACACTTTTTGACCATGTGAGTTTTCACTGTGTGTTTAAGTAGGTAATCCTTTTGGCTGTAGGGATGGGCCTAGGGAAGGGGAAGACAAGCATCAGGCAATCTGCTATTCTGCTGCTGTAAAAATTAAAAACAAGGATTTAATAAACAAAAAAATAGCAGAGATTAAGAACAAAATTAACAAAATAAATAAAAGGCATGGACAGCACAGACAGATAACAGTACACAAAGACAGAGATTGGTTGGTAGTGACTGCTGGCTGGCTGCTTGACTAGTGCACATACTTTTTAATCAATCGATCAGATCAGATTGAAGGCAGCACTATAAAAAGAAATGGGCAAGTCATTAAAGGAAGAAAGAAGCTGAGAGATTCAGTATGAGAAGAGGAAATTGATCAGATGGTACGGTTGTGCCTGACTCTCATTTAAAAAAAAAAAAAATAATACCCCTTAACATAAAAAGTGGCTTCTGGCTGCTGTGAACCAGTGGAGTCAGAGACAGAAAGAGAAACATTGGAGATTGTGCTGGGGGAGGCCTAATACAGTAAAAAAGGAAAGCAAACATACTAAACAAAAGTTACAATTGATTTAAAAAAAAATACCCTGTAACATAAAAGGGGGATTCTGGATGCTGAGGATAGGGTCAGAGAGAAAGGAGACTAACTATGTCTTCTGGATGCTACAGATAAAATCACAACAAAAGGGATTAAAGATTATAAAAGGAAAACAAATTAGAGATACTGAGGGCTTGATTATCAAAATGGGCTAGGATTGGCACAAGCTGTGGCAAACAGCAGCTTGCACCAAAGCCCATTGTGCCAGGGACCCTGCACCAGATTCTGGCACAGGAGAGGTTCTGGATCCTGAGTCCCCACACTTGCAGCAACCCCCCCTCCCCATGTGGCAAACACCTGGCACACAGAAAGGATCTGTCACAGGCCCCCATCCCTGATCCTCAATTACATGAAATGAAACCCCAGCCCTGGTGGTCTAGTGTACCCCAAATCTCGATGCTGCCAATAGTATTTCTGTAATAAAATGACCCCCTCCCCAATCTCGATGCTGGTGTGTTATTTATAATTAGTTCTGCTTCTGATCCCCGAAGTTACCCTGTTATTTCAATTATAAAATGCCCCTCAATCCTTGATGCAGCCATGACATTTTAATTAATAAAAATGTTTCCCTCCCGAGCGCCAAAACTGCCTCAGTATTTATATTATAAAATACCCTCCTCCCCGACGCAGCCATAGTCTTTAATTAATAATATGCCCTTCCCCGATCCTTGATGCAGCCATGATATGTAATTAATAAACAGTTCTCCCTCTTGATCCCCAGAAGCTACCACAGTATTTAAATTGTAAAATGCCTCCGATCCCCGATGCAGCTGTAGACTTTAATTAATAATATGCTCCTCTTCTCTATAATCGATGCTGCCTGTATTTATTAATAAGTACCATGAGGACACCCCCAATTTGTGATGGTATAGTGTCCCCATCCCTGGTCCTTTTTGAAATAAATACAAATACATTATTCCTGGTAATCTAGTGCCCCTTCAAGCCACAATTTCCCATAATAAGTAATGAAATATTCCTGGTGGTCCAGTAACTGCTCATCCCCCATCCGCTATAAAATGTGGCTCCCGAATACCTGGTGGTCTAGTGGACCCCTACCCCATGGTTCCCATCAGTAACTGAGCTGACAATTGACTCAGCCCACCGCTCACCTCTGTAGCCAGCCATTGAGTGAGCTCTGACTGAGCACATGCTGTGTACAGTACGTGCTCAGTGATTGTCAGCAGCTGTCATTCACTGAGCACATACTCTGAGCACTCCTCTGTACTGCCTCTACTCTGTTTATGTCCTTTTAAAGATGTGTCTCCCATTATCTATACAGTGGGATAATTACCTTCTTCCTTCTGCTGGTGATTCCCTTACTTATGCAGCCCAGCATTCTGCCAGTCTTCCCTGCTGCCTTATTTATTTATAAATCAGAGAAGAAGTTAACAAAAGCTATACAGTGTGTGTTTGACATTCATTAATTTATTAAGATTACTGCAACTGTCAACACTGACAACACATTCCTAAGAAAATTAATGTATAAAAGAAGTGTCATTATCAGTTGTTGTCATTATTCCTTATCCTTGTTTTCATTGTCTCCACCATACCAGTGGACTTTGGATGGCTGCATCACAATTTTAATTTCAGGGCTGTAGTAGCATAACATTGTTGAGTTGCTGAATATAGTCAGTAACTAAATAGTAACACTAAGGGCCTGATTTTAAAACAGCACTTACACTGATGCAAGTTGCATCAATAAATGTTTCTCTGTTGTCTAGTGGCACCCTTCACCCTCTGACCACTGTCCACCATTTAATAAATGTTTCCCTACTATCTGGTCACACCTCCACCCTCCGATCACTGTCCCTTACCTAATAAGTATTTCCCTGGTGTCTAGTGGCATTCCTCACACTTTGATCACCATCCCTCTATCATTAAATGTTTCCCTGGTGTCTAGTGGTACCCAATGACAATGCAGCAGTGGCCTGAGTACTATGGAAGGGAAGTGGCAAGTTACAGTAATCAATCTGGTGTGGGCAGTGCCGTGAGCTTCTAGACACCATGGAAACATTTAATGATAGAGGGACTGTGTTTGAATGGTGGGGGGATGCCACTAGACAACATAGAAACATTTATTTCATAGGGGGATGGTAATCAGAGGATGAAGGGTACCACTAGACACCAGGGAATCATTTATTTGATAGGGGAATGGTAATCAGAGGGTGGGGGTGCCACTAGACACTAGAGAAACATTTAATGATGGGGATGGTGATCTGTGGATTGGGGGGGTGATACTAGAAATCAGGGAAACATTTAATGATTGAGGGACAAGGATTTGAGGGTGCGGTGTACCACTTGACACAAAGAAAAGTACTTTTTTATTTTCTTGGGCCCACACAGAACTGATCACTCACTGAACTAAGGAGTAATTCCAGATTAATGTATTAGTTACACAGGTCATGGGGGTTGTTCCACAGTTCAGTGAGAAAGTGTCACGAAACAGGGTGAAAATTCGTCAAACTCATTTGGAAGATTTTTGATTTCACCAAAGGCAGAAGTCTGAAAAATTCTGCAAGTTTTAAAATTTTATGGAAGTTCACTAAAGCAGAATTCACAACTTTTGTCCAGCTCTAGAATGCCCACTAAATTGAATGCATTTATCAAACAGATTTAGACCACCCATTGTTTCAATTCCTTAGACCTAGGGAAATTACCTTCCACTAATATTTTTTGCTCTGAAATTCACCTCACTGCTGAAAGTTTAAAATTAACTTCTTCTAAACATTTCATTTTCTATTTTCTCTCTTCATCTAAACAGAAGAGTGAATAGCCCCTATCACCCTTTGAACAACAAATGGTGCACTATATGAATTCTCTACTGACTTATATCTGCTTACAGCCATCAGGATGGCTCTTCCTTGCACTTTACTGTATTTCAGAAAACAAAACCATCATAGCCGTCTACTGGTTCAGCAACCATTTCAGAATCCTTCTTACCCACCACTTACTTGGCTTTCAACTCTACTTTAGCAAATCTTTCAGGATAGACGCAGCTACCACAGTTCCCAGCAAAAACATGCCAGCCCAAATCATTAAGATCACAGATCCCTTTCTCTCCTCTTTTTTAAGCTTGAAATACAGAAGTCTGCTAAGCTTCTCTTCAGCTAGCCTCCTAATCAAATTAAAACCCATAGGGGGAGGAGGATAACCCATTGCCTTGAATCACAAAATGTTTCCCCACAGGGTGTTTCCCCTCACCTTCATGTCTTGGTTCCTACATCCTTGAAACTGAAGAGGCAGAATTCAATTCCCTCCACATCCACTAACCTCATGGCTTTTCAACCTAATGCATATTCTTCAGAAAAGTTAAGGCAAGGGAAATTTTATTTTCTTAGCACCCAGCCCTGAAGCTCAGGGTGATGTAATCATATGAATTTGTCAGCCAGCGTATGTATTTGTATAAGGACGCTGTGAATGAAAACCCATATGAATTTGTCAGCTTAGGTATTTGTATAAGGATGCTGTGAATGAAAACTACTGATTTCAAAAACTGTGTGGTTTCTCCATCAGTGAAGATGACCGTCATAAAGAAATTTTGTAAGGATTAACTGAGCAGATGATTCACAGAGGAACAACTGTTTACTGTAACCATAGAAAGGAATTTATTAATTATATGTCTGTGTGGAATGCTCTCAGAACCATAGAGAGGAATTTGCCAATTCTATGTTTGTGCCGATTATTGTTTACTACAGCCATATACAGGAAGTTGTTTTGGCAAAGAATTGTCTGTACCTTGGGACTATAACAGCAAATGTTTGAAGATGTTTTATAATCTTACATGAGAGCATGAAGGTAATGTGGTTATTATCAGAAGCCTGAGGAACTAGTTCTAGCCCCCCAACACTGTAAGCACATTGGGTATGAATATAGAGCCTGTTAGGTGGCTAAGTTGAGACAGAACCCAGACTTCAAACAGGACTACAGTACGCTGCATCTTTTTGACCAGGAAAGATTATGTCCCTTCCTGTTAATTGCATGGTTGATAAATAAAAATTTTCGTATGCTGTAACTGTGTTTCTTTGTGATGCCAGTACTCACTAGAGCACAAATCCACAAGTTATTTTTTTTATAAAATATACAATGGCATCCCATTATGGGATGCCATTCAAAAAACACAGAAACAGCAATGGGGAAGGTAAGGACTGCAACACAGCTACTCTGGGTACTGTACATTGGTGGGCAGAAGCATGGGAGCCCAACTGCTGACCAAAGGCAGATAGCGTACCAGTCTATGCTATGAGTGCAGCATAGTTGTGAGTTGGCAGTTTGACTATAAGTTGTCAGACAGGGTATGGGGGCCTAACTGCTGATTGAGGACACATAGCACACTGAATTTCTGCTTAACTATAACATTTGATTGTGATCACAGCACATTGCATGCCCAGCTTATGCTTTAAAGCACATCCTAACCATAATTAGGCAGACAGGGTGGGGGGACCTAGCTGGTGACTGAAGAGGGCTTCTGCTTAAGTGCACTGTTATTTGTATTCACAATGGAGGATTACATTTCCAAATTTGTGACCAGCCATGGGGTGGAGGATGTCACGCAGGAAGTGCAACACCAGTTTGATCCCTGGGCATGGGCAAGAAACCGTTTTCAGGTCTAGATTATGAAAACAAACTAAAGGAAAAACTAAGCCCAAAAAAAAAGGTTATTGTATGCAGGGTTTGTGCATGGCATGCCAAGCATTAGAAGCTTAAAAAAATGTATAAAATGCAGCTTGAGTAAAATGAAACAAACCATGTCAGACAAAGACCAGAACATATCTTCCCATATGGACCAGTTCACTAATTTATGAGCTATCAACAAAACATTGACTCGCAACATAGATGACAAACAAAAAGAAGATAGATAGGCTGCAAATAGAGTTGAAATGTGTAACCTGTGATAAGTTCAACCTCAAGCCACAGTGAACATAACTTAAAGGATTTGCCCATGTGCAGCATGAGCAGTTGCAAGCACTACCTAAGACGACTGAGACTGATCACTCTGAATGTCACCAAAAGTATATATACATATATATTTTTATTTATTTATTTATGTATTCATTTATTTATTTCTAGAAAGTACCTTTGAGCCAAAGGCTCTTTTACAGCGGTTCCATGTCATAGTAATACATGGGCATAACATAATTTACAATGGTTACAAGTACATAAGCAGATACAAGCAGGTTCCATGCCTAGAAAGACATGAGTACATCAGGTTACAGAGGTTACATAATTATGATAACACGGATTACATAACTCCAAATATACAGACACATAATTTAAAGCAGGCTAGGTTGACAGGTTGTTAAGTGAACAACTTGAGAATCTACAGGATATAGAGTGAATCAGGTAGGGAACAGAGGATGATATAGTCTGTAAAATAAATAACTAATACTAAACACAAGGAGGTGAGAACTTGCTGGGCAGCAGTTCTTTTGTCTTAAGTGCTAAAGAGGGTAGTCATAAAGGAGGGCTAGACTCACTGGGGGGAAGTGCTGAGGCTGGGACCTAGAGCTTACTAGGGGAGTGATAGTTAGCAAGAAGAGAGGAGAAGGCAAGGGTGCAGATTAGAATGAGGGTAGCAGGAAAGAGGAGGGAAGAGTGTGGGGGAGTTCAGGTTTCACAGTCACAGTTCCTGTTTGTGGCCAGGGCCACTCACAGTTTATCTTTAAAGGAGCCTATTTTGTCATCTTTTATGATGCCTAGGTCAAGCACATTAAGCCAAAGTGGTGCCCAGCATTCGTAGGACCATTGGTCTTGTGTGGTTCTATGGAAAGGGATGCAGAGGGCTGAGTTGTTTGTACCCCTAGTGCATCTGATGGAATTAGGTTGGTTAAGGAGACTTTGCAGGTCTGGGGTGGTAAGTCCTAGCATAGACTTCTGGACAAGCATGCATACTTGATACTGGAGGTGACTGTCAAGGTTGAGCCATTTTGTTTGAGTGTACAACTCACAGTTGTGAGTGAGATGGGGTACACCTAGGACTAAATGACACATTTTGTTTAGTGTTGTTTTGATATGTTTCAAAGCAGTTTGGGAGGCAGCCCCATATACTGCAAGAGCATAGTCTATCAGTGAGAGGACTGAGCTATTTACAACAGTTCTGAGTGCCTCAGAAGTCAGACTTTTTCATGTCTGTACAGTAATCCTAGTTTTGCATTTGACAACTTTGTGACTGCATCTATATGTTGGTTAAACAAGAGGGTGCAGTCCAGTGTCAATCCTAGGTATTTAAACATTTGAACCATCTCCAGGGAAGTGTTCTGATTGTTGTGAATGCAAAGTTGGTGAGTGCAGTGTTTATGTGATGATGCGAATTACATAGTCTTAGTTTTTTATAATTGAGGAGCATTTTTGATTGAAGGAACCAGTGCTCAGCCATAGTGAAATTAGCCTGCATTTGCTTTTCCAGTATGTAGGGGTCAGAATTACATGAATATAGGACCGCATTGTCTGCATACAGTAGTAGCTGGTATAGGAGATTGCAAGAGCACACTTTAAATGACAAAGCGTATGTGTATGAAGGAAAGCACAGACATGCTGAGACATGAAACCTTCAGTGCAGAAATGGGCTTACAGCATGCCAGCTTTATACATGAACTTTTCTTTCCTATTTTGGCTTCAGCCTTCCTTTTATGCTAGCCTGTCTTCTAATAAAATCCTTTTAATATTTTACATTTTATTCCCTTGGCCTGGATTGATCACCCAGGAAATAAACTTTTTTGATGATCTTTCTGATTCTTCTCTTTATACCCCCCCCACCACACACATACACACACACACACACACACATCTACAGCTAAGCATTCAGACACATGGGCTGCTAAGGAACAGATAGAGTGAAAGAAATGCTTGTTGGCTTTAATGCTGTCTTCTGCTAAAGTTGCCATTTGTAATATGTGGTACCTGTTACAAAATAAATTCTATGACACTGATTTCTGATCCTATAAAAGGGAAAATACACTAAAATAAAACACTGAAAGTGAACTACCATAAACCACATTGAGTTTTATGTGTAGTGTAATTAAGATGTCGGGAAGCTTGATACTGTTCGGGAGATTAAATAAAAGTTTATAACACATGTTTTACAAACTGCTTAAGTGATGTCTTTTGTTTCACATTGCTGCTGTGTACTTTTTTTTCTTGATTCTAAATTAAATGTTTCCTTAAGCACAGACTACACAGATTTGCTATGTTTAGTAAACTTATTAGGCTGAGAAAATTATGTTGTGGATTACTATGGGCTCAGTCTGACTGAAATCTGTAGGCTTTATAGAGCTTTGGTATGAGGAAGTCTGGAAACAAGAAAGGTAAGACCCTCTTTTTTTTTACTTTTATGTTGTAATTGTATAAAGGCATACAGTACATATATATATATATATATATACAATAGGGGTGAGGTGATATGCTATGAAGTAAATAGTTATTTTCACAGCCATTGTATAACCACTGTGATGACATCACAACTGTGGATTTATTTCCTGATAAATCCACAGTGTCTACATCACCAGCAAATATACAACAAGTGTGATGGCACCATCGTGAGACCATCTACACTGCAGCCTGCATTTAATAGCTTCACAGTTTCTCTTTCTCACTGAATCCTGCAACTAACTCAATTAGCATCGTAAAAGACAATCACCTGTGTCCCACAGATATTCTGACAATCCTTGCCCATTACTGTGCTGTTCTAATCTTCAAACCAGACTCCTTATCTGTCTCAGTGAAGCCTGCAACTTGCTGAATAAACAGTCTACTTCACACTGCTAGCTGCAGGTAACACAATTATCATTGCAAATCACATGCACCTGTTTCTCATAGTGTCTAGCAGTCTCAGCCTATTCAGAAACACTTACACACACTCAGACCACACACAAATAATGCTGTCAGTATAGCCTAGAGTTTACTCACAACTTCCATTTCAATACTCTGTGACTCTGAACAAATCACTTAACTGCCTAGTTCTCCCAGACCCCCCCAAAAAACGTACCCAGTTACCAAAATAAAAAAACAGAGTAAACAGGGAGAAAATGCAGAAAAGATGTTCCCAAAGAATACTAGCCCTATTGTATAAATCGCACACATGATGGGTGACTTGTGGAATATGGCAAACATTTTCACTCATGCAGAGTGAACTGCTATAATATCACTTGTGCCTTTGGCACTCATGATATTATCACAGACCACTCTGCACTCATGCAAATATTTTCCATATTCCACAGTCACCCATCATATATCCTATATATATATATATATATATATATATATATATAGGAATGGAAGAATGAAGCCCAGTTAGTACCACAAATAGGGAAGTTAAAGGAACACAGTCCACTTGTTTGCTAGCTGAAACAGATTAGTGTAGATAAAATATTGAGTAACATAAGCAGGAGGAATCCTAGTTGTGAATTCACCTTGTTATGAAGGGCACTGCTTTACAGTAGAATGCTTTATTTTGAATTTTTAGTCACTGCCAACCAAAGCTGAGCACAGTATAGCAGAAATTAGTTCTGCCAATATCAAAACTGGTATTATCTTCCTTTTAGCTGGTTGCAAAACATTTTTTTTAACAAAAAAAGGGGATTGATTTGAACAAACCATTTGCCACAGTCTAAAACCAAATGTGCCCTATACAAACAATTTACAGTGTTACCATGTTAAGTCTAAATGACATGCTATAGTTTCAGCATAAGTGTTTTCTATTGAATCTTTAAAGTTTTTCTCTGTTTGATCAATTTGCTAGGTCTGAACTTAAATAAACTGTGCTCTGTTTTCCCCTGTAGTAGTCTGAACCTGTTTCATATTACTAAATTCTCTGGGTCTGTGGAGTTCAGTTCTTCCTGTGAACTGTTCACTGAAGCATTAATTATAATGGTTATCATCATTAATGCAGAATACCTTAATAGAAAAGACTGCAAGAGATCAGAACAGGTAAATGTCATTTTCTGAAGTCATATTTATTTACGACTTGTGACACAACTGTCTCACAATTGATAGGTTTGTGAATGGGAATTATTGTCATTTATCTACCAGAAAAAAAAGAAGAAACAGAACTTGCTTCTTTTACCAAAGTAGTTTATTTTTGGTTCTTAAAAGGAACAATCTTTTGACTTTGACTTTGGACTATGTTAAAGATTTTCCTTTTAATAGCCTCAACACTCCTAAATTAGGCAAGTCACATATCCATGTGGTTTTCATGTTTCCACAATGAAATTAATGAGGGAAGCAAGAAAGTTGAAAACTGCACCTTTTTTTTTTATTCTGTGTACAATTTCTGAATCACTGCCTTGGGTTTCAAAGATGCAGGTTGTGCAACCTCTGCTTAAACCTTGGGAGTGTGGACTATGCTTTGTAAATTTATTGCATAAGCGTAAGTCAAGTGTTCAATCTTCATTTCAGTAAGCACTTTTAGCATTGCAGAAAAACTAAAACATAGCTAGGAAGCATTGCACTTGCTATCATGACTGTACCACAGACTGAGTGGCATCATGTTTTTTGTTATATTAAAACATTACTATTGCATTTTTTTGTGTGTTAGAGGAGGTTAAGTATTTGTATATATTGCATAACTTTATTAGCAAGCTTTTTATGGCTTGTATTTCATGCTTTTAAGTTGCTGTGTCACATTACAGGGCTTTCTTGGGCCTGTGGCAATGTAACAGGGGATTTTAATAACAATACTGGTAGTTTTTGGCCACTGTCTATTTTCAGGAAATCTTTTAATTTTTGTATGTGGCAGGCACTGGCTACCTCATATGACTCTTAGTGTAAACTGCATGTTAGAAAGGTGACATTCCACACTAAAACAGCTCCATTTGCTATTTGCCCACTGCAATTACATAGATTACATAGAAATTGCTGACAGATAAGGGCTGCTTGGCTCACCCAGTCTGCCCATTTTCCCTACCTAATGTAATACCGCAGTCCCCAATGGTCTCTGTCTTTGCCCCCCAGTGTAATCTAATAAAATTCCCTTATGCCTGTCCTATGCATGCTAGAAGCCCACAATGGTTTTTGCTTCAACCACCTCTCCTGGAAGCATCTACCTCTTTTTCTGGGAAGAAGTGTTTTCTTTTTTTTTTAACATTCTACTCTGTATTGAATTTGCAAAAGAGGTTACACACCACATACAAAATAGACACAAAACCAAAACAATAGCTAACCAATCCAAAATCCAACTGTACTCATAACAAATGAACATACAGACATGTAAAAACTCCAGCAGAAACAGGCCTCATGGTCCATCAAGTCTGCTCAATTATGCAGCTATCCCCTCAACGTGCAGCTGCTGCAGCCACCCCCCTCTCCTCACAGTTATTCCCCTCTCACTGTGTCCCATCCTCTCTTAAAACCATCTACCATGCTACAAGCTACTACCTCCTCTGGCAGAGTATTCCACTTATCCACCACCCTCAATGAAATAATATCCCCTGACTTCCCTCCTGAATCTTCCCCACTCCAATCTCATCTGGTGCCCCCTCATGACACCCTCCTTCTAATCTGGAAAATTCCTTCTTTACTAGCCTTATTAATCCTCTTTAAATATTGAAAGGTTTCAATCATGCCCCCCCATCCCTCCTCTCCTTCAGCGAATACATGTTCAGCTCACCCAGCCTCTTCTCATAGGAGTATCACTCTAATCCCTGGATCATCTTTGTTGCCCTCCACTGTACACCTTCCAACAATCTGATGTCCTTCTATAGGAATGGGCACCAGTACTGCATGCCATATTCCAGGTGCAGCCTGACTAGTGACCTGTAGAGGGGCAGGATCATCTCCCTATTTCTGGAGGAGATTTCTCTCGCTATACACCCCAGCATCCGCTTGGCTTTTGCTGCCACCTTCCTGCACTGAGCTGAGTTGTTCATACACCCCGTTTAAGCACCCCAGATCTTTTTTTCCTCCTTGGTGCTTTCTAGCTGTACACCCCCCCCCAGCTGATCGCACCTCCCCTGGTTGTTAGCCCTGAAGTGCAAGGCCTTGCACTTTTTGGCATTAAACCCCATCTGCCATGCATCTGACCACTCATGTAGTTTGGTCAGATCCTTCTGCAGCCCCCTTCACCCTTTGATGTCATCTATCATGCCGCCCATCTTTGTGTCATCTGCGAAGAGGCTGATCTTACCCGGACCCCATGGGAGATATCAGCTATGAATATCCCAAACAAAACCAGTCCCAATACTGATCCCTGTGGCACCCCACTCATCACATCCCTCAGTGATGAGAGTCCCCCCCACCACTACCTTTTGCTACCTTCCCTTCAGCCAATTGGTGATCCAACTTACCATCTTTGTTTCCACCCCTATATATTCTAGCTTCCCCCCCCAGCCTCCCTTGCAACATGAAATCAAAGGCCTTGCTGAAATCCAAATACAGGACATCCACTGCATGGCCTTTGTCCAGTTCCTTTGTCACCCAGTCATAATACTCAATCAGGTTTGTCTGGCAGGATCTTCCCGAAACAAACCCGTACTGTTGACCATCCCAGAGTCCATTGATCTCCAAAAAGGTCACCAGCCTCTCTTTTAGGATCATTTCCATGAGTTTCCCCACAATTGATGTGAGACTTACTGGTCTGTAGTTCTCTGGTTTGTCCTTAGGTCCATTTTTATGACTGGGTACCACATGGGCGATCCTCCAGTCCTGTGGTACACATCCAGTGTCCAAGAATGTATTGAACAGATCAGCCAGTGGTCCTGCCAGGACCTCTGCTAGTTCCCTAAGTACCTTAGGGTGAATGCCATCTGGGCCCAGTGCCTTATTCCCCCTCAGAGCCCTTAGTCCTTTCAGCACCCTATCCTCTGTAATCCCTATATCAGTCAGATCCCACCCACTCCTTCTCTCCCAGGTGGTATCTACCTTCCTTTCTCCCTCATGGACACAGAGCAGAAGTACTCATTCAGTGCCTCTACCTGGTCCTCCCCCTTCTCCACCCAGCCCCTGTCTTTCCTAATCCTCACAATCTGATCTTTGTTTTTCCATCTTTCTTTGATGTATCTGAAGAAGTCCTTCTCTACGTCTGTTATGCCCTGCACCAGTCTCAGTTCCTTGGAAGTCTTGGCTGCTCTGACCAGCTTGGTAACCTCCCTGGACGTCTTCATATACACCTCCCTGTTATCCTGCCCCTCCATTTCTTTAGTCTCTGAAATGCCTTTTTTTGGCGCTCAGCCCTTCTATGACCTCCTGTGTCACCCACCTGGGTTTTTACCAATCACTTCTTACTCCTTGTTCTTGTACATGTCCCAATCACCTCCACCAGCCCTTTCTTAATAATATCCCATTTCTGTCTAGCATCCATGCATGGTTGAATTTCTCCCAGATGCCTGCCCAAAATGTCTCCCATCCTTTTAAAGTCCACCCCCTTAAAGTCTATCACTCTGTTACCCATACCTCCTGCTTCCCTGCCCATGTTGAGCGTGAACCATACTTTGTGGTGGTCACACCCAGCCAGAGGGTCTTCCATCTCTATATCCCTTAGAACCAGGTCTGGAATCCTATCCAGTCTAGTTGGCTTACTGACCGACTGCACCAGGAAGCTGTCCTGAAATGTCTCTAGTAAAACCTGCTCCCTTGCACTCTTGGTGGTTGGGTGCTCCACTCCACCACTGATAGGTTGAAGTTTACCACCACTAAAGTGTTCCCATTCCTACAGACCCTTCTGATTTGCTCAGCTGACTCCTTATCCTGATCCTCCCCTTGGGCTGGCAGCATGTACACCACCCTCATCCTCAATTCTACATTTTGAGTCTTGAAGCTGCAACCATAAGGCCTCTGTTCTACCTTCCTCCCCCTCCATCCTTATAACCAAGGCCCCTAGAATTCTGCGGCTGCAGAATTTTGCACAGAACTTGCAATCTACCGCAGAACTTCTGCGGTGCCGCAGAATTCACTCTTCTTGGTGATTTTTTTATTAATATTTCTGTTTATCCATAGAATCTGGTTCCTGTCCCCTCTTTTTATATCCAAACCCCCTTATATGCTCAGAATGTGATGTTATCATTGCTGTAACATCATACATTAGCTAATGAAATGACTGCATTCTGCAACAGAAATGAACAGTCACATATCTATCACAGCTCCCACTGCCAAAGATGATGGCACAGCACATCATGCATGGTGATATTTGCTCAACCTGCACTACAGCCTAATACAATTTTCAGTCTTACATTATTGCACTAGGGCCAGCTTAAACAAAACCTTGTCAATAGCATAGACCTGTTAAGTCCATACCTCACTTTGTACAAACCTATTTGTGCCTTTAAGGTATAGAGATGCCATCTGAAATGAATAACTGGTAAAATAGAATTTAACTGTCATTTTTAAGAAAAATAAAGTAATTATGCCCCGAAAAGTGGAATATAATAATGTGTAGACCTATTGAAAGAATAGACCTGTTAAATAAATAATTGCCCTGTACGCATTTTTGCCAGGGTTATTGATTACATATTGTCAATGGTTGATAGAATCACATAAAAGTTATGGAGAAATGTTGTGTGCAGGGACAGCTGTTGGGCCAGAGGGTAGCATGCTGTGTTTCCGTGCTGGTAACTCAGGTTCAGAGATTAGCTCTGAGAGCTGGCTGGGCAGCACAAGGATTGGCGGAACACATCACTGCTTTGAGCTTGGGAAGGTATGGTGCAGTGTTCTGTCGCATGGTGGACACATTGTGATGGGCTGGAGAGCTCTATCTCACAATCGGTTCACATGCATGTCATGGCCTGATGCTGTTACGCAGTGTGTCAGGGAAAGCAGGTTGACATGAAAAATGAGTTTTGCAATAACTCCTCTAGTCCATTTCCAATGGGACCTGTATGAATGAGGATGCAAGTTCATGGAAATAAAACATATATATATATACACACACACACACATACACACACACACACACACACACACACACACACATATACAGTGTCTCTGTCTCTCTCACCACATACACACACACACACACATATGCACACACATATATTTGTATGTATGTTTCAGATTGCATATAAATATATAAGTAATACACAGTGGGAACCTCATGAGTGGTGTAGAAAGCACATACAAATATATAAGTGATAGACAGTGGAAACCTCATTAGTGGGATAGATAGCATGCATATAGAAATACCTTATTTATCACATAAGATCCCCTCTGCATATGTCATTTATGCAACAGGCTAGGATCTTAAGGGAGAGACATTTGTTTTGCTTTTTTAGGCATAAAATTATATTTATAAGTCTGTTATTTTTTGAACTAGTGTTACTGTGCTTTCCGCCATCCTGATTGCTATAACCACTGTCATGAAAGTGAAGTCAGGATGACAAGCTGACACGGTGATGTGGTAGTTTGTTAGTGCCGCAGAACTTCTGCAGAAATTACAAACCACTGCGGCAGAAGTTCTGCGGCAAATGGTAGTCTTGCCACAGAACTTGATCACACTGTGCTGCAGTAAAGTAGGGGCCCTGCTTATAACAATCTAAATACCCATCCCCACCCTCCCATATAAGAAACCAAGCAAAGAGAACTTGATCAAATAATTCATATGACCTGTAAAGACAAATAAGTACATAATATGATTCACAGAAAATATAAATGGCCATTCCATATGAATTCAAAATACAGCATTAACTAAGATTAATGAATGGTCTGGTTAAAAAATTGAGAGGATGTAACTGTTTTTAACTCCAGTACAGACTATAAAAGCAAATGAATTGCATAGTACAGGTTAAACTATAGCTGATCAGAATGAGAAACACTAATAAAAAAACATGAAGAGAAGTATTGAAATTTAGTTGACAGCACAACAGATGTTTCTTATGGAAACTAAGTGTGAATAAAATACAACCAGGTACTAGATAGTACACCTTAATAAAAAAAAAAAAAAGACTAATGTCATACATAAAAAGTATAGGGCTAATGCCCAAGAGAATGTGACCAAAACAACAAAATAATTTGCCTTATATCTATTGACAATATTATGTTATATAGGTTACCCCACCACTGTGCAAATTGGGATCTTTTATTATGGAAGAAGTATATTAAGCGAATATACAACAAGTTCTTTCTTAAATGAGCAATCCATTCCTTAAAAGAAGGAATAGTGTTGTCTATCCAATGGCTAAGAACAGTCTGTGTAATAGTAACACCAAATAATGAAAGAACTGCTCTGTCTTTAATAGAATTATTATCCTGAAAATAACTTAACACTGCCGTTGCTAGGCCATGTTCAGGAATCTTAGTAATATTGTCCGTTACCTTACTTTTGATTTCTTGCCATAGATTCTGATTAGAAAAACACGACCAAAAAATATGATTCAGAGAACTTATCTCTGCATTACATTTTAAACAAACATCTGAGTTTTTGAATCCCCCTTTTAAACATTTTAAGGGGAGTGTAATATACATATATACAGTATATATATATATATGGCAAAAAACTCTGTTTAATGCATTAGTTAGGGTTGTTCCACAGAGACAAAAGTGAGGAAATTCGGTGTTAGGGTTGAAAGCCCCCCTTGGACCCCCTACCACACCACACCCACGGCATCGGTGCACATTCAGGTTGCGCCTAACTCTCACCCCATCAGATGTGTGAAGAAGCAGAGGTATATGAGAATGGGGTGAGAGTTAGGGCGACAACAACGTGCACCGATGCTGGTTGAGGCAAGGCGGGCGTCCAAAGGGACTTTCAACCTTAACACCAAATTTCCTCACTTTTGTCGCTGTAGAACAACCCTAACTAATGCATGAAATGGAGTTTTTTTGCCTCTAATTTCCCTTCTTTTTGAAAAGTAAAATGAGAAATAGTGAATCAGGCTCTGCACTCCTGCCATGTGATGTCTTGTCACATAGTAACACGGTGCCCGCAAACACAAATGGTAATGCGGATGGTGACACAAAGTGAAACTGAAAGATAAACAGTACTGTATATAGAAATGGTTAAATAACTCAAATGCAAGCGCAAATGGAAACGCGAAGGGTAACGCACGTGATGCCGTAGACAGGAACAGTAAGTGAAATGGTTACGGAACCACAAGCAGAAGCGGTAAGGGTAACAGTTATGTAAGCACACAGGCTAGTTTTACCCAAAAGCTGCACAGAGAAAGACAGTGAGTACAAAGAATGTATGCATAATAATGGGTCTCGGAGCAGAAAATGAGGAGTTGGAATAGTAAATTGCTTATATCTCAGGAACCGACCGACGTAGAAAAAAAATTTAAAAGTCATATGATTTATGACTTCCTGGCTAGTATTGTACATAGCCCCCACTTGAGGGCTAAGCACTTTTCTGACGAAAAGTCCATATCTCACACTGTTTCCGAGATACGGGCCCTGAAAGGCGCAGCGAACGCAGTAATGTTATACTATGGGAAAAAAAGAGAAGTTCGGAGTGCCATAACTTTCGCTCCCTGTAATATTTTTTCACCAAACCAGTAAATAGCACATATGTTGGATGTTGGCTTTCTTCTCTCCAAATTTCAGCCCAAAAGACAAAACCGTTATTTTGCAGCAGGGCGGCAAAGGATTCCTGTAATGCGGCAGACGCCGTATTGTTATCCTATGGGAACAAGCATCAACTTTGGAGTGCTGTAACTTTGCCACCCTGTAATATTTCTTCACTGAAACACTGAAAAGCACATCTGAGAGATGTTGGCTGCGTTGTCTCCAAATTTCAGCCCAAAAGACCAAACCGTTCTTTTGTAGCAGGGTGCCAAAGAATTGCTGTCATTTTCACACAGCCTGGAAAGGTACTGTCAAACTTTGCGAAAGCTTTCGCAAATTAATTCGACAGTGTCGCAAGTGCGAAAGTACTTTTTCCAGAAATCTGAAAAACACATTTCTGGGGTGTTTTACCCCAAAATAAAGACATGCCTAGCATCCTCAGGGTCTGACTAGGTGAATACAAAAATAATTAGGCTGCTAGAGGGTCCCAAATTTAAATTCCAAGCATTTTTCTGATGACCAACTGAAAACAAAATGGCAGATTTGCAACAGTAAAAGGGCCATTTGCGAAAGTAAAAACGGCATTTGCGACACTGTCAAACTGTTCGTTAACTTTTCCCATTGACTTATAATGGGAACTTATTTTTTGAGTAACTTTTGAACAGTTTAATATTTTTTCACGAAATCTTCAAAAGGCACATCGGGGACCATGGCCTCATGTTCCCTGAAGATTTTGGACTGGTCGCGCAAACCGTTCAACCTCTAGAGACGACCAAAGAATTCAAAAAAAGCGTAAACGTGCACGCAGATCATGCTTAATAACTCCGCAGCCATATATCCAAACAGTACATAAGTTGGCAGATCCCAAGATCTATGATTCTTGATCATGTATTCCAAATTACAGGCAAATCAATTGAACGGTTGCAACGTTATTAAGGTGCAAAAGTTTAAGTTTAACATGTAAATGGATCCTCAACCCCACTATATAGATATACAGTATATATATATCTATATATATATATATATATATATATATATATATATATATATATATATATATATATATATATATTATGTAGAACCTTGAACTGCATTAATTTTAAATTAACTAATAGGATAAATCTATATACTGTATATTTTGCCATATTGTGGATCACTTCAGAGATTCAGCTACCATTACATTTTGCCTAAATGAGTTTTTAATGGGGAAGAAGTACTTTCTAATGTTTCCCCTGAATCTATCCCCCCCAGTTTCATAACATGTCATCTTGGTCTTGAGCATTTTGTTTTCTGAAAAATGCTTTCCTCTTGTACCCTACCTGTGAAGTATTTGAAAGTCTATATCATATCTCCTTTCTCCCTCCTTTCCTATAGGATTTACATATTGAGGTCCTTTACGTTCTCTTCATATGGCTTCTAATATAGACTGAGCACCATTTTCATTGCTCTTCTCTGGACTGCCTCTGTTCTTTCTCTCTCCTTATAAAGAAGTGGCCTCCAGAACTGAACACTGTACTCCAGGTGAGGTTTCACCAATGTTTTATACAGCAGTATAATTATCTTTCTCTTCCTGCTGGTGATGTCCCTCCTAATGCACCCCAACATCCAAGAAGCTCTCTCCACTGGCCTGTCACACTACTTGGCCACCTTGAGGTCATCAGAAATGATTTCTCCTAGGTTCCTTTCCTGCTTTTAGGTCATCAGTACCACTTCCTCCATCATGTACTCTGCCCTTGGGTTTCTGTGCCCCAAGTGCATAATTGTGCACTACTTCACAATAAATTTCAGCTGCCACACTTTTGACCATTCTTCAAGCTTCTTAGATCACTAATCATTCATTTCATACCTCTTGGAAGATCTACCCTATTATAGATCTGTGTGTAATCAGCAAAAAGGCATACCTTCCCTTCCAGCCCTTCTACAATGTTACTAATAAAGATGTTAAAGAAGACTGGACCCAATACCGATCCTTGTGGCATCATGCTGGTCACTCTCCCTTCTTCAGAGGGAACTCCATTTACCACCACCCTCTGCCTTCGATTCTCCAACCAGTTTCTTATCCAGATTACCGTCTTTCAACCAACTCCCAGATGTTCAGCATTTTTATGAGCCTTCTATGTAGATTGCTGTTGAAGGCCATGCTAAAATTGGGCAGACCACATCCACAGCTCCACCCTGAACCACCTCCCTGGTCACCCAGTCAAAGAAATCTGTGAGATTTGCCTGACATGACCTTCCTGTTGTGAATCCATTTTGTCTCAGATTTTTTAAGCCGCTGGTTTCAAGATAATCCACTATCCTTTCTCTCAGTAGTGATTTCATTAATTTCTCACCACCGAGGTCAGACTCACTTACCTATAGTTTCCTGACTCCTTCCTGCTTCCACTTTTGTAAAGTTGGACAACATACGCCCTCCACTCCTCTGGAATCACTCCCATCTCCAGTGCATCATTCAACAGGACAGTCAGAGGTACAGCTAGTACCTCCCTGAGCTCCTTCAGTATCCTGGGATGTATCCTGGATGGCCCCATGGCCTTGTCCACCTTCAGGTTTGCAACTCCCTTCATGATCTCTCCACTTTAAAAGATCTTGTGCCTACCTCCTTTCCCTTAATACTCCTGCCCCTAATCTGTGGTCCCCTGCTTCCCCTTCCACTGTGAACACTGAACAGAAGTATTTGTTCAGTATGTCTGCTTTTCCTTGATCCCCTTTGACACACTACAACCCACTACTATTGACACATGGAATAGTCTGCCATAGGAGGTAGTGGGGGCAAGCACAGTGGAGGGGTTTAAGCATGCTTGGGACAGGCACAAGGGAAGCCTGAGAGGGGAAGGAGTGATGACAAGTCATTGATCACAAAGGATCAGTGGCCTCATATAATGCATAGGGCCTATGGGCAGACTGGATGGGCCTAGAGGTGCTTATCTGCTGACAATTTCTATGTTTCTATGTGCCCTTCCCCCCTTAATCTTACTATCCCTCCCTTCATCTTTCTCCTTTTGTTTACATATCTAAAAAATGCCTTGTCCTCTTTCTTTACTGCATGGGCTGTTTTCTCCTTTGTTTATGCTTTTGTGCACCTGACTGCTTTCCCTGCCTCCCCCTGCTTCTCCTGATATACCTCCATTTTCTCCCCCTCTGTGATTCCATATGTCTCTTGCATGCTAACGTTTTGGCCCTAACTTTTCTAGCCACTCCTTTTGAGAATCATTGTGGCCTTTTTTCTATTTCTGTTTGCTAACCAGCCTGACACAGAGGTCTGTTGCCCTCAAAGTGCCCCTTTAATTTTTGCCCACTGTTTCTCCTCTTCACTCAAATCATCCCTGCCCTCCAGGGTGCCTCTGACGTATTCCCCCATGTTTGTAAACTTAGCCCTCTTGAAGTCTAACACCTTTGCCTTTGTGCAGCTTGATTCTGTCACAGTTTTTATATTGAGCCACACCATATGATGACCTCTGGACCCTAGGTGATTATCTACTGTGACATATTCAAAATTATCCCTGTTGGTGAGTACAAGATCCAATATCCCCCCCACCATGAGTAGGTTCTCCTACTAGTTGCTTGAGAAACACCCTCTGCAGGGAATGCAGGATGTAGCTTTACCTAACTGATCAGAAGTACTACAGTCTATATCTGGTAAACTGAAGTCCACCTCCAGCAGCATCTCCACCCTATTTGCCATCTTTTGGATGTCTTCCCTCATAATTTTATCTATCTCCTCCATCTGTCCTGGAGGTCTGTATATCACCCCAATTTGAATAGCCACTCCATTTCCCTTCTCCTGTGTGACCCACATTACCTCTGTGCCCCCCGTATTCCCTGTACCTCTGTTGCCTTAATGTTGTCTCTCATGTAAACAGATACTCCTCCCCTTTCTTACCCACTCTGTCCTTCATGAACAGCAATGCAGAAGCCAATCTCCTTGTGAAGCAAGACATTTGGGGGGGGGGCATGGACATTTACACCCTCACTGTCTGAGGCAAGCATTACAGTAGAATTTCCAAGGTGACTTGGTATTTGAGTGTGCTCTGTACCCTCTATGGCTATTTTGAAGAGTAAAGATTGTGACTGAGCCATCTTTCCTGTTTAACAATTGGTGGTAAAAATGATTTCCTTGCATGTATGTATCCCCACAGCATTAGAGATGTGCCTGAACTTCTAATTTTTTGCATGATTCATGTACATCTCTAGTTGAATGGGAACACGCTGCTTTACAATAAAACAATCTGAGTGAAAGCAACCAGATATGCACTACACTGGAATGTAGAAGACAAAGTAATGATTTTAACCTTTAAAACACCTGGGCATGCCTTATGTGATAGATCGTAGGGTCTTTACTTTATTGCAAATAAATATAACCCTTCTGTGTGCAAAGCTCATATTACAGGCAGTAAAAGACCAACAGATGTTGAAATTGTTTAAGGGTATGAACTAATGTGAGGAGGAAGGGAGGGAAATCAAACCATTCTGTTTGTTTTCTCTCTCATTTCAGAATGTGGAAGACCACTTTAATAATCTTCCTTATTGCTGAATATGTTATGGGTGAGGAGAGAATGCCAATAGAAATAGTTTCACTGGTCCACAGCAAGTATGGTGAAACCAAGCTTTTCCCTGCAAAGATGATTTAAGGGGTCACAGAAATGATAATGCGGAGAGGCCCTGGGGACGTACACAATATTGTCTGTGAAGATGAGAGTCCAGACAGCTAGCAGTGGTGCAAGAACAGAGTTGCTGGGTACAAACATGGGTCCTTCTTGCTGAAAAATATTATAAAATAGCATGAAGGTGTACCGAACGTCTACATTGGGAAGTTAAAGGGACTGGAAGCTAGTGTATGGTAAACCTAAATTGAAAGTGACTGTTCTAACAGTGACCTAGCCACCCACATTAAGCACCGTGGACATTGTTGAAACTACATTTCTGAATAAAACTGTACAATACCCTGGAGAGGAATTGGGTTCACCCGGTGGCTTAATGTTTACTTCTGTCGTGGGGACTTTGTTAAATGATGTAAACTTTATGTATGTACCTGTAGTTTTTAAACTTTCTCTCTGTCTGGGATATGAAGGAATACTGGTCCTGTGTTGGGACAAATGTATCTATATTTTATGTCGCTCTCTTTTTAGATGTTATTGCTGCTTACCAAGCTAGGGCTCAAGATCCCATAGCTGGTCTGGGCACTGATCTGCAGTATGGAATCTTCCATCACGGGCATTTGCAAAGCCTAGGTGGAATGGTGGGCTCCATCTCGGGCCTTTTTTTTGGTTCAGTTATGTCCATATGGAACCGGGCTGACTTAGAAACAAGTAGAAGACAAGTCTGTAATTTTGAACATCAATCTGCTGAGTCTATCTTTAAACCAGCTTTGCAGGGAATTGATGGTGGTCTAGCTATATACTGTGAACAATAAGCATGACATTGCAAAATTTTTTAATGAAACACAAGCCAAAACTAATGAGCTAGTTGCTGTAATTAATAGAGAGACCTAGCACAGACACATAGGTAGAGAAGTAATATGTACATCTTATAGCAAATATGTTCTCACAATGATTACTCATGTGCTCAGAGATGTGTAGATAAGACATTTCTCTGACCTCATTCCAGATAACTATTTGACCAAATGGTATTGCCGGCATGTGTTATTATTACCCTGGACATCCATTCACGATGTTTGAAAGCCTATCAAATGTTTTCATTTGTGAGGACCAGGAACTTGACATGTGCTACCTTGCATCCTAACCAAGGCAAGTGTTATATGAGTGGGTCCTGTTCTATCTATGATACTTTGCAGATATATTTCATTGTTTCCCTATTAGTATTAAACCAAGCTGAAGCTGTTTTTGACAAATTGGCCACAGTCCATTCAGTAGATGACCTAGAGGGTGGACATTTATAAAAACAGGCTGGACATACCATCCCTGTTGGTTTGCATCCCCACTGCAGTAATTTGACTGGTGACACACATAGCATGTTGCCTGTTGAAAGGATGTAGGTATCTATGTTGATGTGATGTTTTTGATGTTACTGCACCTGTATGTGGATATGATGGAGTTCTGAATCAAAATATTACCCAAAACCTTACATGCATAGTGTGGCTCACAAACTGGTGCTTCCTCATGGCAAGGTTGACCTATAGCATGGAAGATCAGTATTGCATAGCCACTTGTCATGAATCATTCACTTATGAGTACTTGATATGTAAAGTGGTTGCCCCAAACTTCTGCTTCACAGTCACTGCTCACACTGTCATTGGTCAAACAGTTATATTACCAGTTACACTTCCTGATCAATAATATGTTCTCAGTGAATTTGATCATCAAAATGAGGTAATAAAATGCATTTCAACATTTAACCCTTAGACTGCCAGAAGATTTAGAGCATATAGGTTTTTAGGACATATATACACATCAGTGGAAGAGCAAGGGTTACATTGCATATTGCTCCTCTCTCCCTAAACTTAAAGTTTATTGAACCATGAGACTGAGCATGTGATAAGAATTATTAGCAAAATCAAAAGAGCTGCTCAGAAAGCTGGATGCTGCTTGACAAGAGAGAGACACACAAAAGCCAATAGTCACAGCATGCTAATCCCACACAAAAAAGTCTTAGGCAACAGTTCCTGTCTTTCGTTCAAGATTTATTTGCCATAACTGCCAGAACTGACAAGAACTTGCAGAACAGACAGCATGTTACAGCACAGAAAATCCTCCTTGAATATTCTACTACATGATTGTTTTAAACTTTGTTCATGCTCTTACATCTGTATAACCTGACAAATTAAGGAGGTGATGATATCAATTTCATAGTATCAAGCTGGGAAATATAACCATAAGAAATTGTCAGCATATGTATGTGTATAAGGATGTTGTGGATGAAAGCTACTGATTTCAAAAATTGTATGACTTCTTCTTCAAAAAATGTGACTTTCAGAAAGAAACCTTGTAAAGATTAATAGAAAAGAAGACTCTCTGAAGAAAGCTGTTTGCTATAACCATAGAGAGGAATATACTCTATTAATTATATGTCTGTGTAGAATGCTCTGAGAACCATATAAAGGAATTTGCCAATTACAGATTTGTATGGATTACTGTTTACTGTAACCATATAGAGGAATTTGCTTTGACAAGGAATTGTACCTTGTGACTATAACATCAGAGATTTGAAGACATTTTGTAATCTTACACAGCAGCTTGAAGGTAACATGGGTATCAGATGATTGAGGAACTGTTTCTAGCCCTCCAACTTTGTAAACACATTGGATACAAATATAGGTCCAGTTAAGTGCTCAAGTTGAGATAGAACCTGGACTGCAGACAGGACTGCAGTATGTTGCATCTGTTCTCCCAAAAAAGTGATAATCCTTCCTGTAAATTGCATGGTTGATAAATAAAATGTTTTGATATGCTTTACCTGTGATTCTTTGTGACACCAGTACCCACTAGAGCAAGAATCCACAGGGGTTTAATTTATATTTTAATACAAATTTACAGTGGCTAAGAAAGCCCTATAAAATGCATGCAATAAAACATAGAAAAGATACAACCCTGCAGGCATAAAACATCGTTAAATCAAATAGTTATGAAAAGTTCATATGGAACAATTTCAAAAAGATAAGACTTCAAGCATTTTGTAAAGGGCCGCCACAAAAGGGAATTTCAGTACATGTGGTTAGCAGGTAAAGAGTTCAAGAACAACATGGCACTGATCCCAAAAGCTTTATCCCCAAAAACGTCAGCCTTCATTGGAAGATCAAACCCACCTCAGCAGAGTGAAGAAGTTGAAATTGGGCATATAAGGACAGAAGTATGTTCTGGTAGCCAGGGCTCAAAGCATATAGGGCCTTGTATGCCTACATGGCTTTCTTAAAGGTAATGTGCCAACTCATTGTCAGCCATTTGTGAACATGCAGAATTTTCTCAGCAATCAGCTGAGCTGCAGCATTTTGGACCAGCTGCATGTACAGTAGTACCTCAGTGCTTCCAATAACACTGGGTGCAAATCATTGCAGTATTTAGCCAAGATACAGCAAAGGCATGCACTAGTGTTGCAAAGTCCACTAGTGTAGATACAGTTTTTTTTTCCAGGCAATATAATAATGATAGAAAAAGCCACTGCAAAGTACAGATGACACATCATATTCAAGTATCAGCTCACAGTCAACAATGACCTCCTGATTCTTTACCCTAGCCACAGTTCCAAGTTGGTAGCTATTTAAAAATGACATAATGGCACCACCACATATCACTGCTGACCCATAGGAACCTGGTTCAACCATTAACACCTCAGTCATACCTGAACTGAGGCACGGGAATGGCAAGAGACCATTCAGTCATTAATGGCAATATGACATTGGCTCAGTGCAGAGACCACATCACCCCAGTCTGATGTAAAAGACAGATACAGTTACTGACAGGAATCATCTGCATTGCACTGAGATTCCAAGTCATATGCTGCAGTCTTTATGGCCTCACCCAAAATGGCAGCACATTACACAGCAAACAACATGATCAACCCTGTGGCACTTCACAGCAATCCACAAAATGAAATTATTCAGCACAACCTGTTTCACTTTGTATGTGAGATAGGACTCAAGCCATCAACACTGTCCCACATACTTTACACTACAACAGCAACTCTTTAATTTTGTGTGTCTAGTTTTGACATTTTTATTCGGTGCTCTATTTTCCTAGCACACCCAATGATGAAATGTAAGCTGTGTTCAGGCAAATCATATAGAAAAACAGAAACATAGAATTTGATGGCAGAAAAGTACTGCTTAGTCCACTTAGTCTCCCCAGATGTTCCATACCAATTCTGTGTCTGCAGACCCTATCTAGCTCCACTGACCCAACAACCACCCTGCATGCTATCTAATATTCCTCTATGTTTATCCTACTGGACATTCCCTTCCCTATGGAACCCAGCATTCCACTAGCCTTATTAACTGCTTTGTCACATGGTCTACCACATTGAGGTCCTCAAATATGATAACCCCCAAGATCTCTTTCCAGCCTAAGGACTGATAGTACCTCCCCTCATCCCATATTCAGCACTAAGGTTTCTATGTCGAGGGGGTCACGTGATGGCATCTAGCTAGACAGCAGCTGGGATTCTGAGCTCCCCCCTCTGGCCACCTTTTTTGATCGTTTTTCAAAACATCTTGGCCATTTTAAGCAAAATTTGCTTAGAGGACTTTTGGAGAAGTGATCTGCTATTACAAAACAACTTTTACTGAGAGAATAAACGCTTGCAGGATTGCGATGGAGGTGGATGGGAAGCAGGCCTCAGTCAAGCATACACCCCCTGCATCCCCGGAGAAGGCCACTAAGAAACAACGAAATCAGGCCACTGCTAAATCTGATCGAGGTGGGGACAAAGTGCAGCAGCCCACTCCTTTAACGGAGGATAGGTTCCTCCAAGAGCTTACCCCTTTGAAAGATATCTTGAAGGAGCTGACTGGTGAACTTAAATCTCTACTTTGTGATCTCTCTTCTGTCTCTACCAGAGTGTCAGACATGGAGGCCAGAGTCTTTTCATCGGAACAGTGGAGGTCCAAAACTGAAACAGAGATTATTGAGCTCAAGCAGAAAATCAAGAAATTGCAAGCCAAATCTAGAGAGACCTGGAAGGAAGCTCAATCGTGAAACAATTTGTTAATTATGGGCCTACCCGAGCTGGAAGAGGGCCCAGACCGTATGGCCTTTTTGCAGAAGTTCCTGTGCAAGGTTGTGGGCCCATCCCCTATCAGCTCCTCTTATCATTTAGAGCAGGCCCATCGCTCTCTGAGACCCAGGCCCTCGTCTGGAACCCCCCCGTCCTATTATTATCAAGTTTCTTAGCTATGTGGAGAGACAGCATGTTTATTTGAAGTCTCGTGAGCTTAAAGAAATTTTTGGGGCATTTCCAGAATCCGGATTACACAAGACTTGCCTAAAGAAACCCGAGAGAAAAGGGCAGCCTATCATCCAGTTGTGCAGAAATTAATAGCTGCCTCTATCCCTTTCAGGATGATCTATCCGGTGACTTTGAAAGTTACTGTTAGAGGTTTGACTACCAGTTATAACTTTCCCGAAGCTGTCCTCAAGGAACTGACTAACAAGCTACCAGAACTATTTAAATCGCCTGGCTGAAGGACTCTAAACATCATGTCCTGGGTTCGGAGCCTAGTGATTCTTCAGGACTAAATTTTTCCTCTGTCTCTGTTTAAAATATCTGTACTGTATTTTATGCGATGGTTTATAATTTCCATGTCGTCAGCTGACTGATACTCTCCCGGTCTTACCTTCCCTTTCTGGTCTCCTTTCTGTCTTTTGTCGTTTTTTTTTGGTCGCTATCGGTTTTTCCTCTCTGGCTTTTCTTTTCTGGGCTCTTTGGCTTGATTCCGGTGGCGGCAGGCGAGTTTTGGTCTGGGTGGCGGCCCCCCCTTCCCGTTCCTATCCATGCACTCCCTCTCAGCGGAACCTTTCTTCACGGTCACTGTTTCCAGGATGGGACTTCCTGGTAAGGCGGACCTAATCTGGTCCCTCTGCCTTATCGGTCCCTCCAGAAACAACGGCCCTAGAATGGAGCTTTCTTTTCCAGAGTTAAGGCTCCCATTTTATCTGCTTCTTGCTGGATTCCTGGACTCCTCTTTCCTCGTGGGCTGCAGGGATGCTCGGGTGGGTGTCCTACTCGTATTGTTTTTACTGATGAGGATGCTGGGGGACCGCTGGACTGGGCTGGGTAGCTGGCTCTCTGCTGCTGGGATGCTGCGCAGATTCTTTATGTTTTCTACCTGTTTGGCTCCCCTATCCTTTTTTTTTTTTATGCCTGCTTGCTTTATCGACTATAGATTCCTGGGGGTGGCTGGGGGCTCGGGTTTAGGCTGCTTGCTCACTGGATGTGGAATCACGAGCCGTATGTTGGGGGGTTGGCTAACCTCTCCCTGGTGCTGGGATGGTTGGGGAATGTTATCTTTGCATTGTGGGTTCTTACTCTTTTTGGATTGTACCTGATCTCTTTTGTATGTTGGTACTGGTACCCAAGCCCGGGGGGTCGGAGGTTCTCATTGGGGGTCGAGAGGTTTGAGCCTTTGGGTACTAGGTTACCTTTTGGGTTATTTCTGCTCGAACCACTCACTGTACATAGTTATTTTTGGGTTTGTAAGGGGTGCTGGTTGTCGAGGGGATTTGGTTTAAGATTTTTCGGATTATGGGGTTTTCTGGTCTCTGGGAGGGGAGGGTTTTCCCTCTCTATTACTGGGCCTTTTCTAACTTTCTGGTCTCTGGTTTTTGGGAGGGGTGTGGGGGGGCTGGGATTAATGTGTGATATCCCAGATGTAGTATATGGTTTCTGGTCTGCTGTGATAGATTGCTGTTTCTGGGGGGATATAGATGTTGAGTATGTTCAGGGGGTTCTACGGGTGGATGACTGTCTTGGGATCAAGTATGTTTTGTTCAGGTTTCATGGTTGGGTGGGCCTATTCTGCTGGTACAGGCCTTGTTTTTGTTCTGGCTGGGCAAGCTGGATGGGGTTATCGCTCTGGAGATCCAAGCCTGAGCAGTTCTGGGTGGGTATTAGGTCCTGGGCCTTTATATTGGGGGTGCACCTTTTTCCTTCATATTTTGTTGGGTTTGTCTGGATGTCTGGTTGTACTATAATGCTTTTAAAATGGCTATGAATACAGTCAAAATAGCATCTTGGAATGTTCGAGGACTTAAGGATCGGGTCAAGCGGTTGCAGGTCTTTAATCATTGCTCATTGCTTCACATTGATATCCTTTTTTTGCAAGAGACACATCTATGCCATGATGACACCAAGTTGCTATCCCGCTCCGGTTTTTCCCAATCTTACCTAGCAGGAAACTCATGTTTTAGTAAAGGGGTTGCGGTTCTTATTAAAAAGCACGTACTGTTTACAAAAGAACTGACTGTTTCAGACCCATAGGGGAGATTTGTCCTGGTGAAAGGTACACTTAATGGTGGTAATGTTGTCCTTGGCTCTGTGTATGGTCCAGTGGGTGGGAATCCTGTTTTTTTTATGTCTCTGGTGGACAAGCTGTCCAGCCTCCTCCCCGGCCAGTTTATACTGGGGGCGACTGGAATGTGCCCTTCTCACCCACCTTGGATAGAGATCCTCAAGATAAACGCCCTCCTTCCTGGCTCAAGCGCTTTATGGGATCTGAGTTCGATGCTGGGCCTATGCGACCCCTGGTGGCTCGCTAACCCCTCTTGTCATGCCTTTTCCTTTCAATCCCAATTGCATGGCACCAAATCGAGGTTGGATATGGTCTTAGTTAGTTTCCCCTTTCTCCCGAATATCTCTCTGTCCGGTATTGAGCCGATCATCTTATCGGATCACGCTATAGTCTGGATCCGGCTTTCTCTAGATCCAGATTACTCTTGATTCTATGTGGTGGCTGAATACACAATTGCTAAGGATCACCAATGTGCTTCAGAAATTAGTTCCTGGATTTCTCTTTTCTGGCTGATAACGAATTCTACTCCAAGGGTTGACATGGTTTGGGGTGCCCTGAAGTGTTATCTTAGGGGCGAACTCATTAAAATTGCCTTTTTCAGGAAGAAGACGTGGATGGCTAGATCCTTAGCTCTGTTGAACAAGCTAAGGGAATTAGAGGTTAAATTTTCTTCGACTTCCTCTATAAAGGATCTTAAGGACCTTTTGTTAACTAGGAATGAATACTTGGATCTCTTGAAAGAAAAAACAGAATATTGCTTGATAAAAAACCAGGCCAAGTATTTGGATCTTGGTGAAAAATCTGGCAAACTTCTGGCTCTGCGTTTGCGTACATTGGAGAGCTCAAGGATCATCCCCCCTCTGTCCTCCCCATCTAGTGGGGTTGTCTCCTCACCCAGAGATATTGCGCATGTTTTCAAGGAGTATTATTCGGATCTTTATAGCCAGTCCTCATTATCTTACTCCATTTCGGATGTTAAGGAGTATTTGAAGGAAATAGATATCCCTTGTTTATCAGAAGCCCAACAAGCTAGTCTACTAATCCCCATCTCAGCTGAGGAGATAAAGAGTACTATCGCTTCCTTGGTTCCGGATAAGGCACCGGGCCCGGATGGTTTCCCTGCAAACTTCTATAAGGTCTTTGCTAACGATCTGGTACCTATTCTCCTCAAACTATATAATTATCTCTCGGTTTCTCCTGAAATTGACCCTGCTCTGTTTGAGGCTACTATAGTTTTAATCCCCAAAGCTGATAAAACTCTCACTGATCTGGCTAATTACCATCCCATTTCTCTCCAAAACTATGGCATGAAAATTCTTGCAAAAATTTTTGCGGAAAGAATCAAGAGGGTCTGGTCGGGGCTCCTGAGTCCTGAGCAGGTTGGTTTTATGCCGGGGAGGTCGGCAGCGGATCATCTGAGGATGTTGTTGCACATCTCTCAATATGCTCAATCAGCTTCACATCCGGTTGCTCTGGTCTCTCTTGATGCTGAAAAAGCCTTTGACCGGGTTGATTGGTCCTTTCTTTGGTCAGTAATGGAGAGAATGGGCTTTCCGTCTCCCTTTCTGAATATTATTCGGACGTTCTACAGTTGCCCTTCTGCTAGGATTTACTGCAATGGGGTCCTATCTCCTTCTTTTTGTTTATTCACTGGTACCAGGCAGGGATGCCCTCTCTCTCCTTTATTATTTAATTTATTCCTGGAGCCACTGTTGATTAAACTTAAGACGTCCCCCCAGGTGAGAGGTGTCAAGCTACAGCAACAGGAACTGGTTCTCTCTGCATATGCAGATGATGTTTTGCTGCACCTAACGGATCCGGCAGCATCTTTAAAGGCTGCTATCAATATTATTACGCAGTTTGGCATTTTTTCTCGTTATAAGTTGAATATTTCTAAATGTGAGATTTTTCCTCTAAACAAGTACACTAATAAACAGGACTTCCTCTCTTTTGGAATGAGGTGGACCTCCAGATCAATCAAGTATCTGGGGATCCACTTTTCTACTGATCTTTCCCTCTTGAAAAAGTTGAATCTGGACATAGTTCGAGACCTAATTAGTCAGGATTTGCAGCGTTGGTCAACCCTTCCTATTTCGCTTTGGGGCCGAATCAATATTATTAAAATGAATATTCTTCCCCCAATTTTCTATCCATTGAATCTGACTAATCTCTGGATCCCTCTTTCCTATTTTCAGCAGCTCCATTGGTTGTTCTCTAGTTTTATCTGGCGGGGGAATGGGGTACGGCGTTCCTATACCAAGCTATCACTCCCTAAGGAAAAGGGAGGCCTACGGTTGCCTAATTTCCAGTTGTACTATTGGGCGACTCACCTTTCCAAGTTAGGAGATAGGTTTTCCACAGGTTGAGATCTCTTGCCCAATTTGGCTTCAGCTCGAACGGGCCTTTCTTTCTGACCTTAAACTGGATCTGTCTGCTTTATTTACGTGCCTCGCAGCGCTCTCACACCTGGTGTCGGATAACATGGTGATGGGTGCCTTTGGGTCATGGGCACAATGTCTTAAGTTCTTTTGGATCTCTAGTGGGTTGGACTTGGGACAGCCGGTGGTCCTTAATCCCAGTATTAGGTTAGGGAACTCTTGGATCACGATGGATTGGCTCCCACAACTTAAGGATGTCAGAGCGGAACACTTGTTCAACCAAGAATCGCTTCTTTCTTCAGGTGATATTCTAGAGAAATTTGACATACCAAGTAAAGGGATTTTCAAGGTCTATCAGCTTAGGCACTTGATTGGTAGTAAATTCGGCACTACTTTCAGGGAATCGGCTGTTCATCCCTTTCTCTCTAAATATTATTAGTTTTGCCTCTCAGTCTCACTCTATCTCGTTGATCTATTCTTATCTTCTGAATTTCAGCTCTCAGGAAGGCGTTGAAGGCCCTTCAGTCTGGAATCATCTTTTCCCTGACACTCTCCCGGCTTGGAATCGTATATGGAGGGATTTACATAGACATCATACCCAAGATAGGTTGCGGTTAACACAATATTATATTGTGAATAATCTTTACTATACTCCCGTTAAACTCTTTCAGTGGAAGATGGTCTCCTGTCTGGAGTGTTTTAGGTGCTCACAAGCCGAGGGTAACTTAATTCATATTTTTTGGGATTGCCCTAAAGTTGCCCCATTGTGGTCCTTGATCCGGGAGAACCTTGATCCCCTTCTGGGTCTGAATGGGTTTTTTTGTCCGGAGGTTTGTGTTCTAGGAGATTTTTCCTGTGTAGATAGTGTTGAGTGCCGATATCATATGGCCTTGGTGTCCATGGCGGTTAAGAAGCTGGTCCTAAGACATTGGATAGACCAACTGATTTTATCTTTTGCCGACTGGTTGAAGGAGGCAGTGTTGTATCTTCAATCAGAGAGGCTGATAGCAGTTTTAAAGATCGTATGCACTTGTTTCGCAAGAGATGGGATAAGCTCCAGGCCTTATGTTTGCTCTAACACTGTGGCTCGTTGACCCGATCCTTCTTGCCCTTTTGTATCATACGTTTATCTGTAGACCCTCGATTCCTTTTGTTATTATGTGATTCAAGATGTTAAAGTCATAACATTTTACTATAAGTATACAGTGATATGCAGATCTAATGGTTTCTTCTGTCCCTCGTTGGTGCACCCAGATGGGGAGGGGGTGGTGGTTTGAGGGGACTTTATGTTTTAATGGCTATGTGTTTTATTCGTTTTTGGGTGATTGGATGGGGGGGTGGTTTTGGGGGTTATGGGATTTCTTTGGGGGGAGGAGGGGATGGTTTGGGGTATTTTGGTTGTACTATATATATGCTATTTCTTTGCCTACATTTTTGGATTGTTTTGTTCCTGTTTTGTGTTTTGGTGTTTTTTGTGTTTTTCATTTGTCTTTTTGGAAACCAATAAACTTAAATTTCAAAAAAAATAAGGTTTCTATGTCATAGGTGCATTATTTTGCACTTTTTGGCATTTAACCTCTGCTACCAAGTTTCTGACCATTCCTCACTTTTCCCAAGAGCTCCGTGCAATTTATCCAACACCTCCTGAATGCCCATCCTTTTGTAGGTTTTCTATTAATTGCAAGAAGGCATACCTTTCCTCCCATCTCTTCTTCAATGTCCCGAGTAAATGTATTGAAGTGAATTGGTCCCAGTACTGAGGCTTGCGGTATCACACTTGTTATTCTCTCTTCTTTAGAATGAGTGCCATTAACCACCACCATCTGTCTTCTATTCTTTAACCAGTTTCCAATAAAAATTTACCACTTTGGATTCCACTTCTAGATTTCTCAACTTCCTAATTAGCCATCTGTATGGCAGCAAAGAAACAACTTGAAAGAAAAATAAATTCAAACAATCTGGTTCTATCCAATAAAACTTATCAAAATTAATTAAAGAATAATTCAAAATACAGCTAGAATCATAACTGACTAACAGAAAAAGGTCAACATAAACCCAGGTAAAAGTTTATATAACAATATTTGGGATAATCTACTCTTTTTAATAAACAATAATCCTTTTCACTTCAGGCTTTGGGGAAATAAAGGCATAAGTAAATCTGAAACTTCTGATGAACTATCAAAAATTAAAACCATAGCATATGTGCTGAAGTAAATGAATTGTTTGAGGAGTAGATCTTTTTAGATACACGCAACCAAGAGATATATTTAAGAAAAAACTGATCAACGGAAAGGCGCACCCTCTGCAACCTGTGATTTATTTAACAAAGAACTAAACATTGTGTTTAAACAAAAGAAAAACTATTGTTTTCCTGAATTCTTAAAAAAAATCAGCTAATTACAAATGTTACAAAACAGTGATGAGTAACTGTGGGAGCAAGATATTTTTTAAGAGGCATGAATACAGCAATATGAGAAAGAATGGTATCATAATTAACATTTATGTTAAAATTTACAAGAGCTCTAGAAATAAATCAATACAGCATAACATCCTAAACAGGTCATCTTTTACTCTGTCATACTAGAAAACTTAAAGAGCAAGAATGCTGCCCAAAATTAATACTAGTTTTTAAAAGCAGTCAACTATTACCTTTTATATCTGAGTTACCTTTTCCATTTTGTTTGAGAGAGTAGAAGATTTTTAACCTGGGACATGATATTCAAAAGTTTGCATGGGCACTTATGGATCTTTGTCTGCACAAACTGGGGATTGTGCTGGATCACCATATTCAAAAGGGGCTGTTGCATGGGCAAAGAGGATTAGTGCCCATCCAAAACATAATGTATGCATGCAGGCAATGGGAGGTGCATGATCATGAATATGTATGCTACCCCATATTCAGAAGCTTTGTGCTGCACAAAAGTATTTAGTGTGGTCCTTTTGTGCAGTACAAATAGCGCTGAACAACACACCAACTTAACTCCAGGCAACCCTAGTGGCTGCCGGAGGTAATGCAGCCACTGAGTCGGTTGGCAGCTGGGGGAGTAAAACCACCCCTGTGGTCTCTGGTATCTGCCAATGATTGCCGGCTGGTTATGGAGAAAATATGGTCCCTGGTGGTAGTGGTGTTCTCCCTCTGATCATTAGCCGCACCGTGCATAGATATATCCCTGGTGGTAGTGGTGTCCCTCCTTTCAATTGCTATCCCCACCATTTATTTGTTTGTTTATTTATTTATTTATTTATTTATTTATACATCAGTTTACAACCTTTGAGCCTGAGGCTCATTTCCAAAGATACCTCGTCACATTGAGGACAAACAGAACAAATTTAGGGTACAGCATAAGAGTCACATACTTAGCGTAGCACATAGTGGTTTCATACATTTATACAATTTAGTAGCAATTACAATGATACAGCTGAGCACATGCTGGTAATAACAAAGGCAATATGCAATAGGGGAGAGGTTGGGGGGGTGAGGTGGAGTGCCGTCCAGTGGGCGTTGTCAAGTATGGAGAAATCTAGGCCACATTTAGAGACAGGAGCAGCTGCGTGTGTTAAACAGTTGACTCCAAAGGGCAGTTTTGAAGTTGGAGATTGTGGGGGCATTGGAGATGGGAGCAGGGAGAGAGTTAAACCAGGATGGAGCTCTGTAGCAGAAGGACCTCTGTCCATGGGTGGTCCTAGATCTAGGGACCAGTAGTGGTCTTGCCGGAGGTTCGAGTTGCGATAGTGGGTTGGGTGTGGTGGATGAAGGCTGTCACCCAGGGAGGGGATAGTCTGAGTAGAGTTTTTTTTGTGAGGAGGCAGGTTTGATAGCATAGCCATTCATCTAGGTTAAGCAGTTTTGCCTCGTCATAGAGCTGACAAGTATGTGCGAGCCTGGGGGCACCAGTAATAAGCCTGCAGACCTTATTTAGGGTGAGGTGAATTTTATTGAGGGCAGTAGTGTCAGCAGCACCATATACTGGCAGGCCATAGTCAACAAGGGACAGTACTGAAGACGTAACTGCAAGTCGGAGGTCATCGGGGGGGAGGTAGTTCTTATAGTGGTAGAGGATGCCAAGTCATGTATTAGTGGCAGATGCAAGGGCATCAGTGTTGGTGTGGTAGGTGAGGGCTGAATTGAAAGAAACCCCAAGGTACTTGTAGGAGCAGACTTGTTCAAGTGGTTGTTTGGTACTAGGGAGGATATGGAATGAGAAGTTGCCGGCTTTGTTTTGGGGTGGGTAAAAAGCATTGTTTTGTTTTGTTTTTTTTAGATTAATGACAAGTCTGTACTCTTTAAACCAGGCTTCAGCATCATTGTAGGATTGTTGAAGGGTGTCCTGGAGGGAGATGGGATTGCGGTGGGTGGCAAAAATGACAGCATCATCTGCATACAGAAGAATTTTGCCAGAGCATGCATTGGGCAGGGTGTTTAGATAGAGTGAGAAGAGTAGGGGGCCCAGGATGGAGCCTTGAGGTACCCCTGAGTGGATCGGATGAGTTTCGGAAAGTGTCCCATTGATTTTTACACATTGGGAGTGAGCAGATAGATAGCTAGTGCACCAGGTGAGAGGGCCAGCAGAGAAACCAGTGTGGTAGAAGACATCCAGCAGAAGAGAGTGGGAGACAATGTTGAAGGCCTTTGAGAGGTCAATGAACACTTCACCAGCTAGGGAGTTGGCATCCAGGGGAAGTGTAGGAAATTGGAGAATGCAACTAGTGCGGTGCCGGTACTGTGACCAGCACGGAAGCCATGCTGCTCTGGGCATAAGATGTTGTGCTTAGTCAGATATTCAGTGATTTGAATGGCCACCAGTTTTTCTAGGGCTTTGGAGAGGGGAGGGAGGATGGAGATAGGTCGGCAGTTCCCAGCGGAGGACCATACATAGATGCATCCCTGGTGGTAATGGTGTCCCCCCCAACTGCTAGCCCTACTGTACATAGATGTTATCCCTAGTGGTAGTGGTGTGCCCCCTCCAATCTCCAGCCCAGCAGTACAAAAAAACCTTCCTGGCATCCAGTGGTGCCCCCCCCACAGCACTAGGCAACTTCCCCACACTTACTGTAGCATTATCTGGGGTGCCGAGGGATCATACAGAGACCGGCACAGCCCTCCTCAGATCTCCTCAGCTGGCCACCATATGAACAGGCAGGAAGTGCCCTGTCCTATAAATAAGAGTAGTGCTCCCTGCTTATGCATGCTGTGGGCAGCCAAGGAAGTGTAAGGAGGGTTGTGCCTGCCACTGTATGCTACTGCGGCACCACAGATAATGCTATGGTGAATCGTGGGGGTTGCCCAGTGGCATATGGGGGAAACACTGGATGCCAGGGAAGTTTTCTTGTATGGCTGGGCTGACGAACGGAGGAGGGGGCACCACTACCACAAAGGATAACATCAATGTATAGTGGGGTTAGTGATTGAAGGGAGGGGGAGTCACCACTACTATCAAGGATACATCTATGTATGGTGGGGATAGCGATTGGAGGGGGGGATACCACTACCACCAGGGATACATATACTTGTATGTACAGCAAAGCTAGCAATCCGAGTGGGGGGCACCACTGCCACCAGGGATACATCTATGTATGGTGGGGCTAGCAATCGAGGGGCATCACTACCATCAGGGATACATCTATGTATGGTGAGGCTAGTGATGGGGGGGAACCACTAGCACTAGGGATATATACACATCTGATACAGGGCAATTGGGGGGGCACCACAATAACCTGCCTTGACACACATACAAATGGGCTCATAATGGGCATGCAAATGGCCCCTTAGTACCTTGCATGCCCAATGTGCTTATTTGGATGGGTCTCTTTGTATATTGCAATTAGCGCTCCAGCACTATCCATTCTGGCAGCCTAGTTCGGCATCTTTTTTGGGGAGGCACTAAGTGCCTTAGTGGTCAACATGGACAGATATACAGTTGAATAGCACCGGTGTGCTATTCAACTTAATACAGCATCTTCGGAAACCTGGAAAGCACAAGGCACAGGGTAATTGTTGGTGCTCCAGTTTGCACATATTTGAATATCAGGCCCCTGATGGTGTAGGTGTGATATGTGGAACAGCACTCTACTTGGCAGCTGACGTGTCTAGTTCGATTCCACCCACTACATCAGCTTTGTGACCTCACTGGCTGTGGGATCACAGCTACTGAGGAAAAGCCACTCAGTAGCTACCAGGTCAGTCACCTGACGTGACAGTGAGGTCACAGTGCTGAGGATGTAGTGGTGGGAATTGAACTACATATGTCAGTTGACAAGCAGACTGCTATTTCACATTCCAGCAAAAAATTGTTACACAGAGAACTTTTAATGAGAAAAAAGAACAAGAAAATACTTCAAAAATAAAAATGTTACAACGGACTACTTCTTAAAATTTGTAACATTTTCCTGTCTGATACTTTTGGTTCTACTAGCTCTTTAATATTTTTCTGCTATTAGACCATGCTATTTCTGATTTTATTGTATTTCTCCTCAGAAAGCCTTTTGTTTAACCAAAAAATGAAATACATCTAATAGCTCAAGCAGTGATGTCAGCAACACACATTAGATTAAAATTTTGAAAGGAGACACACAAAAAAATTCAAAGACAAGCATGCAGGAGACATTCTTAGACACTTCATATTTTGAAAGCTTCTTTGAAGTTAGAGACTTAACTAGTGGTCCGTATATTTATTAAAGTTCAGAGTGAAGGAGAGAGGTTTTCTTTTAAAGATATAGCATACTTTTATACTAACATACTAAAATGCCAGCAGAATAGGCCTAACAGTCTTTCGTGTCTGCTCGTTTGGTCAGCCTCCACCCTGGGTGCTGACCTTGCTGCCTCCCTTGCCTTCTCTGGCTTCTCCCTTCCCAGTTCTGGATATTCTTGCTGCATTGGATTTTGCTTCCAGAACCCTTCCCCATACCTGTCCCACCCCTCTTGAACCCCTCCACCGTCTCTGCCTCCACCAGCCCCCTAAGCAGCACTTCCATGGCTCCACCCACCTCCAGTGAAGTAGCACCTCCTCCTTTCTCCCTGAATCTTCCCTCCAGCATCCATCCATGCCCTCTAGTGGCCCCTCCTCCTTCCTTCAAGCACCCTGACTGTTCCTCCCCTATTTACCCTCTTCATGTACCTGAAGACCTCTATCATGTCCCCCCGGTCCCTTCTCTCTTCCAATGTGTACATATTTAGCTCTTCGAGCCTCTCCTCATAGGTCCTGTCCCCCAAGCCCCAAATCATTTTGGTTGCCCTCCTCTGGACCGTCTCCAGGAGTTTAATGTCCCTCTTTAAGTGTGGCCTCCAAAACTGCACGCAGTACTCAAGGTGCGGCCTCACCAAGCAGTTATACAGAGGGAGTATCACGTCCCTCCTTCTGGAGGTGATCCCCTTAGCGATGCATCCCAGCATCCTGTCTGTCTTGGCTGCTGCCCTCCTACAAGTCTCCGAGTTGTTCATCTTGACATCCATCACCACCCCCAGGTCCCTCTCAGCCATTGAGACTTGTAGCATTCCCCACCCAGGGTGTACACTTGGCCCGGGTTTCTGGCCCCAGGTGGAGTACCTTGCATTTCCTGCATTGAACCTCAGCTTCCACTTTCTAGACCATCTTTCCAGAGCCTCCAGGTCCCCCTGTAGGGCCACCGTCCCCTCCTCCCCATCCACCACCGCCCCCAGTTTTGAGTCATCTGCAAAGAGACTCATCTCACTCCTGATTCCTGTCCTTATGTCAGAGACATAGGCGTTTAACAGGAGGGGCCCAAGGACTGATCCCTGTGGGACCCCACTAATGACCCTCCTTGGGGATGAGACTATCCCACCAACTATGACCCTCTGGGTCCGGTCCTGGAGCCAATTGCCTATCCATCTGATCATCTGGTTCCCCACCCCCATTTCTCCCATCTTATCCAACAGGGCCACGTGAGGAACAGAGTCAAATGCCTTGCTGAAGTCTAGAAAGAGGACGTCCACTGGTCTACCCAGGTCCAAGGCACTCATCACCCAGTCATAGAACTCCACAAGGTTTGTCTGACATGATTTCCGGGACGAATCCATGCTGTCTATCGTCCAGGCACCCTGACTTTTCCAGGTCCCCCAGCCTCCTTGACAATGCCCACCATCACCTTGCCCACCACTGATGTCAGGCTGACAGGCCTGTAGTTCCCTGCCACCTCCCTTGATCCCCTTGTGGATAGGCACTATATGCGCCACCTTCCAGTCCTGGGGCACCCACCCTGTCCTCAGAGAGATGGTGAAAAGCTCCGCCAGGAGTTTTGCCAGGACATCCGCAAGTTCCTTCAGCACTCTGGGATGTAATTTATCCAGCCCTGGTGCTTTCTCCATCTTAAGGGAGCTGAGGGCTTCCCTCACTCTCTCTGCTGTGATTTCCACTTCCGCTACCTCTTCTCCCTGCTTAGCCCTCCCCCCTCCTGCCAGTGATGCCTCCTCCTCTCCTCAGACCCGCCTATTGGTAAGGGTCTCCCCTTCCTCAGTATCTCTGTCTCCTCCCATGTATGATGCAGCATCCCCATTTTCCTTGGTGAAAACTGAGGTGAAGTACTCATTTAGTACCTCAGCCTGCTCTCCCAAGTCTTGTGCTCATCTCTCCCCTGATTTAATCCTGCTAATCTGCCCCTTCACCCTTCATTTTTCCCCAATGTATCTAAAGAACCCCTTATTCCCTCTCCTAATTTCCCTGGCCAGGTTCTGCTCCTTCCTTGCCTTAGCTGCCCTCACCACCCTAGTGGCCCTTCTAGCCATCAGCTCATACTCCCCTCAATCCCTTTCACTCCTTGAGCACTTGAATTGTCTATAGGCTGCCTTCTTTCCCTGCACCACCTCCTGGACCTCCCTGGTCCACCAGCAGGGTTTTTGGGCCCTACCGCATTTTCGTCTTCCTCTTGCACAGGTGCTGGTAGCATCCTGCACCCCTCTCCTGATGATTTCCCACCTACTATCAGCTATTTATGAATGATTAGGATAAAATTCTGTATTAATAGCCTAATTTAACAATCAAGTAAAGTCAAATATTTATTATGGGCCAGATATTCAAAGCAGCTGTGCATGTCACAACTGAGTTGCGCCGGCGCAAGTGCAGAATTGCATCAAGAAGACATGTTCAGCTGGAGCCATTGCACAGTGCAAAAACCA
Organism: Neoceratodus forsteri; assembly: GCA_016271365.2. Lineage (NCBI taxonomy): Eukaryota > Metazoa > Chordata > Ceratodontiformes > Ceratodontidae > Neoceratodus > Neoceratodus forsteri. The sequence continues at coordinate 132,406,718 of CM057456.1, read as the reverse complement.
TTGTGCCAATGTGCAACCATAATGAATGCAGGTGCAAGTGTAGGGGGCGTGCCCATGAATATCCAGCGCAGTGCGATATTCAACTGTGGAACCATAGCACATGTGTGGAGCAAAACCAAGGTGCGTTGAGCAGACTTGAGCCTATAAATACAAGGTGCAAGCTCACAGACAGCACTTGCTTCAGGCGAGAAAGAGAGGGAGGGAGGGAGAGCAAGAAAGAAAGAAGGAAGGAAGGAAGGAAGGAAGGAAGGAAGGAAAGAAAGAAAGAAAGAAAGAAAGAAAGAAAGAAAGAAAGAAAGAAAGAAAGAAAGAAAGAAAGAAAGAAAGAAAGAAAGAGGCAGCCACAGAGGGAGAGTGACAGAGGTGGCAGTAACAAGGGGGAAGGGGCAGAGAGAGAGTGAGAGGGAGAGGGACAGGCAGGCACAGTGCCAGGCAGTGCACCATGGTGGCACACATCCTGCAGCAGCTAACCACCCAGGGGGAGATGAGCAGGGCCCCTACCTTTCTGCGGCACAGTGGGACCAAGTTCTGCGGCAAGACTACCATTTGCCGCAGAACTTCTGTGGTGGTGGTTTGTAATTTCTTCGGAAGTTCTGCGGCACTAACAAACTACCACATCACAGCGTCAGATTGTCATCCTGACTTCACTTTCATGGCAGTGGTTATAGCAACCAGGATGCTGGAAAGCACAGTAACACTAGTTCAAAAAATAACAGACTTATAAAAATAATTTGATGGCTAAAAAAGCAAAACAAATGTCTCTCCCTTAAGGTCTTAGCCTGTTGCATAAATGACATATGCAGAGGGGGTCTTATGTGATAAATAAGGTATTTCTATATGCATGCTATCTATCCCACTAATGATGTTTCCACTGTCTATCACTTACATATTTGTATGTGCTTTCTACACCACTCATCAGGTTCCCACTGTGTATCACTTATATATTTATATGCAATCTGTAACATGCATACAAATGTGTGTGTGTGTGCGTGTGTGTGTGTGTGTGTGTGTGAGACAGACAGAGATACTGTACGTGTGTGTGTGTGTGTGTGTGGGTGTGTGGGTGTGGGTGTGTGTGTGTGTGTGTGTGTGTGTGTGTGTATGTGTGTATATATATATATTTTTTAATTTCCATGAACTTGCATCCTCATTCATACAGGTCCCATTGGAAATGGAATAGAGGAGTTACTGCAAAACTCATTTTTCATGTCAACCTGCTTACCCTGACACACTGCATAACACTATCAGGCTATGACATGCATGTGAAACAATTGTGAGATAGAGCTCTCCAGACCATTGCAATGTGTCCACCATGTGACAGAACACTGCACCATACCTTCCCAGGCTCTGAGCAGTGATGTGTTCCACCACTCCTTGTGCTGCCCAACCAGCACCCAGAGCTAATCTCTGAACCTGAGTTGCTGGGACGGAAACACAGCTTGCTACCTTCTGGCCCAACAGCTGTCCTTGCACACAACATTTCTCTATAACTTTTAGGTGATTCTGTCAACCAATGACAATATGTAATCAATAACCCTGGCAAAAATAGCGTACAGTGCAATTATTTATTTAACAGGTCTAGTCTTTCAACAGGTCTATGCTTTATTATATTCCACTTTTCTGGGCATAATTACTTTATTTTTCTTAAAAATGACGGTTACATTAATTTTACCAGTTATTCATTTCAGATGGCATCTCTATACCTTACAGGCACAAATAGGTTTGTACAAAGTGAGGTATGGACTTAACAAGTCTGTGCTATCGACAAGGTTTTATTTAAGCTGGCCCTAGCACAATAATGTAAGACTGAAAATTGTATTAGGCTGTACTGCAGGTTGAGCAAATAACACCATGCATGATGTGCTGTGCCACTATCTCTGGCAGTGGGAGCTGTGGTAGATAAGTGACTGTTCATTTCTGTTGCAGAATGCAGCCATTTCGTTAGATAATGTATGATGTTACAGCAATGATAACATCACATTCCGAGCATATAGGGGGGTTTGGATATAAAAAGAGGGGAAGGGAACCAGATTCTATGGATAAACAGAAATATTAATAAAAAAATAACCAAGAAAGGTGAATTCAGTGGCACCGCAGAAGTTCTGTGGTAGATTGCAAGTTCTTGCACAAAATTCTGCAGCTGCAGAATTCTAGGGGCCTTGTAGATGAGACATCAGGTGCCATGGATAGTGCACCATTCATGATAGAGGTCATAATGAGGGGTGTGAGGGGGCAGGCAGAACAGCGACATGGCTGAGGAAGGGTGCGTCGGTGGTATGCCCGACATAGGTGGTACCATGCCCGCACTACCTTCGAGAACTTTTCCGACATCGAGATAGTGGGCCAGTACCACCTTAATAGGGCCATTCTGAGGCAGCTCTGCAAGTGGTGCAGTGAGGAGATGCATGCACCCACAAGATGGTAACATGCAATGTCTGTGGAGATGAAAGTCACAGCAGTCATGTGCCTGCTCACCACGGGCACCTTCCAGAGGCCAACAGGGGACACCACAAGCATAACCCAGTCAGCCACATCACGTCTCCTCACACAGATCCTCAATGCCCTGCTGCCACATGTTTCAGAATACATTAATTTCCCCAGCACACAGGCGGAGAGTACAGCAGCCATGCAGGATTTCCACAGGTTAGCACATATGCCTGGTGTGTTTCAGGCCATTGACTGCACCCACATGGGCATTCACATGCCACCTGGCCTAGAAGGGCTAACATATATCAATAGGAAGGGGAGCCTGAGCATCAACTGCCAGGAGGTGTGCGATGCCATGGGGCGCATCATCAATGTCTATGCCACACACCCTTGGAGCACACATGATGCATTCATCTGGCACAGTTCCATGCTGTGCCACAGATTCAAACATGGGGACGTGCCCACAGGCCACCTAGTGAGTTAGTGTGGATGGGCAAGAGGTGATGGGTAGAGCAGGCCATGGAATGGGGAGGGCAGTGTGGGCAAGCAGGTGAGGGCACCAGGGCAGGCACGGAGCACAGCAAAGGAAGGCATAGAGCTAATAATGTCATTATCCACACAGGTGACAGACCCTATCCACTGAGGCCCTGGCTGCTCATTCCCTACCACACCTGTTATCCCCAGCAGGAAAAAGCTACAACAAGGCACACGCCAGCATGCACAGCATCATTGAGCGTGTATGTGGAATGCTGAAGGCACGTTTCCATTGCCTAGACAGGTCTGGCGGTGCCCTACAGTACAGCTCCTCAAAAGCCTGTGGCCTATTTCTGGCCTGTTGCATACTGCACAACATGGCCATTGACCGTGTGATAGCTGTCGAAGCTGATGAGGGTGATAGTAGTGGGGATGATGGAGGCAATGTGCCGGAGGGAGGTGGACAGCCCCCCCTGGGCAGAGGGATCCACAACTGATGAGGCTGGCCCGACAGCACAGTGACACCATCACACAGGAGCACTATGGTGCACGCAAGTAGGTGGTGCTAAACCTATGCATGAGTCACACAGAGAGGTACAGGACACATGCAGGGGTGTGCATGGCAATGGGCATGCACACACAGAGGCATGGTGCAGGGTCAGGGGAGCTGGTGGCACACAACCATGCACAACTGCACGAAGCAGCACACAGCAATGCACGCACACACACACACCCACACACACACATGCACCCACATGCCCAGGCATTGGCATGTGGCAAGGATCAGATGGATTGCACCAGTGCACAGGCACAACCGGTGCAGAACTGGCCTCATCACACCCACGTCACATGGTCCAGTGGCTGGGAAAACATGCACACAGGCAGTGTGCAGCGAGACACACACAGGCACCACACCTGTGGTATGCACATGCACACTCCTCCCATGTATGTACAGGGCAGCAGCTGCAGACTGCGGTCAGGGCGGGCTGCACACCAGGGCTACTGCATGGATGGGCAGCCATGCCAGGGCTGATTGGCAGCCACAGGCTGCTCATCAGCCACAGGGGGTGTTTACAACAGCCCCCCAGGGGTTGACTTATGGGACCATGACTGGATCTGCACTGGAGTGTGTAGGCACCCAAACAGGCCCAACCCAGGCATGCCTGGGATGCCAACATCAGAGCCCAGCATTGACAGTGTGGGTATCACCCGTTTTTGGGATCATGAGGTGGACAATGCACTGCATGGGGTCCACAGTGGCCGGTCATGCCCTGTGGCAGTCAGCAGCACAAAGCCATCCGTAGCTACCTGTGCAATGTGATCCATGGATGCAGTCATGGCCTCCTGCATGTGGTGTGCAATGCAATCCATGGAAGCAGTCATAGACTCCTGCATGCACTTCATCTCTGCCAGGAGTTATGCAATGCCCCTCTCATGTTGCTCAGCCAATTGTCACACCTCCATGCGCGGTGCATGCAATCCAGCGGCAACCTGCACCTGTTGCTCTATGAAGGCCCAGAGCAAATTGGTGTGCTCTGCCATTGGGTCGGCATCCTGGGGATTCTGAGTGGGATGCCGACCTTCCTTTTGTGACTGGCCATGCTGCACATCCCCCCTCTCAGGTGGACGTTGCACCGTGGGGTCCTCATGGGGTATGTCCCTAGCTGGTACCCCGGTGGTGGACCCTGCATATGGCTGCCCTGTGGCACCTGCAGCCTGCTAAACACTGCCCAGCACCTGTGCGGCTGCACCACCACCACTACACGGCACAGCTGTGGCAGTGCACACAGTTGCACCCACAGTGGTGGCAGGCAACTGTTCCCTCACTGTCAGGTCACTTGATGTGCTGCCTGTGTCTGGTATGGGCATCTCCCCCACAACACCGCTCATGCTGTCCAGGATTAGGATGAGGTCATCATCAGTGTCGGACCCCACCCCAATCTGTATCTCCAAGCAGAGGATGCCGAGACTGGCATCCTGTAGAAACACATCCAGGACATCTGACTGGAGAGTGGTGGTGTGCTGTGGCCTCCCATGCCCTTGGATGCCCATGGAGGTGGATGGATGGTCTTCTGGGGATAGTCCTGCTTCCACATCTGCTACCAGAACCCCCATCCTCTGCATGCAGGCATAATGGTATTGGAAGATAAAACAGGTGTGTCAGTGAAACAATGGCCACAAATCCCTCCCCACAATGCCACAGCATGCTGTGCATTGCTTACATATGTACCATGCAGAGATGGGCTTCCACCTGTCTGGAATCCTCTGCTAGGCACACCCTCCATGGTGCTGCAGAGCAAGGTGGCTGCCACCAACTCCTCCTATGCCGTGAGCTGTAGTGCATCAGCAGGCCCCCCTCTGGTGGCATTCTGGGCTGCACAGATGGCTGCCACCTTCTCCTTGATCAGCCTCTTGTCTGTGCCCACCTTCTTGCAGCACTCCTGCACTGACCACTGGTGGCTGCCCTGCTAGTTCACGCATACCTCCACCTCCACCCAGGCCCCATCCCTGGCCTGTGGTGTGCCTATGACACCGCACAACAGCAGCTCCCTGTCAAGGTAAGCCTCGAACAGGGCCTTTGACTTTGCCTTTTTGAAGTTGGGCCTGTGCTTGCTAGTAGGCCCACGCTCCCCAACCTCCTCAGCTTCCAACATGTCGCTTCCTGTGGAAATGGATAGCACAGTGTGTCAGGAGCAGCAACACCCATTGCCATACCCCCTGCAGTGCTGTCTGTGCTCAGTGTGCTCCAGCAGCATGTGCAACTTACATCAAAAGGATGCAATACTGGTTCATGGCCTGTGCCAATCCATGGTGCTTTTATGGTGCATCACATGCAAATGGGCTTTCGCACAATGGTAATAATATGCTAATGCCCCATTGCACCAAACATTGGTTGATGAGCTCATTAGCATGTGGTGGCAGAATATCACATATTTGCGCCATGCACACTGAGAGTGCTCCAGAGCAAGTCATATGATTGCTCTGGAGTACAACATAGCACAATGCGCATGCATGCACAGCGCATATTGACACTGTGTGCAGGCACCAGTTGGTGCACTGATGCCTATTACGCATTGTTCACCCACTGCGCAATAGCGGCCAAGGTGCATGGTGCACCATGGCAGCAATTGCTTACATGCACACAGTGAGCAGCCAGGTTCCAACCCCTGTAGTGACCTCTGACCCTGGATCACCCCGTACATGTGGCCCTGCCCAGCCACACCCATGCAATGCATCTTCACTGTTGTGTGGTAATTGGACACTGCACATATCCCCTCAACCCATGCATCTGGTGCATGCTGTGGCCACCTGTGACTATGGCCACCATTTTGCTCCATGGCTCTCAGCAGAGACATGGTGCAGTGCAGGTCTTGATGGGAAAGTAACTGGATGTGGGTGGAGCTGGCCAACCTCATGGCCTGTGTCCAGTCCCATGCACCACAGCTGTTTGGCCAGGTGCCACTACATCAGTCCTATGTGGCTGTGTGGCAGGCTATTGCTGCCACACTAGCGCAGTGAACTGGGGTGGCCAGGACTGGAGAACAGTGTCACCACCAATATGGGGACTTGATGCGGAGGGACCCAAGGTGCCTTCAACAGCTGGAGGTGCACATCAGGCGTGGGCATGTGCCACAGCCAGGTGAGTAGGCCCAGCATGCTGTTTGCCCTGGTGCTGTTCTGTGGTGTTGGCTGGGCTGCCTGGTGTGCCCTGCAGGGTGGTGTGCTGTCAATGTGCACATCGCGGGGTTGCATCACCCACAACCGTTTGCATTGACATGCTGCTGTGTGGACTGTGCCAGGCAGGGGCCCACACTGTGCAGGAGGGCCAGCTGCTGTTGTTGTGTACTGATGTGTTCCTGTCTATATTCCATTTCCAGGGCCTGAGAATCACTGGAGGAGGGTGGCAGCAGTGGCTGCAGTGGGACAGCAGGCCGCAGCGGGACCCAGAGGTAGAGCAGGAGTGGCCCTAGCACCAGTGGGGCCACAGAGAGAAGGTAGGCACTGTCATGGTCTTTCACACATGTATTGGGGGTTTGTGGGTGCATGGGTGGGGGCATGACCAGCTGTGCCATGTGCCGTGGCAGTTGTGTGTTGCACTGTGCATGGTGCCCACTACTGTGATGCATCCATTGTACTCATGTGCCAGCTGTTGGTGGGTTGGGTGTGTACCCAGCTGCCACTGTCGATGCTGTGGTGCTGCATAGGCACTGTGCCATTTGACTGGCATAGTGCAGTTGGGTGGCTACTGTGCGGCAGGGATCACCGTAGTGCACTGTTGTGGTGTGCCGCGCTGCTGGCAGTCATTGACCCATCCCCCTGTGGGTGGCCTGTTCAGGCCTCTGGGGGGGGGGTGTGATCCCACTGCCCAATGTGTGCAGTGGAAGAACATGGTTCCTTGGGACACTGCACTGATCGCCTGTCCTGTCCCTTGTCCTAGGTGTCCTGGGGCAGCGGAGGATGCCTCTCTACTGCAGGCTCTTGAGGCAGCTGATCTTGGTAACATCCACCACTATGGAGGCAGTGCTCCAGATCCACAGGTGGGTGATGGGAGGTGGACACCATGGTCATCAAGGGGTGGCACAGTGTGGCTGCTGTTAGTGTGCACCCTGCTGTCCCTGTTTCCCCTGCTGTACTTCCCCCTACAGTCCTCCTTCCCATTATACAGTTCCTGTTTCCTGTCCCCATCCCTCACATTCCTACCTTTTCCCACCCATTTTGTTCTGTACATAGTTTGCTGTTCATAATTCTATATTACCATATTTTGACTTACCTGTCTGTGTCGGTGTCTATTTTGCAGTTGGTGTGCAGAGCCATGCTGCAGTGGCCCAGTGCCTGTCCATGTGGTGTGCATGTGTCAGGGTGCACGTTGTGCTTCTGTGGATCACTGCTGTGTGCTGTGGTATGTCCCACTATGGTGGTGTCCCTTCCCTTGTTTGGTGGGCGTGGCGTGGGGGTGCCCATGGGAGGGCTGTCAGGAGAGTGTTGTGGATATGTGTGTGCTTGGCTGCGTGGTCCTGGGTGTGACCTGCTCTGGTCTGGCTGTGTTGGGAGGCACAGCCTGCAGCCTGCAGGGGGTCCCCTTGGTGGCCCTCTGTTGGCCATTGGCACCTTCTGTTGCCTACCTTCAGTTCCACTGTTGCATTCTGGGGTGGAGGTGTGGGTGCCTGTTTGCACCATGGTGTGCCTGACTGGAGGTGGACTCCTGTGGCCTGTCACTATGCATCCCATGGTTCCATCCCTTGGTCACTTCTCTGTGCCATGCCCTTCTTGTTGCTCTGCTGCTGTGGTGCAACTGTGTGTGTGTGCACCATAGTGCACCTCTAGTTGTGCTATGGCACATTCACAGTTGTGCCATAACGCAACTGTGCCATATTCAGCCAGATTGTGCTGGCTCACTACAGCATGCACAATCTCTGAATATTGCTCCTGTTGCACCAGTGTGCATCGGATTTGTGCTGTGCTGGACTTGCGCTGGCCTTTGGTGCATTTCTGAATATCCGGCCTTATGTATACAAAATATTACAATGGCTTATTTACTGTATGCAAAGTTCTTGCATCCCAGTCATAGGTTTTATGATGCCTTGTTCAACCACGAAACCCTGAAATAAACTTTTTATTGCAAAAGGAAAAAAAAACTAAGAAGACTGCAAGAAACTGATGACTTAGCCAGTCCCTGTTATCAAATGGAAAAGCTGCTGATACCGACAGCTGAGCACAACATAAACAGATTAATGCAGCTACAGTATCAGAGTTCAAGTTGTTGACTTCAATATCCACTTCAAAAGACACTGCTGCCTGTATCCTGTAATATTTCAGGATCCACGGAGGAGCCCCCCTCCCGATCAAGAAATTTCTCCAAGGGGAGGAGGACTTTAAAACGTGAGTACAGCAGTTTAGATTATTGATAGGGTTTCTTTTAACTCCCAGGTAGGATTGAGCAAGAAAATGTACTCCAGGCTGAAACCTATTGATTCCATCTTATTACCTGGAGAATTACCCTTCTAATCTCATTGGTTTAGGATTGTGATTGTTTTACCTTCCAAGAGGATTACAAAAAGCTAGCTTTAACTAGTAACATACTATAACATATTGCCTACTTTCATACCAAGCTTAATTCTATCTGCAGCTGCATGCAGTTTCAAGAAAATATAGGAGATCCTAGGGACAAGGGTTTGGGCTTTTGTCTGGTGTGCCAGCTATATAGGTATGGGTTGGCAGGGGTTGTACCCTTTATTTGCATGTCAGTAACCCTTTTTCAGTTTTTTCTGTGCCCCAAAAATGACATAGGCACCATGACCCTCTCTCCCTCTACCAGTAAAACTGCTTCCGCTAGTGGTTGCACTAGGAAGTTGTTGGTTATATTTGTGCATACTGCCTGTGTTGTTCAGATTTCTCCATGAACTGTGTAGCATATATGTTATTGTTACTTCTCAGGGGGACAGCACCCATAAACCACCTTTGTGCATGAAGTATTTAACCAGATGGAAGAACCATGCACCAGTAGGAGCAGACATAATGAGCCTGATTCTCAAAAGGGAATGTATACCACAAGCTCTGGGTGAGCCAAACACATGGCACATGGGGTTTGTGGCATTCATTGGCCATCACTTGGGATTCTTGATCCCTTGAGCCAGATGCCATGAGTTAGATCAGCTTATGCTGGTCTAACTGTAAGTCTCTCGGGGAACCTTTTTACGGGGTTTGCACCAAATATTTGGTGCAAGTCACCATAAAAAATGTAAAGTGTTGCAAATCCGTGCGACCTTCTAGAATCAGGCACAATGTGAACCAATGTTTTTGACATGGTCCTGGGTTTGACACAGGGCTTGTGCAAGCCCCGCTTCAAACTTTGAGAATTGAGACCAATGAATTTAATCAAATCCACAATCATTCATTCAGAGGTAGAATTCCCAAGCTTTGTATAGTGGTGGCCAGGTCCAGGTTCCCAAATGTAATGATATCTTAGAACACAACTGTGAAAATGGCGTTAGTGAGGACTTGTTGTAATGTCTGGAAACTTGAGGTAATCAAGAAATGTGCAAGTGATGGCTTTTTTCTATTCTTGCCAGTTCTTCACTGAAGATCCTGACATGACTAGACAGGAATAAACTTGACACTTGACACCACTGTACTATATGAGGCTTAGCTACACTTTATGGGTGGTAGTTAAGGCTGTATTTATCATGCTCCTAGCTTGCAAAGATTGTGTGTACATAATGGTTCAGGTCTGTTTGGTCTGTGTCAGTTTGTTTAGTAACAGAGGTTTAGCCCTGGTGCACATCACAATCACAACCGGTGATGTTTACTGACTGCAATGACTGGGGGACATGATAGAAATGTTTAAGTACCTCAGTGGAATCAACAGAGTCCAAGAGGGTAGCATCTTTCAGAAAAAGAGATATGCAAGAACAAGGGGACACAATTTGAAGATAGAGGGGGAGATGGCTCAGGGGCAATGTGAGGAAGTATTTTTTTATGGAGAGGGTGGTGGATGCATGGAACAGCCTTTCTGAGGAGGTTGTGGTTTCTAAAACTGTGGGAGAATTCAAGAATGCATGGGACAGAAATAAGGCAATTTTTGTGGGGAGTAGGGAGAAATAGGCTGTTCATTAAATAGGATCTGCAGCTTATCCTCTAGGTAGGGAAATGGGCAGACTAGGTGGGCCAAGCGGTCCTTATCTGCAATCAAAGTCTATGTTTCTATGCAAATAATAATCACAACATAATTTAGAACTTGGATTCTTTTCTGAATCTTTTATTTTTAGCGTTGTATCTGCAAAATCATCTTAATGGAATACAGTCCTTTTGCAATTATTTCCGCATCTAAAAAGGTTTTTTCAGTTGCATGATCTTTCCTGAAGACCACTAATCCTTGACCCTACCATAAAACTGCACTTTTCGTACCTCTGGTGTTGCATGTTAATCTCTATGCTTGCATGTGTTCCACTACTCTGTCTCTGTTCTGTGCCACATGTACTAATTGTATTCTTTAACCATTCACTAGTTTATCTGTTTCTTATGCAAAAAAGCCATCAGTTTCATGGGATTACTTTGCAAAGCAAATGCTAAATAAAATAAAAACTATTTCCATTTGAGTACGTTAAATTTAGGCTAGGTTATCAATGCTGATGGTAAACATGTGACTATTTCAAATGTCATATTTGAAACAAACATCTCATGTAATTTTCAGTTTACCTCTACAGCATTTCATTACTTATTTGAAAAATGGCATCAGCTCCATAGTATTCCCAACATATCACTAAAATGCTATGAATATGTTGAAAGTATTGAGTTTTCATTACGTGAGGATTTTTTTTTGTTACAAAATGTGTTAAGCAGAATAGACTTGAGGGATGAGAGCCATCTCATATAATTAGGTGTCCCAGAAAGTACTAAAAGTGTTTGAAGTCTTTATCATAGCATGCTGGCAAACAGAATTACCACTTCTGCTTGAGACATTCAGGCCTAATTGGCCTGTTGTTAAAATGCATGTGGCAGATGAACTAGAAAAGAAAATTCAAGGAACAGTGGATTTTCCCTGTACATTACATATTCCTAAAGGAAGCATTTTTGTGACATGATCTTATGGAAAGCGATGTGAAATCTTTGGCAGCTTATGCAAACAGAAACATATGCCATCATCTCATGTGATAGGGTGTCTTAGGATGCTTATTATCAAATGCATCTAAAAACTATGAACATAAATACATATTTGAGATTCAGTCTATTAAGTCACTGTATTAAGAATAAACTGGGGCAAGCATCATATTTCCCAGCTTTGCTAAAATACCAGTCAAACATGAATGTCATGATAATAATGCTCTAATCACTATATACGAATACATATTTTTACTGTTGTAGAAGAACATTGCTTATGAAATCTCCCAGATTCTCAATGGAAGCTGTTGTTCCTCTAAAAGGCAATATAGTGCAGTGAGTTAAGGCTCTGAGCTGCAGCTCTGGAGACCTGGATTTGAATCCCACAGCTGCCTAGGAGCATACTGTGTAATTCTGAGCAAGTCACTTAACTTCCTTGTGCTCGCAAGTCACATCTGGAAACAAGCTTCGGCTTAATGTGCTACTCCTGGTTAAACAATGTTCCCTTTCCCTAAAAGTAATGGTTAAGTGAATAATTGGAACTTCCTCAAAACATGAGAAACCTGCATAAAGCCTAGTCATCACTAGGACAGTAGAAAATAATTACCTCCGGAAAATGTGGCTTGGATCAAATATTTATTAGTGTATCTAAACGAAATCAGGAAGTGCATCTAGGACTCTAGACACATCAGTCAAAAGTGAAACATAGAAGCACTGAAGAATAGGTTCTGAAAAAGACTGTGGGCTTAATTTTCAATGTGTCGAGAATGACGCAAGTTGCTTGCATTAAAAATATCTCACACAAGTTGTGATTTGTGTTAAATGTTGCACCAAATGTCATTTTAAAATGCACCTTACAGAAATGTCTGTGCTTCTTGCATCAAAGTGCCTTGCACGAGGCTTGCATCAAAGAATTGGGTGCGCCATGTTGCAACAGGGCTTGCATCAAAAAAAAAAAATAATTATACAACATCTGCTTTTTTCAGATTTTATAAGCTGCAACACCTGCATACTGAACCAGTAATAGCATGCAGCTGCTAGACCAAAGGTAGAGCTCATCTAACTGACTCTACAGCATATAAATAGGCCTGCAGCAGGCAAGCAGATCTTACTCAGTGGGAAAGTTGCAGTGTTGGAACACAAGCACCATATAACTAATAAATAAGATGTCAGGTACAGTGGCCATACAGGGCATCAGGATGGCTAAGGAAAGGTGGTGGAGATGAGTCAGGCAACAGGCTGGCATGGTCCAGGGGAACTTCATGCCACAAAGATACCACAGAACCACCAGGTAATTTGTGGCACAGGTCTACCAGAGGAGAACATCATTCCAGGACCTGACCGAGGAGCAGTGCATAGCCCAACACCTCAGCAAGGCTGTCATCATGGACTTGTGCCAAGAGCTGAGAGAGGACCTGCAGGGTACAACACAGAGAGGCCATCCAATACATGTGGATGTCAAGGTGAGTGCTACACTCTGCTTCTTGGCCATTGGGATCTTCCAGACACCCACCAGCATTACAGTGGGCATTTCACAGTCTGCCGTGTCAAAGTGCCTGAAGCATTTTCTGGAGGCCCTGCTGTGCAGGTCATACAGGTACATCAGCTTCCCATGGGATGCACAGCAGCAACAGTCTGTTAGGCAAGACTTCTATAGTATGGCATGATTCCCACATGTGCTGGGTGCCACTGACTGCACCCACATTGCCATCAGTGCACCATCAGTTGAGGAGGAGGCATATGTGAATTGCAAAGGCTACTAGTCTATGAACATGCTGGTGTTCTGCGACAGTCAGTGCTGCATATTGGATGTGGTATCCCAGTACCCTGGATCCTGCCATGATGCCTACCTCTGTTGCCCCAGTGGCCTGTATGAGGCATTTGAGAGGGGAGATATCCAAGTAGGATGTCTGGTAGATACAGCAGGTGCATGTGCCACACACCAGTATAGTATGTTATCTGGTGTCCTTATATGGGGCTCACATGCAAACTTTAATTTGTGCAGATGGCATGCTATGTAGGTGAGCATCATATGAGCAACATGGACAGTCTGTGTGCTGCCATGGTGTGCACAGTACAATGACCATGGCATGTGGCCATAGGCAATGTGTGTGGCTAGCACACATAGGGAACATTGGTGGTGAGCATCATACCCTATGCACAGCATGCGGGGGGGTGTGGTGTGGCCCATGTGTGACAATGAGTGGGAGTGATGTGCAAGGGGCCACCACAGGCAGGACCGGCAGGCTGGTGCTAATGTAAGTTGGGGTCCCGGAGCATGTACACCCCAGCAAGAATTCCACAGTACATACAGGCAACAATGGGTTAACTATGCATTCCATACCCACAGGTGTTAGTGGATATCCCCAGCTGCCATTGCTGATGACTCCCCTTCAGTAGCCACAGACTGAGGCAGAGGAACGATACAACAAGGCACTCACCCCCACACAGTCGGTAATAGAAAGGACCACAGGCCTCCTGAAGATGCAATTCCACTGCCTGGACTGATCTAGGGGGGCCCTGCAATGCACCCCAAGTATGGCTTGCAAGATCTTCCTGGCATGCTGCATTTTGCACAGCATTGCCTTATCTCAAATGGTTTCCCCTGCAAGAGGTGGATATTTAGCAGGGTGATGACTATGGAGCAGAGACCATGCTGGATGACATACCTGCATGTTACCACATGGGCAAGAACCACTGCAGCTGGACAGTGCACCAGTGCAGAACTAATCCACAGCCACTTCAGCTGATGGGACAAGAACATCACCAGGACATCACATGTAATGGTGGAGGACATCCCAGGAACAGCACACACACTGCCCACGAGAGGAAGGCGAGTGTGATTGCATGCCATTTTGAGGAGGACATCAAGCTGCCTAGTGTGGCCTACAGGCAATGGCAGCACTATTTCATACCTGGTGCCGATTGTCTGTGTGGCACCAGGTGGCCTAGAAATGCATCATAGCAGGCATGATATCCAGTGGGATATGACAGATAGCACGAGGTGAGTGTGGAAAGCTCTTGTATAATAACTGGTGGGCTGTAGACCAAGAGCTGCACAACAGACATGTCACAATGACAGACCCCAAGGTGGTCCACATGGCGCACCACATACACACCCTAGGTGGCGCACACCCATCAGGCTTAGAGGGCTTGTAAAATGGGAGCAGGGGTGGAACACCAAGGAGCATGGAACAACAGCATAGTGTACATGCTGACACAGCTAACATGTTGGCCTGGGGCATGTCTGGCCATGTTCCCAAAAGTGCATGGCCAGCCTACCTCACAGAACTGTGGCAGGCGGCCCACTTGTGACCCATATGGAGAGCCCTGCAGTATGGCATGGCCCACCTCCTATGAGAATGCCAGGGCCACCCATACAGGGCAACCCCCCCGGCTGTCACTCATCAGATGTATTGTATGCAACAATGATGGGGGCCCATAGTGCAGTGGCAACAATGGTGGTGGCAAGATGCTGTGCTGCCCCCCCCCAGGGACTGGGTAGGCTACACCACATTGGTATGTCACAACATTGCTGTGCTGTAGTGATACACACACACACACACACACACACACACATATATTAGTGTGGCAGGCCCCTATAGGCAAGGTGGGAACCTGTGGCAGCCTGTGATATGACAGAACGGCAGGGCACTGCCCCCACCCAGATCTCATTGGAGATTACCTCATGGCACTGCCAGGTATTCACACAGGGTGGGCACATACACATTGGGTTGATGCACAGAGGTAGATGGTGTGTGCATGGTAGGGCAACATGGGTTAGGGTGCACAGGTGGCCATAGTACATTGGGAAGTGGTGAGCAGTACAGAGTGGGATGTCCCTGCATGTGGTAGTGGCACAAGGGCAGGGTCCAGAACAGAGCAGGGCATCAGGTTGTCCAGTAGTACAACATGCAGCACAGTCAGGTTCATATGTGAAGCATTTTGTGTGGAAATTTGAAATTGCCGTAACTGCAGCAAAAAAAGACATGGATGGCAGTTCTGACACAAGTGCATCACCTTTGGGTGGAAAATTATGCATCCTGTGTGGGGCTGTGAAAAAGGCTGCACGTGCATCTACTTTGATGTCTGCTATGTCAGAATGCAAGAGTGCTTTCCCATGCAAGTGGTGGCAGAAAAACGTGACTGCATGTGATGCCATAACATTGCCAAGGTGGACACAAGTGTTCAGTGAGCTTCCTGTTACATCCTCACTGCTATATAGAAAATAAAGGCTACAAGCAGAGGAAGGGTGAAGGGCCCCATACTTCTCTAGGGAGACTGTCCTGCTAGTTAGCTTAGTTCAGCAGTGTTTCAGGGTATTGCTGCCCCTTTGGTACATGAGACACCCCTATCACGCAGAGTAAAAGAGTGTGGTGAATAACCGGTGGCTGGCTCCACAAGCTGTCAGGTGTGTGGCATACACCTAAGCAGTTCAAACACAGGAGTCAGGACATTGTCCGCAGAGACCTGGCCATACTGCAGTGGCTGTGTGATATGGCCTGCCAGGCAGATGTAAGCATGCACACAGAACACTGCCTTGATCCAGGTAGGTGCCAAGCTACACACACTATGTCATGTATGGCACCTAGTACCATGGCTGTGGAGGGGTGCACAGTAATACCATTCCCACGATTTGCATCTCCTCTGAGGTGCATTGCACACCAGCCATGGCAGGAGAAGGTGCAACAGGCAGTAGAGGTGACCAAGGAGTTCAGGAGCAATATATGGCTGAACCCAGTGGCGAAGGTAAGTGCCATATACAGTGCATGTCTGGGTACCAGGTTATGGTGTTGTCATGGGCACAGGCTCTCACATGATGCAGGCAGCAGAGCACAGAGCGGACATATCACAGTCATGCCATGTGCTTTCCCAGTCTTGTGCCGCTGGCTATGGTATGCAGCCATCCTGCATTCCCACAGCAGCATCAACTCCAGTGCATGGCCAACAGAGGCATGAAACAAGGGGCCAGGAACCTGTACTATACTGCACAAGCAGGGCAGGTGCATGCACACACACTGCAGTGAAAGGTATCATAACCTAGGTGAGGCCATAAGGGCTGGGATGGTGTCTGGGCAGGAACCAAGGGCTCAGAAGCCTGGCGCATGGAATGTGGGTGTGCTGCCACCAAGGGGACAGGCTGTCAGTACATAGTAGGACACAATGCATTATGTTCAAAGGGACAGAGTGCTTATAGTACCCCAGCTGACACCACACACACTAGCATGGCCAGTGCTCCATTCTGGGGTGTGGGCACTGGGGCACACAGTGGTGCAGTAGCTGGGTTGCACATGGATGTAGGCAGTGGTCCACAGGTGAGTGGCATGGCTGTGGCCAGGGCAACACGTTGGTGTGGAACAGTTGCTAATGACAATGTGGCTGCAGTGAACAGGGGAAATGCTGGTTAGCCTTGTGTATGTGTGTGGTGCACGTAATGTCTTGGGGTGGGGACACCCACCATCTATGGGGCAAGCAGGGCTGCAGATGTGGAGCTATGTTGTATGACCTATCAGTATGTAAGGTTTGGAGTATGCACCATGGGTCCCCTGGGGATGGGATCCACAGGGCAGTGGTCTGTAAGGGATCCAGAGCATGCTAAGTGTGTCATGACAACACAAAGTTGCAGGTCCATACACTAAGACACTTGTGGAATACTGCTCATGCAGGCCACTGGGACATTGGGGCTGGCATAGACTGGGACTGGTGAGCAGTATGTGGTGAGTCATGACCCCCTGAACAGACAATGCTGTGCTGTGGCACTGTGTACCATGGCTGGAGTTGGACAGAAAGTCACTGAACAGTAGCAACAGTTGATGCAGTATGCACCCAGGGCAGATGTGACTGACGGGGGCCACTGTTGAGGGGGATTTGGACTCTATACACCTTGAGGCCACAGTGTTGACCCTGCATCAGCACTGCTTGCCACATGAGGAGAGTCTGTGACAGCATTAGGTGGCGTGGAGGGTAAGTACCACTTATGTAGACTGTTGCTAACTGGCAATGTATTGTGGTGTACATATCTGCCTGTGAAAGGAGCACAACCTCTGTGCAGTGCCCTATGGTGACAATCAACAGAGACCTAGCCTATATGTGAATATGGTACACATACATGCTAGGGGGCTGGCATGGCCATCATGTGCACACCACTGCTGCCGGGGACCATGGGGGTGCCATACCATGAATGGCATAGGAGTTGGGCAGACATGACAGCACATCCTGGAGCAACATGGTGGTGTGTAGCACTGCATATTGGTAACAGCTACCCACCTATATCTCACACACCATATACACAACCACAGTATGTCCGTGTCATGTTACAAACCCCAGTGACCCACCAGGAGCCCATCCAAACCCCAAGGACATGTACCACCCAGGTGTGTCCTGTAGCCTGGTGCTGCTTACACCTGGGGACCATGGCTGTTACTGCTAGTGCCATATCCTTGTGCACCACCTGCTCACTTGGCAAGATTTGGCAGTTCAGCAGCCTCACTGTTGCAATGCCCCAATGACCAGCATGACATAGTATGAGGCCAGTGGCAAACACCAGTGTTGTGTGCTCCATAGCTCCATGACCATGGTTGCAGAGCAGGCTGATGTGGGGTATACTGTTCAGGCAGGCCATATGAGATTGGTTAACAAGCTAAGCAGACTTGTGGTAGGTCAAAAACTGGTCAACTGGGTGGCAAACTGGCTGACAGGAAGAAAGCAGAGAGTGTTGGTTAACGGTATTCAGTCAGAAGAGTTGCACTTCACAAGTGGGGTACCACAGGGATTGGTCCTAGGGCCAGTCCTCTTCAATATCTTCATCGGTGATATTGCATTCAGACTGGAAGGCAAGGTTTGCATCTTTGCAGATGACACCAAGATCTGCAACAAAGTGAATGATCCAGATGGGGTGGGTAGGATGAGACGAGACCTGGAAAAGCTAGAAAAATGGTCCAAAGAGAAGCAACTAGGATTTAATGCTAAGAAGTGCAAAATCATGCACGTGGGGAGGAGAAACCCTGAAGCTAACTATAGGATAGGGGGGAATTGCTAACAACCACTAGAGGGGAAAGGGACTTGGGCATCATCATCACTGGTGACCTAAAAGCCTCCAGACATACCACAAAGGCAGTGGGGAGAGCTAGAGGGATGTTGAGATGTATCAGTCAAGGTATCATAAGCCGAAAGAGGGAGGTAGTGATCCCTCTATACAAGATACTGGTTAGGCCCCAGCTGGAGTACTGCATCTAGTTCTGGAGGCCACACCTGCAAAAAGACATTGACAGGACAGAAACAGTCCAGAGAAGGGCATCCAAGATGGTGCAGAGGCTGCAGCAAAAGCCATATGAGGACAGATTGAAGGACCTCAGTATGAACACCCAGGAGCAGAGGAGGAAGACGGGAGATGTGATAAAAACTTTCAAATACCTTAAATGCCTAAACAAGGTGAAAGAGTCTAACATGTTTCAGTATAAGAAAAATAGCAGCACAAGAGGACATGATATGAGATTGGAAGGAGGCCGATTGTGGGGTAATGTGAGAAAGTTCTTCTTCACAGAGAGGGTAGTAGATGCATAGAACAACCTGCCCAAGGAGGCAGTGGAATTGAGTACAGTGGAGGGCTTCAAAAGAGCATGGGATAGGCACAAGGAAATAATACAGATGAGAAAGAATAAAATAGGCCAATGCTCAGAATAGAGACACATGGCAGCTGTAGACTCTCTGGCCTGATCCAGTAGGGCAAGTGTCAACATATGTGCGGGGGAGGGGGGTACACAGTCCTGTGGCCTGCACTGTCTTTTGGGGCACTGGATACCTGGCCTATGTTCCTATCTTACATTCTGCATCAAAATTCCACCAGCGCAGCCCAGCAGCTGTGTTTTGAATTAACTTTTCTTGTTTGAACATTCTTGTTTTCCCCAATCAGTGTTCGTAGTGCTTGTAAAGGGGAAGGACAGCAGGGTTGCTTTCCCTGGATGCCAGGCAGCTGCTGAGGTCTTCCAGCACCACAGGGTTGGAACTGCCAGCAGAAGAGAGGGTTGAAATCCTGTTTGCCTAAGATCTCCCACAGGACTTCCATTCCATAACAAAAATCCACCAGCACAGCACAGGAGCTGTATTTTGAATTAATGGTGGAGGAAGACAACAATAAAGCTGTTATACTGAGCAGATATTTCTGCTCAGTCTTTACTGAGGAAGAGCAGATTAATGGGCCTGAAGGGATTACAAGGAGTGGGAATGGTGTAGAAATGGACACAAGTCCCTTTACATGGGAAAGGGTCCTAAAGGAACAGAAAGGAATAAGACTCGATAAAGAAATAGGGCCAGATGGGGTGCACCCCAGGGTCCTACAGGAATTAAGGGAGGTGGTGGCTGAACCTCTGGCAATCCTGTTTAGCCAATCACTGGAAACAGGGGAGGTATCCAAAGACTGGAAGACTGCAGATGTAGTCCCCTTATACAAAAGCAGGAATGAAGAGGAAGCAGTGAACTACAGACCAGTCAGCCTAACCACGGTAGCGGGGAAGATCATGGAAGCACTACTGAAGGAGATATTGGTGGAATATCTGGTTCCCAACAGAATACAGGACCCAAGGTGGCATAGTTTCATTGGGGGGAGGTCATGCCAGATCAGCCTCATTGAATTTTTTGACTGGGTGACAAGGGAGGTGGATCAGGTGAGGGCAATGAAGGTGGCATATCTGGACTTCAGCAAGGCCTTTGACACTGTGCCACAATTAAACAATTAAACAAACTGGGGAATATGGGAGTGGGCAGGACAGTAGTGCAGTGATTAGGTAATTTGCTGGGCGGCAGGACACAGAGAGTGGTGGTAAATGGCTGTCACTCCACAGAGGGAAGAATGACCAGTGGGGTACCACAGGGATCAGTGCTGGGACCAGTCCAATTCAACGTCTTCATCAGCGATATTGCGCATGACCTAGAAGGCAGACTTTTCCTGTTCACTAATGACATGAAGCTCAGTAACAGTTTGGACATGCCAGAGGCTGCAGATAGAATGAGGAGGGACCTGCCGAAGCTTGAAGAATGTTCAAGGGTTTGGCAGTTGAAACTGTAAAAAAAGAGAGATGTGGTAGCCGTGTTAGTCCAGTCAACAATGTAGAGAAAAATACAACAAATATGTTGCAGGTGATGCCTTTTATTGGACTAACAAAATTATTTTTAAGACTAGCTTTCGAGAGGTGAAACTATCTTCCTCAGGTCAAAAGTGAAAACAGCTGAGCAGTGTGACAGATATAAAAGTTGGATGCACCATCTTTATTTTTAATGCCTTGTCGCCAGTGTTGTTCACGGTGCATATGCTGCCCCTCGGCGAGATCAATAGACAATACAGCGTGGAGTTTCAGTGCTCTGCAGATGATACCCAGCTGCGTTTGTCTTTAACCCCTGGAACATCCAGTGCTGTCAATGTGCTTAACAACTGTTTGGCTAAAATCAACGCTTGGATGGCTTCTAGCTGGCTGAGAGTAAACCCAGCCAAGACAGAGGTACTGGTGACCTAGCCTGGTTGTGGACATGATGGACTGCTACCTGGAATGGACACAGGCCTTGTCCTGGGGTCTGCTCTGTTGGTGGCATCCTCGAGAATGCGAAATCTTGACATGATCCAGGAAAGCAGATTGACCTTTGAAGATCAGGTGTCATCTGTGGTCAAAAGTGTTCCTTACCACTTACAGAACATTCCCAGGATTAAGCCCCTAGTTTCTCCTGAGGATTTGCCTACACTAGTGCATACTTTTGTTACCTCTAGGCTCAACTACTGCAACTCTCTATACTTCAGGGTCATTGGAGGGACCCTTCTCAGAATGCAGCTGGTGCAGAATGCAGTGTTCAGGTTGCTGACTTGCCTTTTGAGGTCCAGTCATGTAACCCTGGTCCTGGGTGCCCTGCACTGGCTGCCAATCAGGTGGAGGGTCCTTTTTTAAGGTGGGTCTACTCACCTTTAAGGCCTTATACAGAATGGGTCCTGGTTACCTGTCAGAGCTCCTGTCACTAGCGACCTCTGCTCACTCCCTCCGTTGTTCTTCATGGGGCATCCTGGACATTCCCAGAGTTTGGCTCAGGACCTCGGGAGACCATGCTTTTAGTGTCTCTGGGCTGACCCTGTGGAACTCACTTCCACCTGCTGTCAGGGAGGCTCCCTCGATTGAGGTGTTCAAGCATATGCTGAAGGCCCTCCTTTTCAGTCTGGCCCTTGTAGATTGCTGAATTCTATCTGTTATATCCAGTCTACCTTTTCAGCAAATCGAAGCTATTAAAGTTGTTGAATTATTATTATATTACGTAATTATGGAAATGTTACTTTTTTTAATGTGTTTTTCTTTTGTATTGAATGTTGCTAAGGCGCTTAGAGCCTCCAGGAATGAGAGCCCTACAAATAAAATTGCCTTGCCTTGCCTTATTTTGTATACATTTTTTATCTATTTACTGTTTATATGATGCTTGTATATGTTACCTGTTTATACCATGTAATTGTTTAACCTGTTTGCTTTTATTGCCCTTGTTTACCTCTTCCCCCCATGATGCATCTAGAAATGAGCTGTTGCAGGCCCAGTACGTCTTTCCTGCCAAAACAATAAATGTTTCCAGTATGTAGGTGGGTAGTGTGGGCTGCTTGGTGCCAACTGGCTGGTGCAAAGATCATCAGGATCTCATCAGAGGAGTGTACAGGTTGATGTGGTCATGTAGCACTGCTGTGTATCATGTTCCATATTGCTGCTGCCATGTTTTGCAGCACAGCTGTTAGGGTGTTGGTTTGCTCCTACTGCACAGTGATGTTCCTCTCCAGCACACTCGTGAGGCATTTCGCTTCACTGCTTCCATGTGGCATTATGTACATACCTGGAGCCCATGCAGTACTGCCATTATTTCCACATGCCAGGCTGCGCTCTGCCGTAGTCCAGTCTGCATGGCATACATTAGCTCTGCTATGCAGTTGTGGTGTGCATCCATGGTGGCCTGTAGTGCTGTCAGTTCACATGTCTGTGCTGCTAGGTGGCCACTACTGTCTGTTAATACCTGCCAAGCCATTCACTAAAATTATCAACAGCTTAATCTGGTTCAAGGTCAGGTGGCATTCATCTGTATCCCTTCCCCTGGGTCATGCCTGAAAATAGGCAGAATTTGTCTAGTGCAATTACCAGGTCAACAACAACTAAATTAAATAAACAAATAAATAAGTAAATAAATAAATAAATAGATGGATAAATAGACAAAATAAATAAATAAAGCTCCACATCCATCATGCCTTGGTGGGGGAGTTCCTGTGCAGCCTGCTGTAGTATGGTCTCCAAGTCCTCTGCTGTTATTGGGCTCAGTCTTGGATAGTGTCTGCCAGGTCAATCTGTGACCCCTCACTGTCAGCCCCAGCATGGTCTGTGGCAATTTCATTGTCACTGTAGGACTGTGTGACATCACGCACCTCTCTGTGGCCACAGCTGTTCTGGTTCTGCACATCCCTTATCTGCAAGCACCCTGTGGTGTCTGTGCTCCGAGAGTGTGTCAGATGGACCCTCTTCTTGACATTCTGGTGGTGCACCAGTGATAACTGTGCCTGCTGCAGTTGTTTCCACCTGCTCTTTGGTGGTTTCTGGGGGGAGAGGACATAGCCTCTGTCAGTTGTCATGTCATGCACCCTTGTCAACGTATTCCTCTGTATTTTGTGCAATGCTTCTGTGAGCACGAAGATGTATTCCACCCTTTTGGTGATCTATGCCAGTGACCAGGGTCTGCAGCAGCTGGAAGACTGCCCTGACTGGTTCATGGACAGCACCTTCCGGGCATGCCCAACACTGTTTGGGCAGCTTTATACCATACATGCCATCCCATCAGGTGCAGTCCTGCCAGCTGTGTATGCCCTCACCTGCACCAGAAGGGCCCAGACCTACAAGCAGCTACTGGGCCAGCTATGAATCCACCGTCCCTTACTAGCCACCACTGTGCTGCTCAATTTCGAGTGTGCCAGCTGGCGCAAAGTGTCCACCACCTTCCCAGACACCATCAACAGGGGCTGCTTTTTCCAGTATTCGCAAGCCATCTGGTGCAGGATACATCAGTGCCCTGAGGTCCTGCACCAGTACTCCATGGACCCAGACCTTGCCCTGCACCTCCGGATGCTGCTTGCATTGGCATTCGTACCACCTGGCGACGTGCCAGCAGTATTCCAGGAGATGCAAGAGTGGGAGTACATGATGCAGAATGAGGAGGTGCTGCAGCCGATCCTCAAATATTACTAGGATTCCTGGATTGGTCACCCCAGCTCCCAATCTGGCCGCTGGCATGCCACATTCCCGATCGAGAGGTGGAACTGCCATGTGGTAACTGTTCGGTGCCTGGCCAGGACAAATAATGTGGTGGAGGGGTGGCACGGGGCATTCAATATCAGGCTCAGGGCATGCCACCCCAGTATCTGGAGACTGCTGGACTGCCTCCATGAGGAGGAGCAGCTGACTGTGGTCCACTCCGAGCAGTTGGTTTCAGCAGCAGAGGTCCCACATGCCCGATGCCACTACTGGGACTTGAACACGAGCATCACTGCAGTGGTCACTGAGTATGAGACCAGGAGCCATTACGACTACTTCTGTGGGCTGGCACACAACTTCACCTTCCATGTGTGACCAGCCACGGCCTGGTAGTACTAGTGCCCACCGTGCCCTGCTGCCCATGGACTGCCTCCTGTCCCTGTGCATCTGCACCTGCATGCCATGGGCTCCTGGCTGGCCTCATGCCCTGAAGTCAAGCAGTGCCACCCAGTACAAGTGCCCTCTCCTCCTCCCTATTCCCCGTAGTCACTTATTTGATGCTCGCTCCCCATGCAGATGCCCATTGCTGTGTTCACCCTTTCTGCATGCTCGCCCTTTGTGCACATTTGCACCGATTGTGTGCTCACCCTTCCCAAGGTCGCCCACTGTCAGCCACTCTGTGGGGACTTGCCCTTGGGGAGTGGCCCACATCACATAAATCCCTTCATTTTGGAGTGTCATTCTTGTCTTGGTACAATATGACTTACAGCCTGAGTCACTCATCCCCAAATCAGTGTTTCTACTAACCTCACCACCATGCAAACTGAAACAGTTGATAAATACATGAAAAGACAATGAGATGAGAAACATAATTCAGCAAACAGAAACTGGGACAGTGGGTGCATGTGAAAGAGAAATTGGGGTTCTCTTTTCAAAGCCTTGTACACCTGCTTGTGCTTACCTCCCCAGCCACAGCATGGCAGAACTACAATCACGAATCTCATATGAACAGTTGCAGCAGTTGCAATGATCAAGTATTGCCTGTATTTTCTGTGATATCTCGAGAGAAATTCCCTGCTTAACCAAAGTATTGCTGTAGGGCCACCAGAGAGAATCTCTTCAGAAATATAGTATCTGGAAGTATTTTTCAGTATCTGACCCTGCCAAATGCTATAACTGTAAGGTTATTTAATTACTATTTAAACAAACAAGGAAGCAATAAAACAGTCTTTAGCCCATTTTTTTTATTGCAATAATACACTCAAGGGTGGGTGCTGGTGGGGCAATACCAACCCTTCCAGGGACTGTAAGTCCCTCCACCTGTGTCATCACTGACTTCATTGCTTGGTAAATATTCTACTGATTCAACACATGCTCATAAAACATATTAGTTAATCCACAAGGAGGAAACCATTTCACATTGAATCAGTTTCAAGCTGAAAGAGTGACATTTAAAGAAAGGACATTTGGAAGTGCTTCTTTTTTTTCATGTTTTTTCACAACACCTGGGATAAATTGGTAGAATAACAAGCAATGGGTCAATGCTGGGACTATAGCTGCACACAGACACAATGGGACCCCTTCAATGGAGTTAAGTAAACAATAATACATGACAGGGTGGGTGGTGTTGTGCTATTCCCACCCTCCCAGGGGCATACAAAAACCTGTTGACAAAAGAGGAGGGACTTACAGCCACTGGAAGGGTTCATATGGCCCACATTACCCACCCTTGTAGATTAACATTATGTCTATTCAGGAAGTTGTTGGCCCTCTGTATAGACAGTTGGTAAGATCACAGCTGGAGAACTGTGTACAGTTCTGGAGACCGCATCTCCGCAAAGACATAGAACGGGTGGAGGCTGTCCAGAGGAGGGCAACCAAAATGATGCAGGGTCTGCATCAGAAGACATATGAAGAAAGACTAAAGGAACTAAAGATGTATAGCCTCAAGAAAGGGGGGGGGCATGATAGAAACTTTCAAATACCTCAAGGGAATCAACAAAGTACAAAAGGGTAGCATCTTTCAGAAAAAGAGATGCGCAAAAACAAGGGGGCACAATTTGAAGATAGAGTGGGGACGGCTCAGATGTAATGTGAGGAAGTATTTCTTCACAGAGAGGATTGTGGATACATGAAACAGCCTTCCTGAGGAGATTGCAGAGTCAAAAACAGTGGGGAAATTCAAGAATGCATGGGACAGACATAAAGCAATTCTAATGGGGATAGGAGGAAGTAAGCTGTTGGTTAACTAGGATCTGCAGCTTATCCATTAGGTAGGGGAAATGGGCAGACTAGGTGGGCCAAGCGGTCCTTATCTGCCATCAAATTCTATGTTTCTATGTTATGTTTCTAAGGTAGATGAACCCTTTTACTGTGGGTGCTATATTTTTAATTTCTAAAAAACACTACTTCTATAGCGTCATCCACCAGCATTAGATTCCTTATCCTGCAGAATTTAGCAGAAATTGGCAGGAAACATTACAGTTCAAAGACAGTTGTCATACAATAAAATGACACACTTTGACACTGAACCAGATCCTGGCAGACGCCACTGTACCTATTGTACATTACAGTAGTCATATTCAGCATAAGCAACCAGATTCTACATTTAGATACTGCAGTCATGAATATGTTTTTCCTAGGGAGTTACTCCTAGACTTTATCACTATTCTCATTATTCAAGTATTAAAATTCTTCTTCTTCTTGAAGAAAGGATTTTATTTAAACTATACATTTTTGCTAATTTAATAGCCCCAAAGTATTCAACCAAACTGGCAGACAAAGTTCAAAAGTATCAAAGCACGTGTTCTATTACAGTCAACAAATGAACACATTAAAAACAAATCAAATCACCAGTAAAACCAATGTGGGTGAATGATTTTGACATTTTATGACTAAAACTCTTAAACAACTTACCTCTTGAATGTAAATAATAGGGAAGGCAAACATCATTTAAATCAGAAATGTACAATAATTTGTGCAATTTTATGAATTGTAACTGTCTAGTAAAACATTCTGTGCCATGTTTATAGTGCTCCCCCTTTTATCCGCCAGTCACTGTGTGTCTTAAATCTTGGCAGGTAAAAGATGGTGATGGATAAAAGTGGGTGGTGGTTAAAGGAGGAAATAACATTTCTGAACAAACTCTGGCTAGAGCTGATAAGGCTGCAGATAAGGAGTTTTTTGTAACAATATTGCAAATTAGCAAAGTTATGAGCCTGTGTTAGCAAAATGATGCACGCAGGGAAAGCAAGAGCAGGCAGGGACAATTGAGGAGGGATGCCAGGAGGCAGCCACATGGCTACAAGTTTAAGAGAGAGGAAATGAGAGGGAATGGATCAGCTGCACAGTGGCTAAGAGAAAACAGAGCAACTAAAGGATGCTTGGACATGTGTGGCTGAATACTGCTCAAAGGATGGTATGGCATGGGTCACCTACTGCCCCTCTGAACTGTAGCCAAAAACCTTTAAATTGTGCCTCACTCTTGTTCTTTTACTGTACTCTGCCAACATCTCAATTCCTAGAAGAGACTAGATGAATTAAATTATCTGTTAGTTTATTTGGAATGGTAGATGGCCTAGAATTTGCTGGGAGATCCTGATTAGACAAAAGGACAATGGGAAATAGGCCTTCCCTGTTTTCCATATTATTATGAAACTACACGATGGGGTTACTTGGTAGAAATATCCAAGGACCCTGAGGGTGGTGGTTGGACACACCTGAAGAGGCAGGCACATTAAACACTTCTGTCAGAACAAAGGCTTATAATATCACTTTTTATAACAATGTACTTAGATTCACCTTGGGCCTTACCCAAAAATGAATTCATAAATTACCAAAAATAATACAATTTACATGTGATATTATCCTATGCTCTGCAGATTCAAAAATGATGGTGAAAAACACTGTTGCCACACTTTGGATTATATAAGAGATAAATATATATTTTATTCACATATGTACAAGTCCTAAATATTCATAATTAGCATAAATATCAAGCATAATAAAAATAATGCAAACATAAACTGTAAGGTAAACAAAACAATAGGTTTTAGAAAATCAAATAAATCAAATAAAACAAATAACACACATTTCAGCAAGTAAGAAATGCAAATAAATAAGTAATATTTAGCATACTAAATGACAGTTTATACTATTTCTTCAGTATATAAATATCATGACCTTTTCTTTTTGCTATGAGAACTTGCAACTCATTACTCTAGTGTTTCAGGTTATATTTTTGTATAAGAATTGTTTCAAACGTTAGCATGTAAAATGCATTTTCTTTTCATCTAAATTCTAGCCTAACTATATATCCAATGTATTGGAGCTAAAACTCACCAAGTTACCACACCAGAGAGCCAAATAAAGGTACTAAAAATGGAATAACTAAAGGAATACTTATGTTTCAGTTATCTGTAGGTGCGGTCTTCTACTTTTTACCTTTCAAAATCTTGGTGAGAACTTCTGATTTTGGATGAAAAACATCCTTGGTGGTGGACTTGGCTTTAGTCTTCTGTCTTTTCCCCTTGAACCTGGAACTATAGCGTTTTCTGACATCAATGAAGCAATGCAGGCTGGATCCTTCTTGCTTGACATCACAAATCATCAAAAGTCACTTCAGGATTTAGTGGGAAAAATCAGACAGCAAGATTTTGGCAGTCTAGCAGCACAGTCTGTAGAAAGATCTCTCACTGTGGACCGCAATGTTGTTTTGGGAAACTGGATTCCCTGACTCTTTTCTGTTTCAGTTAATTTCTGCTCTTGAATCTGCTACTCTGGACTCACTGCTATTTAACAGCACTCCAGGCTTGCTGACTGGTAAATTCCAAAGTTAGTCTCTTGTTCCGGCTTTTAACAGAAATTCCAAAACATTACTTTAGTTCAAATTCTCAGTATGCACAACATAGGCTTAGGCCTTGCCTCATCCAATATTGGGAAGAGAGCCCTTACTGTAACAGGCAGTTTTAGAAGCTGGAGTTTGTTGCAGTATTGTGCAGGCTTTCATGCTGTATCTAACACCCCCTGGTGGTGTCAATGGCTCAATCCAAATCCTGGTTCCAGTAAGGCATGGCTTCATACTTTTGGCTTAGTACAAGTCACAAGCTCATCCAAAATTGTCAGGGCAGCCAACACAGGTCCTCACACACCAAAGGATCAGGCAGTTTTGGGCTGACTTTGTCAGCTCCCATTTATGTCCCACCTGTTGGGTGACATCACCAGCAGATTATGATTGGTCTGAGTATTCTTTGAGGGTGTTACTGTTAGCCCCTCCTAACCCATTTTTTTCATCAATATGACCTCATCTTCAAAAACTATTTTTGCTATAAAATATTTTTTCTTTCTTGCATCTATGTGCACCTTGTTACAAATGTAAAACCTACATTTTCAGATGCAGCTTAAAGAGAGGATTAAGTTGAGACCAAACATGATGCTGTCAATTCTAATATAAAATCTGTAATTTATAAAAACATTATAAAACATTTTCTTTTATACATATCTAAAAAGTATTTACAGATTTCAGAAGTACATGTTTTCCTGTTCAAAATGATGTTAGTTTGACATACCTGATATCATTAGAAACGTTATAAACTTAGCAAACTTCTTTAAGACAGTGATTCCTCTTGTTTGTGATAAATGATCCGTGACTTCATGTTGCTTTGGAGTTCATCCAGAAGGCTTACAAACCACACAACTAGATGTTGCTTGTTAGATAAACACTCAAGACCCATTCCATTGAAAAGGTGGCAAGGTCAGCTTACTTTAGGCACCAAATGTGTCAATATATTTTAAACAGTTTTGGGGCTACAGAGTTTTGCAAATAGCTCACACTACACTTTGCTGATAGGTTTAAAACTTAATCACTGGGCAGATTCATACATTTCCAATAACCTGTATAATTCTGAAATGCATCAGAGGTTTTGTATATTTCCTATAAATAAAAGTCTTAATTTCTTAAAGCCAGTCTATTTCAGTATATGTTAATTTCTGGTATCTGGTTTGGCTGGTATAGAAAAACAAGGTCATAAATTATGTCAAGTTTCCATGACAATAATCTCTTAGTCTCAGCTTCAAGCTCTTCTGCTAACAATTGGAATTTGGGCCATTCAATTTAAACAGACTATCCCTGAAACATTTTTTTTTCAGAAGTTGACCGTGTATGCTCTATTCCCTTTTGCTTCACGGCATCATTCCTCCATTTCAGTATTCAAGCCTTAAGCAGCATTGTCCTTGTTTTAGAGTTAATTTAGATATTCATTTGACCAGAAACATTTATAGTACTTAATAATTAAGCCAATATAAGGATATAGAATAGCAATTAAGAATATAATAATATAATAATAAAATATTTTAATCAAATTAGTTCTGTTCCTACACTTCCACTGAAGTTTTTGCCTTGGGGGCTGGAATTCCCAAATTTATCAAGAAACACCAATTGAATGACAGCGGATACATTGTCTATCTGAAAAAGGATCAGTGATCAAGGGGAGATGGAGGTGGATGGCTCTTTTTGGAATAGTAACCCTATAGAATGAACTCCCAAATTCTCATTTGCCATGCTTGAGGGAGCCTTTTGCAGGTGGGCCACTGCAGTCTGAGCTTCTTTAAACAATTTTTAAGCAACAATAATAGCTTTAAGGGCTTTGAGCAATTAAATCACCTATTTCGACAACAGGGGATTTCTTTAGATAACAACAGCTCAGGGATTTTACAGTAGATACTCCAACACTGATGACCAAGGTTTCACTGGATCTGGGTTTTATTCAAATGAGAGTACAGGGAGAGGGTCATAGAGCCTGGTGAGTGGAGGTGGCCCAGAACAGACTTTGGGTACTAGGTGAAAGTATCTGGAGGTGAACAATCTCAGTGGCCTTTACAGACTTGCTACTGATGCTAGGGACCAGAAAACAGTCACAAAATGACAGCACGCTGCAGGATTTCCAGTTGCTGTGGAAATTTATTAATGCTTGAAGACACAAGTAAACAACACTGTGACTAACCACAGCTCTTGTTGGCACTTTTCCACTTTGTCAGAGGGTGTGGTCAGTAGAGCTAGGCGAAAACTGCCAATTCCAAATTTGGGGAAATTTTGAGACATTTTCTGAAATTCCAATTTGGTGAAATTAGAATCTTCTAATGCATTTGACAAATTTTCTCCCTGTTCCATGAAATTTTCTGGCTGAATTGTGGAATAAAACACATGAGCTGCCAGCATGATAGTTCTGAGGTATTTTGTTCCACAATTTAATACATTAATCTGCAGCACATGTAATTAATCTGCAGTCCAGTGATCAGTTCTGTGGAATTTCTTTCAGCAGTTTAAAGATCAATGGCAAACATGTTAATAAAATTCTTTTTCACATTTTTTTCAGTGGTAGTGTAACACAAAATTTCATTTAAACAAGAATTCATACACTATGTCTGTAATTTTCTTGTTTTGCTTAAATTAAACTTTGTCTTCATAAATGTGTCTGTGAACAAGCGGCAGTTCAGGATTTTTTTTGTTCAGAGTCAGTTCAGTCTATGACTGTTCATAGAAATTGCCCCTGTATATGCCGACCAATGATTAAATATTATTAATTTATCTTTTTAATCTGAACAGAGCATAAACCCTATCTGCTATATTTTAACTTGGTGACAGTGTACAATTAGGGTTTTTATTTTATTTAATGTCTATAGATGTTACCTTGATTATGCCAACTGTTACTATATTTTTATGTAATTTATGTATGTTGTACTGTTCAGATTGTAATGCCTATAATAGTCCATCAATAAAATAAATTTACTAGTACTAGTAGTAGTAAATTTGGACACAGTCTATGATGTCACTGAAGGAGTGATCTCAAATTTGCAAGCTTGTGACAGCCTCCAGACTATTGAGCAAGGCCTGTACACTCAAAAAGCACTATAATATTAATGGCCTGTTGAGTGATGGTAGGAGATAAGGGATTTCTTTTGTTGTAAATCAGTTTGCAGCCATGTTTTCAAATACTGGAGCTTCCCTCAAACAGCTGATTAAACCTGATGGTAAAAGGATTATAAACTTTTTTTTTCTCTTGCTTGTACATTAATTTATCCTAACACCTCCCAATGTAACCTTTCATACATATTAAAATTCAGGTCAACTCCTATATATTTTAAAATTCAGGTCAACATTTAGTCTCTGTGCTTATTACCCTGAGCTATTGACTTTTCTAGCTCATTCTGTGTTTTGTAGCAGATTAACACTAAATGCAAAGAAAACACATGTTCCTTCATTTCCAGTGCAGGACTGAGTCTTGTGGCAGGGGTCAGGACTGTCCACTTCAATTGTTTCTAATATACAGCAAAATGTCTTGTGCACACAGGATTTTGTTGGTGTGGGTACCCGTGTAATTTACAAACAAAAATGGTATTTCATAACTGCGTATGTTTGTGCTTACACTGATTATGTCTGTATGATATGAGGATCGATCCCAGGTACAGTGATCATCTTTCATGACCCCCCCAAGACAGGAGAAAAGAATAATGCCTATCAGCATATTTGGTAAATGTCTAATGTAGGCATTGGTTAGGGTCACACTCTGCACCTCATTGTGCAACATGGAGGGGTCATGTGAGGGAAGCTTGCTAGCTGGATTCCTTGCAAATGGATTTTTTTATGTGACCATATTCAAGCATGCCCCACTCAAATCAGAAATTGTTGATAATGTTAAACTATACTGTAGGCATGGCTTGATTGTCTGATAATCACCCTCAACTTTCACTTTTTTTTTCAAATGATGGATGCCCTGACTATATGAGAGCAGTGTGAGATGCCCTCTTCAAACAGTCCATGTGAAAGTTAATCAATGCATTTGAGCTCCCCACCACACACAACATACAACAACAGAAATCCTCATCTCAGAATGATACAGGGGTTGATTCAAGTACAGCAATTGATTTTCCTCCTCCCTGACCCACAACTCCACCCTCCCCCCCACAAGAGAGGAGCATGGATTAATGTCCATGGTTTTTATTGTTTAATGTTTAATGTTGGCTTAGTCTGGGTTCATACTCTGCATCTCTATATGTAAAGAGGAGGGTTTGTGTGTGAGAAGCTTGTTAGCTGGAGTCCTTGTAAATGTTAAATGTTATTTGTGGCATGCCCATACTCACACCTTTCCCTTGCCAATTGGAAATCGCTGATAATGTTTTGCAAACTATACTGTATGCACATATTGACTGTCAGGTATCCACCCCCAACTGTTACTTAATATTTTTTAGTTGCAAATGATGCCCTGACTGCACATCTTGTCAAAGTATGCAGAGTGAACCTCCTTCTTCAAACACTTTCTGCTGACAGGTAACATTGGTTTATAAAAGAAGCTGTCAGTAGAAGACATCCTTATGTGCAAGGTAGGTGGGTTCCCGGGTGGATAAACAGAGGTGAGAGGATGCAGAAAAATTTCTATATGTATTTATTAATAATGGTCATGTTTCTTCTTTTTATTTGCTATGAGCCTTCATACCACCCACCCTCCTATATTCAGACTCATCCTTAGGGCTGGCAGTCCCTCATCTTTCTCCATATCAACCATTACATTTTAGAAGCACTAGATATATTCCACTGTGTGTGAGAGGTCTGCACTGTAACTGCCACATACTGTACATAACCCATAAAACTAGAGGAATGTAGCAGGAGGACAGATCATTAGAAGCCATGTAATCCTAGATCAAATAGACTTAAAAACTGCTCTCTGCATGGGTTACAGGAAACATGTTACAATTATGGGCCCTACTGCTCTCCCACCTACTACTACAGAACATGGTGGTGGGGAGAGTGCTAGATATAAAGCCCGGGACTGGGAGGCAGAAACATAAGAACATAAGAAAAATGTTGACAGATGGAGACTGCATAATCCATGTAGTCTACCCAAAGACTGACCACCCTACATTGCCAGCAACCTAACCTGTCCATAATGCCTATCCCATGCAAGTTTGAAAACTCTAATCATCTTTGATGCTACCAGCTCCTGAGGCAGGTTGTTCCATGGTTCCACCACTCTCTCCATGAAGAAGTACTTCCTGAGGTTGCTTTTGAACCTACCTCCCACCAACCTCAAATTATGGCCCCTTATACATGCTGTTCAGAAACAGTTTACCTCTCTGAGTTGTCTTTAGCCCCTTCACATAATTAAATGTTTTGTTCATGTCACCTCTGTTTCTTCTTTGCTCGAGTATAAATTTAACTCCCTGAGTCGCACCTCATAAGTTTTGTGGTGTAGAACCTGCACAATTTTTGTAGTTCTTCTTTTGCACCATCTCCAATTGATCAATATCCTTTTTGAGGTGAGGTCTCCCGAACTGAGTGCAGTATTCTAAGTGTGGCCTTACAAAGGACCTGTAGAGAAGCATGATAACCTACTGCTTTCTCCTAGTAATGCCCCTACTAATACAGTTGAGGATGCCATTTGCTTTCTGTGCTGCCTTCTCACACTGTTTTCCAACCTTTAAGTCATCAGTGATCACTATGACGATATCTTGCTCTATCTGTGTTTCTTTGAGTTGATGTCCTCTCAGTGTATACTTATTTCTTGTGTTCCTCCTACTCAGGTTCATTACCTTACATTTTTTTGGTATTACATTTTAACTGCCAAGCCCTGGACCATTCCTCCAACTTTCAAAGGTCAACTTTCATGTTGTCTGCCACTTCCTGTGAGTCCACTCTATTGCAGAGCTTAGTATCGTCAGCAAACAAACTTTCCCTTTCAAATCATTTTTTTTTATAATTCAATATGCTTTATTCAGATTTTGTACATATTAAAGAGGTAAGTAGGATAAACGGTCTGTATTACAGTTACATAATATAGGTTACATTTGTGAGACTGTATGTCGAAGAACATTATAGAAGATTATAATTAAAATTAAAGTGGAAATTAAAATGAAAAGTAAATATTAACTTTAAATTAATCCCCCCTTAATAGTATCAAGTATGCAAATCCATCACCACTAAACAGTATACGTTGGCATTAATATATGTAATATAAAGTTTGTAATTCTAAGTTTTCCATGCTACTAACAAAGTATCTAAGGTGCCCCATCCATCCACATAACATCGCAATCTATTGTTCATCATAGTTACATGCTTTTCTAGCTGAAGAGCCAGTAGTATTTCTATATGCCATTCTAATACAGCAGGTAAAAAAATCATCCATCTAGTGTCTCATGATTATAAGTTTTGCCACAGTAGTTAATAAGGCAGTGTAGGCTTTCTTAGATTTTATTGTTCCTAAAGGGTAATGATTGAGAAAACAAATTTCTGGCAAGAATAATGGTTCCAGTGCCAGTAAAGGATCTAGTGAGTTTCTGATGGCTTGCCAAAACACCTGAACTTTAGGGCAAGTCCATAACATATGATAACGATCTTCATGTGCTTCTAAACAGTGGTGACACTGTGAAGAGGCAAGCTTTCAAATCTTATGTAATTTTACAGGAGTAAAATAAAGATTGTGCATAATATTGAATTGTATTAGGCAAAGTCGATCTTGTTTGACAAATCTATATAGGTTAATCCATATTTGTTGCCAAGTATCAGGAACCTCTGCAAGAGATAGTCTGTGAGCCCAATAATAGCATATGCCTTTGAGTAGTTGAGTATCTAAAGATTGCAATTATTTGTATACTTTGGAAATTGAATGTGGTTGGTCAGCTATGTATAAAAGAGAGGATAGCTCAATTTTGGGAAATTCAAGTTTCGTTGTTTTATTTAAAAAGGAAATCACTGCATGCCTTATCTGCCAATATTTGAAGGGGTTTCTAGCCATATCAGGGAAGTCTTGCAGAAACTGAAGATATGGAAGCACTTTGCCATTGGGAGCAATATCTACAAGCTGAAGTCCTATCAGAGGAGTCCAGTATGCTGCAGAAATTGGCTGAAGCTGAATTTGGAAGTGGAGATTATTAAGGAGTGTCTGTTCTGGAGATACATGCCATTCTAAATTCAAATGATGCTGTATTTGATGTAGGGCTCTCAGAGACCATCCTATTGGATTTTTCCAAAGTTCTCTGGGGATAGATCTCGGGAGGGAATATATTAAAGCTGGGAGGGTGCAGGAGTTTTTAAAAGCTAGGGTTTTCTCAATGTCTAACCAAAGAGGGGAATATGAGCCAGTATCTCCCACTTCCGGTTTATGTACCTAATGCACTAATTTACTGATATGGATCGCTCCATAGTATGTAAAGAAAGAGGGGAGAGAGAGAGAGAGGCCACCATATGATTTTGGTGCAGTTAACTTATGATAGGCTCTTCGAACCATCTTTCCTTTCCATATATACTGATTTAGTAATTTTTAGAAGTTAAAAAGCCATGATTTAGGAAAAAATAAACCTAACATGTTTAAAGGATATAGGATCTGGGTTAGCACATTCATTTTGACAGTGCTAATTCTTCCTCATAAAGAAATTGGTAATGTACCCCATCTGTCAAGATCTAATTTAATTGTGTGTATAAATCAGGTAAAATGTTCTTTTACAATTGTGGAAACTTCTTTGGAAATTTTGATGCCCAGGTAAGTCAAGGACTTTGATTCCCATTTTAACCCAAATTCTTCTATGTCTGTTGGCAATAATTTACTATTCAGGGGAAAAATACTAGTTTTTGAAAGGTTAAGTTTGTAGTAGGGTACTTTTGAAAAGGAGTCAATTTCTCATAATAGAATTGGGATGCCATCCACTGGGTTTTCCATGTGTAACAACAAATCATCAGCATAAGCTGATAGAAGATGTTGTTGTGCCCCTACAGTAATTCCATGAAGGTTATGGGACGTGAGTAGTCTCTGAATAAAGGGTTCTAGGTAGAGGTTAAAAAGAAGGGGGGAGAGAGGATGACCTTGCCTGGTGCCTCGATACAGTGGGAATGAATTAGAAAGAAAGCCGTTGCACCAAACTCAGGTTGTTGGGGAAGTATATAGTAGTTTAACCCATTTAATAAAATCTTGTGGGAAACCAAAACTGGATAGGGTTGCAAAAAATAAATTCCAGGAGTCATGATTAAAAGCTTTCTCTGCATCTAATGCAATGAGGGCAGCTGGTATGTCAAAATTACTAGTTAAGGAGAGAAGGTGTAATAGCCGACATATATGCTCACTCGAGGACCTTCCTGACATGAAACCAACCTGTTCACCATTAATTAATTTACACATCAAGGGTCCCATCAGATTGGCTAATATTTTAGCCAATATTTTGATATCTACATTAAGTAATGAGATGGTCATGATAATTATTAGGATGATGGGGATCTTGATCCGGCTTGGGGATTATAGTAATCAAGCCCTCAAGGTATGTGTGGTTGGAAATTTCAGTCTCATACCAGGAATTAAATACTTTCATCAGGAGTGGGGAGAGCTCTGAAGTATATGATTTATATAAGTTGGTAGAAAGGCCATCTGGCCCAGGAGACTTATCTGAAGGGAGTTGCTTAATTGCTTGCTCAACTTCTCATTCCTGAATAAGAGAACCCAAAAAGGGATGTTTTGTTTGGGGGTAATGTTGGAAGATCCAACAGCTCAAAATATTTTTGAATATCTTGTTCCCCTGGGATCTCCTCTTTTGGAACAGTATATAGTTTCTCAAAATATTGCTTGAACCCCGAAGTTATTTCTCTTGGGTTTGTGATTAGGGGGCCATCTTCTGTTAGGTATGATCCAGGTATGGATCATGAAGTTTCTGTTTGCTTAATTTGAATGGCTAGCAGCTTACCAGCCCTTTCTCTGGATTCCAAATATTTGATCTTGGTTCTTTTTAGAGAGAGTTCTGCTTTTTGGGACATCAGATATGAGAATTGGGAATGTAAGTTATGTAGTTTAATCCAGTTAGCCTCTAAAGAGCTTCGACTAATGGTCATTTCAAGGGATTTAATCTCCTGAAGTAGGTTCTCAGTCTGAGATTTAAATGGCTTGGCTCTGGTAGATGTTAGATGAATGCATTCCCCCCTTAAAGCACACTTCAGAGCTGACCAAACCACATCAATTTGAGAAACTGATCCCATGTTAATCTCCAGGAATAAAGTGATAAAGTTGTTGAGATGGGTCTTAGTACTGGGGTTTTGAATTAACTGAGTATTTATTCACCATAGGGAATCTCTTTTGATTCCAGGACCTAGAATATAGGTAAGGGAAACAGGAGAGTGGTCTGATATAACACATGGTTGTATGTTTGCATCAAGTATTCCTGGTAGGATATGGGAACTGACCAAAAAATAATCACTTCGTGAACAAGTGCGATGAGGGGAAGAAAAACAAGTGTATTGTTTTTCATTGGGATTCAGGACTCTCCAAATATCTACTAGGCTTAATCCATTGATAAGATCCTTTAGGACTTTCTGTGCTGGCGAGGGACCAGATCTCTTAGAATCTGACCTATCTAGGATGAGCTGAGGAGTGATGTTCCAGTCACCGCCTAGTAAAATTAGAGGATACTAGATCTAAAAGACTTGTGAAAATAATTGGGGAATCTATTTTCAGGCCATATATGGAGCCAATCACAATCTGGTGGGAGCCGAGGGACCCACAAAGCAGTAGATAATGCCCATGACTATCCCAGAGCTCATGCTCTATTTTAAAGGGAACAGTCTTGTGAAATAGAATAGCAACCCCCACCTCAATTAGTGGAGATCCCCACTCCAAACGCTTGTCTGACACATCCTTTACATAACAATGAAATATCTTCTCTCTGGAGGTGGGTTTCCTGCAAACATGCAATACTAGTCTTAAGGTATAGTAAGTGCTTTAGGATGACTTGCCTTTGACATCTTTCCCTAGCACCGTTAACATTCCAACTCACAATTGTATATGGACCAGCCATTTATTATTGGTAAGGTAGTAGTGTTAGATATGTAAGTAATAAGTAATACCTACAGTATATTGTAATGGATTTAGGCACTCAATACTCTCTATATCCCAGAAAAAGTTTAACAAAAATCTTTTCCCACTCCAACCCTCCCCTGAAATCCCTAAGATTTTCCTTACAATTATCTCCAGTTCTGTTAACTGTACCGACATATTTATTCTGTCAGGTGATGTTGTAAAGCAAGACCGCAAGCAGTTACTCCCTTCTCCCCCACCCCTGCCACCCATTGCATAATGAACCAGTAACACTTCAAAAAGATTTATTAATGAACTACTAAACTATTATTTATTTAAAACATTTAAGTATGTGAGGAATTGTACTTCTCTTTCTCAGTAGAAATAGTCTCCTTCTTGGTAAGCTGATATGCAGAACTACAATATGATAGGATTATTTAACAACCAAACAATTTTAAGTGATCAGCATTATTGTAAAAACTCAGCGATGAAGCAACAAAATCTAAAACAAGTAACCAAGTCAGTCAAGGCTGCTTGTTGAGTTCCAAGTGCAATGCCCAGTAATGTACTCAATGGTATTAGGTTAAAGTCAGCATTGTCCATTAAATCAAACATGAGGTTGAAAAAGGATAGAGACATTTAAGCAATACAAGATTCTGCCATGTCATTATAAAATTACAGAGGAATCGGAGGTCATGTGATGGCAGCCTGAGAAGCGGCAGCAATCCTCCATCGCTCCAAGCCCCCGCTACACAAATTAGCTCCATATACATTTTTTTAGTGTGATAATACTATAGAATTACAACATCCCATCTGTTTTGACACTTGGGGCTGCTACATCTTACACTAAGAGATGGAAGGCACTGCCGAGGCAATCACCACTGCTCTCCCCGGAGAAAGACAAGGCCACAAAGCGCCCAAAACATCAGGCAGCGGGCTCCAGTAAAATCAGCACCGCAACGGGCGCTCTCTCAGAGAAGCAGTTTCTAGAGGTGATGCAACCATTACAGGAGAAGATTACTGAGATTTATGATGACCTATAGCAAGTCAAAGTTTCTGTTCACTCCCTGACTACCCGAGTAGCGGACTCAGAGGCTAAGTTGGTGTCCTTGGAGAAGAGGCATAATAGAAGTGAACTGGCCATGACACTTTATGGAAAGTGGATCAAGAAGCTCGAGGAGAAGATTGAAGACCTTGAGGGGAGAAGTAGAAGAAACAACTTGCTGGTGATCAGAATTCCTGAAAAGGAAGAAGGAACGACACCCATTATTTTCCTTCAAAAACTGTGCGAGCGAATAGCCAGCCCTTCCCCGAATGGTGCATCCTATATCATCGAAAGGACACATCGAGCTCTCCGACCTCCTCCACAGCCTGGTTCCCCACCCAGACCTCACATTTTTAAGATGCTTAATTTTCTAGATAAGCAACATGTGCTTGCAAAAGTGCGTGAATTGCAAGAAGTTCAGTGGGAAGGGCATAGAATTTGGATCACGCAGGACCTTCCACAGTCAGTGGAGTGAAGCGCCAAGGAATGCATCCTATAGTGACCAAGCTTATCGTGGCAGGAACCCCATTTCATGTGAAATATCCAGTGGTCCTTCGGGTCAAGGCAGGAGAAAAATGGGTTTCCTTTGAGTCACAAGAGCAGGCGCAGCAAGAACTCAAGAGTCTTTTCCCAGACCTGTTTAAGTGAAGGACCCAGATGATTACGAGTAAATGCAAGTAGAGCATAATGGGTCAGTGCTGGAGTGAAAGGAAGCTGCCTGCGTTTGATAACGTGGATATCCTCATGGATTTTGGACTGGATGCACCTTGAACTCCTTGATACTAAGTGTCTGTGGGGCAGTAGTTCCCTCACTTTGTTTCAGACTTTTCTTTTATAGGAAAGTCAGGAAGACGGGGTTGAGAGTCTCCCTTTCCTTTTTTTTTCCAAGAGACAACTTGTAATGATGCCTGATATCGGTGACTAAATATTGGACTCTCGATGGACTTATTATTAACATAAGCTTCACTGCCCCCAAGTTAAATATGTTGGCGTGACTGAGCTTAAATATCAGGGGCCCAATATTTTTCATTTCTCCTGAGTGTTTTTTCTCTTTCTCTTTTAGTATTTTAGGATACCACATGCGTATTATTGATTTCCTGGGTCTGTTACAGTCTTACAACCATTATAGATAATAAACCTTGTTAGAGGGATGTTATATATATAGTGGATTAATAAGCCATTTTATTAGGGGAGCTTAAATGGCTAATATAATGGGTAAATAAGTAGGGGGTAGGGGGGAGGTAGAGGAGGGATAGGAGGTTTTCTGGTGCAACTCAGCACCTGCGCTAAGACATCACTCACCTGAGAGTGGATTGTGGTGCAGTTGATTAGAATTGGGGGAGATAGTGGGTAGAATCTTATTAGGGATTTATGGGAATTGTGGGGGTTGTGATAAAAGAATAATATGATAGATAAGTTTTCTTTTCTTACTGTTGTTGGGGGTATGGGGGGTGGTAAGTCAAACGGGTTAACCTCACCTTTTAAAGTAGAATTTTCACTGATGCTCAGTCAGATTAGGTTGGGGTCTTATGTAGTTAGATTGCTCATCTTACCCTCTGTATTATTGGCTGCATTAAAGGGTGGCTAATTACTATAAGATTGTGAGATGGAATGTCAAAGGTGCACAGGATAAAGATAAATGGCAGGTTATTCTCAGACACCTTCACCAGTTACAAGCTGGAATTGCTTGTCTCCAGGAGACGCATCTTCGGAGACATGATGTTAGTTTATTTCTTAAGACATGGGTGGGACAGGCCTATGGAGCGTGGAAGTCCACGTCTAGTGGGGGAGTTGTATTAATAAATAAAATAATTCCTTTTAAATTAGGCAAAGAAATTTGGGACCCGGAGGGCAGATATATAATATTATGTGGATTATTGGAAGGGCGACAGATTACTCTAGGATCCATATATGGCCCAAACTCTGAGTCTCCTGATTTTTTTACCCACCTATTGAACCTTCTTGTCACTGATCCACCCATTTTAACTATTTTGGGAGGGGATTGGAACGTGGTACCTTCCACGTATATAGACATATCTGACTCCCGGAAATGGGGCTTATCTTCCTCACAGAGGGCATTACACGACCTTATGGCGGGTGCTGATCTCCTGGATGTGTGGCGTGTTCTTCATCAGGGAGAACGCCAATACACCTATTTTTCTCCCTCTCATAAATCCTTTTCCCGTATAGATTTCTTTTTATTGAGTTCTGTTGCATTACCTGGGGTAATCTGTGTGGAGATACATGCAAGAGTCATCTCAGATCATGCTCCAACCTCCCTTATGTATCTCCCTGGGCTGAGTATCCAGAGGGATGCTCTCTGGAGATTGAATAATCAGCTGCTCCAAAAGCCACAATCTCTCCAGTGCATAAAAGGCTTTATTGTTAATTTTCTACTAGATAATAGGGGGTCGACGACCAGGATAGATATGATTTGGGCCACCCTAAAGTGCTCCCTCAGGAGGGAGTGCCTTAGGCTATCAGCAACAAGATGTCACCAGTTTCGGGAGAGGCAAGCAACCTTGCTTCAGCAGATACGGGCTATGGAGTGCACTCTATCTCGGCATTCCCCAGATGTGGATTGGGCACTTATGTACCAATTGCAAAGCCAATATTCTGATCTCATGTACCAAAAAGCACAGCTTGCCTTGCGATGTACAAAGATGAAATATCTTGATGCTGGTGAGAGGGCTGGTAAGCTACTAGCCGTTAGGCTTAGGCAAGCTGCAACCTCAGGAGCCATTCCTTGCATCAAATCGGCTACTAGTGATAGCCTGGTGACATCCCCCAGGGAAGTGTCTGAAGTGTTACGTTCTTACTATCAAAGGCTGTACTCTGAAACTCAGGAAGAAAAACCTGTAACTCGGGATATGGCGGAGTATCTTGAAATCACTGATCTTCCTAGGCTAAGGGTACCTGAAAGTGAATGTCTCGGGAATTTAATTACATTGCAGGAGGTGGTAATGGCAATTGAGCAACTCGCACCTGACAAGTCCCCTGGCCCAGATGGCTTTTCTAGCAACCTGTATAAAAGCTGCTCACAAGAGCTTGCCCCCTTTCTGGTTGAAGTCTACAATTACTGGTTTGCCGAAGGGATGTCGGAATCAAACTTCCTTGATGCTATAATTACTCTTATTCCCAAGTCTGGTAAGGATCCCTTATACCTGGAAAGTTATATAGGCCTATCTCCTTAATTAATACTGATGTCAAAATTCTAGCTAAGGTTCTGGCCATGAGGTTGGGTCCATTTCTCCCCACGCTCATTAGTAGAGAACAGATAGGATTCATGAAAGGCAGATCCTCAATGGACCATATGCGTAAACCAATATATATCCTCTCAGCATCCAAGGACTCAAGCATTCCTTCTGTTCTGATCTCCTTGGATGCCGAGAAGGCCTTTGATAGAGTTTCCTGGGATTTCCTTTTTGTAACCTTGACCTACCTGGGTCTTCCTTCGGATTTTCTTAAATGGATCAGATTACTATACACATCCCCATTGGCCCAGATTTGGTCCAACGGGATACTGTCTGCTCCCTTTTTACTTCAGAGGGGGACCAGGCAAGGTTGCCACCTCTCTCCATTATTATTCAATCTCTTTTTAGAACCCCTGATCAGGAGAATGTTAACTTCCCCTAAGCTCCAGGGTATTGAAATAGGGTCACAGAAGTATTCCCTTTTTGCATATGCAGATGACCTTCTTTTACATCTTCAACATCCTGCAATAGGTATTCCAGAACTTCTGGCTGAGATAACGTGATTTTCCGCTATCTCCCATTACAAGCTTAATGAGTCTAAGACTAAAGTTTTTCCTTTAAATAATAATATGTCTCGGTCAGTGATTGATAATACTAATTTAGTTTGGGAGTCTAAGTCCCTTATGTATCTTGGGGTTAAGGTTGCCAGAGAGGTCCCCACCATGTTTAGATTAAACCTTACGGAATTGCTGATTACAATTAAGTTAGACTTAAACAGATAGGGAGGTCTTCCTCTTTCCTTATGGGGAAGAATAAATATTGTAAAGATGAATATCTTACCCCAAGTACTATAACCCTTGGGAATGTTAGGTCTGTTTATCCCTAAAAAATTGTTTGGTAAACTAAATCAAATGCTAACTGCCTTTCTCTGGAAGGGTAAAAGTGTTAGGCGCTCCTACCTGAAACTCACTGCCCCTAAGGAGCAGGGTAGCTTAGCAGCTCCCTCCTTTTTCTCATATTATTGTGCCCATCATCTTAGCAGGGTGTCGTACTGGTCACGGAAGATATCGAGGGAGGAGCGACAAACATATGTGCCCATGTGGTTAGATATTAAACAATTTCTAGCGGCTCAATATTGTTGCTCCCTGCCCACCCTGCTATATGCTAGCCCTAAGGCAATTCCTAAACCTCTTCGGAATATCCCATTGGGCTGGTCCATTAGGGCTTTACACCAGCTGCAAATCCACCTATCCAATAACTGGCATGCCTTGCTGGAGCAGCCTATTGTGGGAAATCCCCACTTCCAGATTGGGCGTAAGCCCATCTCCTTGGCTTTTTGGCCTTCCCTTAGCAACGTAAGACTCAGGGATATATATGATGAGGGTAAAATAATTCCTTTTGCTCTTTTTAGATATAGGTTTAAGGTGCCTGTGACAGCCTTTTTTAAGTATGAACAACTTAGGAGGGCCATCCTTGCCCATTTGGGTCGAGGAAAGATAAATTAGGGGTCTGCTGATCTTTTTAATAACTTTCTGAAAGCAGCCAAAGAACCCCATGCTGTGTCTGCAGTACATAAAGCAATCCAGTCAGCTGACCCTGGGTTACCACAAGGGGTGTGTTTTTATTGGTTGCAGGTGTTTTCCCTTAATGCTGAGCCAAGTTTCTGGATTAGGATCTGTCGGACTCTGTATAAATTTGTTAACAGGATAGACTGCATTTGATGCATTTTAATATTATGCATAATTTATATTTCACGCCACTCAAATTATGCAGATTGGGAAGCAGACCCTCTCCTGATTGTCCTAAGTGTGTGAACCACACTGGGACACTATATCATATGTTGTGGGCTTGTTCCTCGGTCCAGAAATTTTGGCGAGAAATTAGAAAGACACTTGATCCTTTGTTGGGCCTGGATTCCTATATTACCCCAGAGATCTGTTTGCTATATTTATTTCCAGAGGGTGTTCCCAATATTAGAAAAGCATATCTGGCTTTGATCTCGGCAATAGCTAAGTTTATTATTCTGAGACATTGGACGGATGGCTCAGCCCCTTCAATTATAGAATGGCACAAAGAAATGCTGTTTGCCCTTCAACTAGAGAAGCACATCTTAACCATGAATAACCAACCACAGGTTTATCAGACTAGGT
Source organism: Neoceratodus forsteri (assembly GCA_016271365.2). Lineage (NCBI taxonomy): Eukaryota > Metazoa > Chordata > Ceratodontiformes > Ceratodontidae > Neoceratodus > Neoceratodus forsteri. The sequence goes on along the minus strand of CM057456.1, from coordinate 132,361,760 downwards.
GGGGTGTGCTGAATGCCCTACTCACTGTATGGAAGCTGTGATAGCTTTTCTATGGAGAATCCCCCCCTTTTTTTTTCTTTCTCCTTTCTTTAGGGGTGTTTTCTTTTTAATATAATTTGATGACTGACCATGTGTAGGCATGATGGGAGGAGTGGGTGAGGGGGGTGGGTGTTGGTAAGAAACATTAATTTACAGTTCTCATATGCTTTGTTGGAGGGGTAGTTATCTCTGTCTACCTATTTGTTACCCATGTTTGTATGGATGTTTATCAAATGTTAATAAAGTATATTGAATTTAAAAAAAAATTACAGAGGAATCTATCCTTACTTTCTGATGGATCTAAGCGAGTCGTTGAAATAAACTGAGCGATGGATTAAATCGCAAGCCATTTTACCATTTACAGCCTTATTCCAATTCTGAGAGCTGGGATGATAGAGGTCGCTTAACCATTAACAGCATAAAATTACAGCTGCTATCCTCTGAAAGTTATCTTTACAGTCTCAGTCAATACGTTCACTTAGAGAGGTCTGGAAGTGCTTTTTTAGTTCACACATAGCCTGATCTTGGGTTTCGTAAGTTTGCCATTGTTCTTTAACTTTAACTTGAAGCACTGCAGGATATTTTACACAAAATGGCTTTCTAGCGGCAATCAGTTTAGACACGAGTGGATGTAGTTCCTGTCATTTAATTTGGACCGACTGGGGTAAATCTTGTGTAATTCTGACATGTTTTCCTTCCCATTGCACTTCTTTCAATGATTTCGCTTAAGCCAATATGTGGTGCTTGTCTAAAAAGTTAAGCAGTTTAAAGATGATGGGCCTGGGTGGTGAGCCGGGCAGTGATGGTGGACGAAGTGCCTGAGGGGCTCTCTCAGTTATGTAGGAAGTTCCATTTGGAGAAGGGCCTGCTATTTTCTCACACAATTTTGGGATGAAGAGGATTGGTGAGCTACCTTCTTCTTGCTCAGGCATGCCAGTAATCAGGAGGTTATTCCTGTGGTCCCCCCCAAAATTCTCAAGCTTCTCCTCTAATTTTTTGCATTTTGTCAGAGTGTGTTCAATGTCTGTTTTGTCATGCTTCTTTTCTAGGGATGTTAAGCGAGCTTGGGAGTCTCCGGCTCGTGTTATGAGCGGTCAGTTGCTATTTTAATTTGATGCAGCTCATCTGTAATTGCAGATATAGACTCCTGCATTGGCATCATTATTTCTAGGAAGCGTTCTTCTGTTAGTGGAGTAGTCCCTGCGGTTGTTTTTGCTGCCTGTTGCTTAGGCCGTTTAGGGGCCTTGTCTTTCTCGGGAGAAGGCTGTGGAGAATGCCGTGGCGGCACTTTGTGCATGTAAATGTCCATTGTTTTGGTAGTTTGCAGGATCCAGGAAGACTTTAGGTACCAATGTGACAAGTTAGGTAGTAGATTTTCCTCTGGTGAAGTAGTTTATTAGCGGATTACTGCGGGCGAGGAGCAGAGTGATAGGAGCTTGCTGCTTGTCATTTAGGCTGCCATCACATGACCCTTTCCGATCATTTGTGAGGTCTCCTATAAAGATGTTGAAGAGGATAGGTCCCAGTACTGACTCCTGTGGGACACCACTGGTTACACTACCTTCCCTAGACAGAGATCCATTTACTAGCACTCTCTTTGTACTATTGTTTAGCTAGTTGCTGATTCAGTTAATTACCTTTTGTCCGACTCCTGTATGTTCCAACTTGTTTGTTAGCCTTCTGTGAGGGATGGTGTTTAAGGCCTTCCTGAAATCCAGGTATACAACGTCCACTGCCCCTCCCCGGTCCACTATTCTGGTGACCCAGTAGAAGAAATCGATCATGTTGGTTTGACAAGATCATCCTGCATTGAAGCCATGTTGTTTTGGGTCCATTTTTCCAGTATATTTCAGGTATGTCACTATCCTCTCCTTTAGTAATTCCTCCATAATTTTCCCTACGACTGAAGTCAAACTGACAGGGCAGTAATTTCCTGCCTCTTCTTTGCTCCCACTCTTCTGCAAGGGCACCACTGTTGCTCTTTTCCCATCTTGAGGTATTTTCCCACTGTCTAATGAATTGTTGACGAGCTTAGCTAGTGGTGTGGCTAGTTCCTCTTGAAGTTCTTTTAAAACCCTAGGGTGTATGCCATCAAGTCCCATGGCCTTGTCCGTCTTGAGTCTAATCAGCTCTTCAATGACCCTTTCCTTTGTGAAGGGGCTAGTGTCCCCTCCCTGACCATCCTGCTCTGTCTGACCTAGCATGGGAACTTTGCCACTGTCTTCCATAGTGAAGACAGAACAAAATAACTCATTTAGGGCTTCGGCCTTTTCCTCGTCCCTCACTGCCATCTTGTCTTCTTTGGTTGCTATTCCTCCCTTAGTTTTTCTTTCCTCCATTATGTATCTGTTGAAGGCTTTATATTCCTTCTTAACACCCTCTGCTATTTTCTCTTTGATCTGTACTTTTGCCCTTCTGACTGCTTCCCTGCCTCTTTCAGTTTTTTCCTGTATTCTTCTCTGTCTGCTTCTTGCTTTGTTCATTTAAACTGTGTAAAAGCCCTTCATTTCTCTTTGATTTTGGTCACTACTTCATTTGAGAACCAGAGAGGTCTCTTCCTTCTTCTGGACTTGCTGGTCAGCTTCATGCATTTAGTTGTTACTGTGTTCAGAGCAGTCTTTAGGGTATTCCAGCAGACCTCTACATCCTCTGAGTTTCTGCCTTCCATTATGGATGCGAACATAGTTCACATTTTGGTGAAGTTAGCTTTTCTGAAATCTATTACCTTGATTTTAGTGTGACTAGTATCTTTCTCCTGGTTTACAGTTAACCAGATTAGCTCCTACTTGAGCTTCTGAGACCCTAGGTCTGTTTGTGAGCACTAGGTCCAATATTGCTCTGTTTCTGCTGGGTGAATTCACCAGTTGATGCAGACCCACTCCCCTCAGTGCAAAGAGGAAATCTTTGCTCTGATCTGAGGGCATGGAGTATGATGACCAATCCACATCCGGTAGACTGAAGTCCCCTAGTAGCTGTAATTTGCCCCTGTCTACCATCATCATCATCATCATCATGATTGTTTCTAAGAGCTCCTTGTCCACATCAGCTTCCTTGGATGGGGGTCTGCATATGACTCCCACCCAGATGGGGGGTTTGCCTCGAGCTCCAAGTGTAATGCAAAGCTTCCTCCTTACCGTGAGTACCCTGGATTTCTTTTGCACAGATATCTTCTTATACATACAGTGCCACTCCCCCTCCCTTTTTCCCCATCCGGTCTCTTCGGAACAGTGTGTAGCCCAGTATGGTGACATCCCAGGTGTGGTTCCCAGTAAACCAGGTCTCTATAACTGTGACCCAGTCCAATTTTGCTTCTGCTATCATGGCTGAAATCTGATATTTTGTTTGGCAGACTGAGAGCATTTATGGACAATGTTTGCTTGTTACTTCACTCTTCTCCCAGTACAAACTGAACATAGATACATAGATACATAGAAATTGTTGGCAGATAAGGACTGCTAGGCCCATTTAGTCTGCCCATAAGCCCTAAACTAGTACGCAGTCATTGACCTAAAGTGATCAATGTCTTTTCATCACTCCCTCCCCACATAATGTTCCCTTGTGCCTGTCCCTGGCATGTTTAAACCCCTTCACCATGCTTGCCCCCACCACCTCTTGTGGCAGACTGTTCCAAATGCTCACCACCCTCTCTGTGTAGAAAAACTTCCTCATGTTGCCTCTTAATCTACCCCCTCCAATTTTATATTGTGTCCCCTCGGTCAGATATCTTTTCTACACTGGGAAAAAATCCCCCACCTGCACATTGCTTATGCCATTGAGGTACTTGAAAGTTTCTATCATGCCCCCCCCTTTCTATCCTCTCCTCCAGTGAGTATATATTGTGGACTCTTAGTCTCTCTTCATATGTTTTGTGATACAAGCCATGCACCATCTTTGCCACCCTTCTCTGGATAGTCTCCACCCTGTCTATGTGATATAAGAGATGTGCAAGAACAAGGGGGCACAATTTGAAGATAGAGGGGTGACGGCTCAGAGGTAATGTGAGGAAATATTTTTTCACAGAGAGGGTTGTGGATGCATGGAACAGCCTCCCTGAGGAGGCCGTGGAGTCAAGAACAGTGGGGGAATTCAAGAATGCATGGGACAGACATAAGGCAGTCCTAGTGGGGTAGGAGGAAGTAAGTTGTTGGTTAACTAGGATCTGCAGCTTATCTGTTAGGTAGGAAAATGGGCAGACTAGGTGGGCCAAGCGGTCCTTATCTGCCATCAAATTCTAAGTTTCTATGTTTCTATGTCCTTATGCATGTGTGGTCTCCAGTATTGCATGCAGTACTCCAGGTGAGGCCTTACCAGTGTTTTATACAATGGCATCAACACATCCTGTCTCCTGCTAGTAATGCTTCTGCCTACGCACCCCAGCATGTCACTGGTTCTCCCTGCAGCCTTTGCACACTGCTTTGATACCTTAAGGTCATCAGATATGATAACCCCTAGGTCCCTTTCCTCTTTGGTGACAGTCAGCACCTCCCCCCATTCTGTAGCTCTCCCCAGGGTTCCCCTTCCCCAGGTGTATTATCTTGCACTTTTTTGAATTGAACCCCAGTTGCCATACCTGTGACCATCTTTCAAGCTTCTCCAGGTCCCTCTTCATTTTCTGCACCCCTTCTGGAGTATCCACTCTGTTGCAGATTTTGGTGTCATCTGCAAATAGGCAGACCTTTCCTTCCAGCCACTCTGCAATGTCACTAATGAAGACATTGGACAGGACTGGTCCCAGTACTGATCCCTGTGGTGCTCCACTGGTCACCTGCCTCTCTCCCTGGATTGGATCCCATTTACCACCACCCTCTGTCTTCTGTATGTCAGTCAGTTTCTAACCCAGTGTATCACCTTATGCCCCATGCCCAGACTACTCATCATGTTAGCCAGCCTTCTGTGTGGGACAGTATCAAAGGCTGTGCTGAGATATAGGTAGGAGATGTCTACTGCCCCTCTCTGATTCACTTCCCTAGTCACCCAATCAAAAAATCTATCAGATTTGTTTGACAAGACCTTTCAGCTGTGAATCCATGTTGCCTCAGATCCTGGGGACCCTTTGATTTAAGGTGTGCCATTATCCTTTCTTTCAGCAGTGTGTCCATGATCTTCCCCACCAGTGAGGTGAGGCTGACTGGCCTATAGTTCCCTGCGCTCTCCTACTGTCACTTTTGTGCAGTGTGACTACATGCTCCTTCCTCCTGTCCTCTGGAACCATGCAGTTTTGAGTGAAGCTGTAAGCAGGGCAGCCAGAGGCACTTCTAGTTCCCTTCTCAGCTCCCTTAATATCATTAGATGTATGTGGTCTGGCCCCATGGCTTTATCCTTCTTCAGCTTTATGAGTTCCTCCAGAACTCTCTCCACTGTGAATGGACTGGTGTGCACTTCTCCCCCATTGCCTCTTCTTCCCAACTGTGGTCCTTGACCCTCTTCCTCCATAGTGAATACTGAACAGAAATATTTGTTTAGTAGTTCTGCTTTGTCTAGATCCCCTTCCTTACCCTCTCCATCCTCCCCTTTGAGCCTCACAATCCCCCCCACAGTTTTTGTTCTATCATTGACATACCTATAGAATGTCTTGTCCCATTTTTTTCAGTCCATGCTAAACCCTCCTCTGTCTGTGCCTTGGTTCTCATAACAGCTTTCCCTGCTTCCCTTAGACATTCAATGTACACCTCCCTGTTCTTCTCCCTTTGGGTTCCCTTATACTTCCTGAAACTTGCTTTTTTAGTGCTTACTTTGTCTGCTACCTCTTTAGAGAACCATAGTGGTTTCCTTCTTCTTTTTTCTTTGGCCACTATTATAAGGCATTGGTTAGTTACCTCCACTATGGCTCTTTTTAGTTTCCTCCACTGTTCCTCCATTCCCTCTATTACCTCTCCCTTCTCCAGGGCTGCTCTTAAACATCTACCCATTTCACTGAAATCTGCCCTCCTGAAATCTAATACTTTTGCCTCTGTGTGGTTTAATTGAGTCCCTGTCTCCATGCCAAACCACACCATTTGGTGGGCATTGGAACCCAGCTGCCCTTCTACCTGGACTCGTTCGACTCTGTTTTCATTGGTCTATATCAGGTCCATAATCAATTTTGTCTCTCATTGGCACAAAAAGAATGAATGTTGAACTGTACCAGGAGAACAATGGACAAAGAAATATGATCACAGATACAGATCTAATGCAAATGGCAGGACTTTATTTAGTGCAAATATAATTTTTTTTAAATGTCTTGTCCTCTTCAACAATAGTATTAGTTGCTTAGGCGGCAAAGTTTGTTTATGTGGACAGGCTTAAGAGGCAGCAAGAGAAGGCAGATGCTGCTATTAGTGGGCTTAAGAGGTAGCAAGAGAAGGCAGAAGTTGCCCTTAGTGAAGCCACTCCAGCGGTGTTAGTGAGTGCCGGGGGGGTATTCTGGGACAAAGAAGAGCAGAGGCATAGTGAAAACCGCACTGCAGCTTTTTGCAAATGCCAGCTCTGCTGATTTTGTTTTTTTTCAGCTTCCCTATTGTGTTCTTACTTTAAAGCACATTAGTCTAGTTTTTTTCTATCTTCATATATATGTTTGTTATCAATTGTGTTTATGGTTTTTTGGTCACACAGGCACTTAATATTTGCATGTTTTTGCACATGGAATTTGCAGGTTTCTGCACCTTTAGGTTTTGTATGTGTCTCCTTAAGAAGTCTGCCTATTTAAGACAGACAGGAGAGACCTTCAGCATGCTCTGGTGATGACGGTAGTCAATACGTAAGTGCATATATCCACCTGGAAGGGGACTAAATTCTTTGTGAAAAGAGCTGGTTTGACCAGTTCCTCCAGTGTGTTGGTTTTTGTGCTAAAGCTTGCTTAGCCACATAAGTACCATTGTTACCAGCCCATAATTGTAACCTGTTTCCTGTAACCCATGCAGTGAGCAGTTTTAAGTCTGGTTGAACTAGGGTTACATGGCCGTTAATGCTCCATCCTCCCTCTACATTTGTCTAGTACTACTTGTGGGTGAGCCTGTCATTTCTAATGTTTACTGATTTTGCTACACAATAAAAGCCTTTTTTCAGACTAGATATTTTGTTGCAATTAGGGACCCTATTGCTCTCCTACCTACTAGTACAGAACATGGGGGGGTAGATATAAAGCCCCAGACTGGGAGGCAGAAAACTTGATGTTACTTCATTCTTATCCCTGTATAAACTGAATGAATGCTGAACTGTAATGGGAGAATGATGGACAGAACTGATACAGATTACGATCACAAATACAGATCTAATACAAATGACGGGACTTTTTTTAGTGCAAATATCCTTTTTTTTTTCTTGTCCTCTTCAACAATAGTATTAGTTGCTTAGGCGACAAAGTTTGTTTATGCAGACGGGCTTAAGAGGCAGCAAGTGGAGACAGAAGCTGCCATTAGTGGGCTTAAGAGGCAGCAAGAGGAGGCAGAAGTTGTCCTTAATGAAGCCACTCCAGTAGCATTAATGAGTGCCAATGGGGGGGTGAGAAAGAGGAGAGGAGGCATAATGAAGGCCACACTGCAGCTTTTGGCAAATGCCAACTGTGTTGATTTTGTTTGCTTTAGCATTCCTGTTGTGTTCTGAGTTTACAGCATATTAGTCTAGTCTTTTTCTTTCTTTATATGTATGTTTGTTATCAATTATTTTCATGGTTTTTTAGTCACATAGACACTCTGCACTTAATATTTGCATGTTTTTGCACATGGAATTTGCATGTTTCTGCACCTTTGGGTTTTGTATGTGTCTCCTTAAGAAGTCTACCTATTTAATGCACACAGGAGAGACCTTCATCATGCTCTGATGATGATGATAGTCAATCCATAAGCATGTACATCTACATGGAAGGATATGGCATTCTTTGTAAATGGAGCTGGTTTGACCGGTTTTTCCGTTCATTTTTTTTTGGTGCTAAAGCTTGCTTACCCACATAAGTACCATCATCACCAGCCCTTAATTGTAACCTGCTTCCTGTAACCCATGCAGTGAGCAATTTTTAAGTCTGGTTGAACTAGGATTACATGGCCACTAATGCTCTGTCCTCCTGCTACTTGTGGGCGAGCCTGCCATTTCTAAAGTTTAGTGGTTTTGCTACACAATAAAAGCGTTTTTTTTAAACAAGACATTTTGTCCATAGCTTCAATGGTGCTCACCTTTATTCCATTGAGTGGAACTCCTGTACTGATTGCTGTAGTATGAATCTATGATGCATACTATAGCAATTATTATGCTGCAAGAAACAGTGCAATTCAATTGTAAGTAAGCCCTTTTATCATGTGGGAATATGTGAGGTGTTTTTTATGGTGCAGCATCCTGGCTAATTCCACTGTACTACAAAAACACACATGTATTGTATAAATATACTGTCTGTAAAATGGCACTGACTGAATAAATTATTTATAATGGTATTAGAGGAAAGAAATATTGCAAACCTCACCGGTACAGAACACGTCACTAAATGGGATGACACAAAGCATAAAGAAAAACAATATAATAACTGGGGATCATTTTCTCCCATAGAGAAACCGAGTTATAATTTGCCATTGTAACCTATGGGTTATAACAATAAACATGTGCTGGGTTTCCCGGTCTCCATGCATGTGCAAACCTCTTCTCTTCCCTTTCTAAGCACTCGCTACCTCGTCACCAGCAGCACTTTGTGGTAAGTAAATACATTAAAACAGCACCTCTCAACTGTAAAGATCACTACCCCTCATTCTTTAAACATGTGCTCCTTGAGTAAACCTTTAAAAAAAAAATAAAAGGGAACGTTTTCAGCAGCCATGAGCCTTGGATGGCACTTCATGCCAACCACAGACTGAAGCAGAAAACCAATACTCGTATACACCAGCATTTATATAAAATAAAGGATGGGGTTGTATGTAAAACTCAATTTTAGACACTCTTCCATGTGGGATGCTTTTTATAAAGCCCTTGGGCTTCGCCCTCGGGGTTTATGTAGCATTCCACACCTCAGACATGAGTAAAATATCATTACACACACCACCACATCATTTATCCTCTATATAATTACTGGTGACCCCCTTTATCAACTTTTTTACTAGGGTATCCAAAATGCCATAATAACTAAAAAACGAGTTATTACGGCATTCACCTAGATTTTTTTTCACCTCCAGTGTCCTTTGAGTGTTACTAAAGCATATCATGCCACTTCATTGGAGTTGCTCTGCTTGTGGGTGGGCAGAACAGTATTTCAAAAATGATGGATTGATTCTCCGTTTACTGACGAGCCACTTTTGTTGACTGCCCTCCCCAGCTTTTTTTTATTTTTTATTCTTTATCTGGTTGATCCTGCCTTTCAAGTACAAAACAAATATCTGGCTGATCCTGCCATATTTCTGGATCGAGATATGCTGAGTGTCCAACTTCAAGGTAAATCCAGGCTGGACCCCAGTAAGAGCCATGGCTTTCAGTTTAAAAAAGAAAAAAAAAATCAGTCTGAGATGGAAAGGCAGAAAGGGAAAGGGAAAGAGTGTGTGTGTGTGTGTGTGTGTGTGTGTGTGTGTGTGTGTGTTCCACTTGCTCTTGAGGTTTATGGGTCATTCCACACCTCAAGAGTGAAAACCAAAAATTCATAAAACACATTTGCCTATCCATTATTCTCTATATATTGGTCTCCCACTTACTGCTACAGAACGTGGGTTGGGGTGCTAGATATAAAGCCTGAGACTGGGAGGCAGAAAACTTGATGTTACTTCACTCTTCTATTCTTCTCCTGGTACAAACTGCATGAATGCTGAACTCTTCCAGGAGAACGATGGACGAGACTGCAACAGAATACGATCACATTGAAACTATGGACATAATGTTTTGTTTAAAAAAAAGGCTTTTATTGCATAGTAAAACCAGAAAACATTAGAAATGGGAGGCTCACCCTCAAGTAGTACTAGAGGAATATAGCAGAAGGATAGAGTATTAAGCCATGTAACTCTATTTCAACCAGACTTAAAAACTGCTCACTACAAGGGTTACAGGAATCAGGTTACAATTAGAAGCCCTAAAAACCACTCAGATACACATGCATCATTTGCAGCATTTATTCAGCCATAGGCACAAGGTACACATATAACCTTTGTGTTCCTTCTGCCTACGGCTGAATAAATGCTGCAACTGCAGCTCGTGTATCTGAGTGTTTTTTCTTCAGTGCTGCGAGTTGCCCATTTTCTACTTCGCCTAGATTCTACTTCTGCTACATGCCAAAATCAGGGATGACAGTGCTAGTCAGAACAACTCTTCAACTCCCATCACCCACAGTGAACGTTGCCTGCTAACCTGTTATATTTACAAGAATAAGTAAGCCTGTTATCAAAAAAAGTTAAAGCAGAGTCTGTTAGTTGGCTGTTCTTAGTTTTTTCCCAGTGAGTGCATCTGTTTTACTCCAAATCTGAAAAATGTAAAATAAATATGTAATCCACTAGCTCTTTAAGTGACCCACTGCACTGCTGGCTCTCATATCTGAGCCCTGACCATGTCACAAGCTTTGAGGAAGTTATTGGCAAAACATTAATCTGTGTGGTAGTTGGGAGTCAGAAGCTGTGTAACCACTGGTGTGGTTGTTCAGTTAAACTGAAAAGTCATTGAATAGATTTTCTAAGCTGAACAATCTAGGTTGGGTAAAGAAAATGTAGCATGAGTGGGGACTGTGTGAGCAGCGGACTGGGCCATGGTGCAGAGATGTGAAGGCAACTTTTGTTACCTCATGAGATTGTTCGCAAGCTGCCTTTCTCCTAGTCCTAGCAAGAGAACTGTAGGGTTATGCCCATACAGCCCTAAAAATGGGACAGGAGCTCACACTGGCATTAAGTGAGGGTGGCGGATAGGAGGGGCAGATAAAAGAGGAACCATTATATTGTGTTAGACCCCAGACATGGCTAAAAATGGATTTGTAGTTTAGTCCACTTTCATGGCAAAACACATGCAATAAAAATATAAATAAATAAGAACAGAATGTTGCTTCTGTGGAAATTAATGGAAATAATACTCAGACAAGAATTTTTACCTATCAAAAATTAATTTGTAATTTTTCATTGTAACCAGCTGGTCATAACTGCAGTCACACACCACATCAGACCAGTTTTTAGTGTCACAGGACACCAGGTTCCCTGCTCTACACAGAGGCTTGGTAACAGATCCAGGTCATCAAGTGATAGGATGTGTGGATAAAATATTGAAGTCTCCCACTACAGATATTTTTTACTTGCCCTTGGGTCTTGTTTTCATACTTCCCTCTGTTGTCCATTGTCCCTTGTCCACACTGTTATTACCTTCCTTTCTTTTGGGCTGCATCTCCCCAGTGTTTCTAGCTGGTTGCTTCAACTGTGAGACTTAATGGGTGGTAGTGAGAAAGGAGGAAAGTCCAGATGCGGCACACACACACGCGCACACAGACAGCTCAGTTTTGCCTTAGGGCTAGCAAATACAGTACATACCATAAAGCAGGGAGTGAAGTTTGAAATCAAATTTTATTCACACTCTTGGTGTGCGATGCTTTTATAAACCCCTCAGTCTTAACTCTCAGGCTTTACATGGAGACATCATCATGTTTTAAACAAGTTTCTGGTATGCTAGTGAACAAGCTTTTGATGCACTCAAACTAAGCAGGCACAGTGATGGACTTTTCTGGCTGAGAAAGCTCTATTCTTATAGTTTATTTCCAACTGGCTTCCAAATGGGTTTGCTAGGAAGGCATAAGACTTGCACTTCTATTATTCAAAATTTGGTATAAGACATATCGCTGTTTATTTATATCTACATGAAAATGAATGAATCAGTGTGAACAGGGAGTAAAGTAGACTCTGCTGGGATCACTGTGCGCTAAGGTAAAGCCTGTAATGCAAGATAAGAAAAGGTGAATGCTTTATTTCAAATCAAGGTTGTTAAACCTGATGTAGTAAGTACTTTATTACAATTTTCATAATATTTTGAAAGTCTGATAAAATGATGAATGTACTCTAAATAAATCTTTGACCTCGAATATTGGGATTTTGTAACTTGTATCCACTTTTACACCCATGAACCTGTGCAGTAATAAGCATGCTTTTTTGAATATATATTAACTAATAATGCTAGTAAAATCAGAAAGACTGGTACATTTGTCAGTTCCACTAGCAGCCACTTGCTGATTTTTATGCACGTGGAGCAGCAAAATTCCCAAATTTTAAAAACAGCAATCTTGATTAACTAATGAGAGATGTTAATGTAATAGGCAGATCTTTTATTGACACTTTTTTTGTAGAGGAATCTGCTCTAGACTTTTCATAGGGACCTTGACTAGGATCCAAAATCAGTTCATCCCACTCAAAGCTAAGCAGCTTAGAACCCAAAGAAATGATTGTCTTTCACCAGAGTTGTTTTCTCATATGAAGCAAAAGGACAGCTGTTGGAAATTATATAAACATTCTAATTGTATATCTCACTGGAACAAACAGACATTTAAGAAATCTTTGTAACTAGAAAGAAGGATAGTGAAATGGCTGGTGATCTGAACCTGCCAAACATTGAGTAGGATGCTCCAGTGACCACAAGCACCAGAAGCCAGTTCATTCTGGATGCATTTCAGGACTGTCTACCAGTACAGATAGTTAAGGAGCCCAGCAGGCAGACTACAGTTCTTGATAGCTGGTTGGGTAGCTAGTCCATTCTACTGGGGTGTCAAACAGACGAGGCATACTGATGAGTCCTGGTAGGATGAAACACGTGTCTATGTCTTCTGTTAGCACCCTTTGCAAACTGTGTGAGAGGCCTTTTGGCACCATCAATTCTGCTTAAAGTTGGACTAGCATAACATTCTGTGGTGATTTGCATATGCAGCCTATGATGCTTTGCATTGTGGGGGCATGTGTGATTTTGTATTTTCTTGAAACTTGGCTTCCCAGCCAAATGCCCTTTGGGGTAACCCTTGCCTCAGTGTTTGTGCACAGAAGTTCTTTGCCTTTTAAATAGTTTTTTTTATTTTAATGGGTTCACCACAATATATCCAAGGCACACTGCCTTAAGGGTAGCTGGTCCATTTCACTGGGGTGTCAAACAGACGAGGCATACTGATGAGTCCTGGTAGGACGAAACACGTGTCTATGTCTTCTGTTAGCATCCTTTGCAAACTGTGTGAGAGGCCTTTTTGCACCATGCAATTCTGCTTAAAGTTGGACTAGCATAACATTCTGTGGTGATTTGCATGTGCAGCCTATGATGCTTTGCATTGTGGGGGCATGTGTGATTTTGTATTTTCTTGAAACTTGGCTTCCCAGCCAAATGCCCTTTGGGGTAACCCTTGCCTCAGTGTTTGTGCACAGAGGTTCTTTGTCTTTTAAATAGTTTTTTATTTTAATGGGTTCACCACAATATATCCAAGGCACACTGCCTTATGGGTAGCTGGTCCATTCCACTGGGGTGTCAAACAGACGAGGCATACTGATGAGTCCTGGTAGGACCCTTTGCAAACTGTGTGAGAGGCCTTTTGGCACCATGCAATTTTGCTTAAAGTTGGACCAGCATAACATTCTGTGGTGATTTGCATATGCAGCCTATGATGCTTTGCATTGTGGGGGCATGTGTGATTTTGTGCAGTTCTTGATGTTGTGCTCACCAATTTGGAGATGATTGGAGTGGTGGGAGTAGGTGAACCATTAGGGAACGGTGACCATAACTCCATTTGGTTTGAACTGGCCATCATGTCTGGTAAACCACAACTGAGAACTGAAATCCTTAATTTTACAAGGGCAGGCTTCAGTAGACTGAAGGAGCTGGTTGGGGATAAGTTAGTAGGTACAGAAAACATAGATGGGGTGGAAGAGAGATGGGGCAATTAAGGGGGACATTCTTGGGGCATCTAAGGTATGCATGAGAACAGTAACAAAAAGAACAGGTGCAGGTTATCACTATGGTTCTCAGCTAGGGTCAAAGAAGCAGTGAGTAACAAGAAAAAGGCCTTTTACAAATTTACAGAAAAGCAAGGGAGGAAGAATGTGAAAAATATTTGCTGAAAAATAGGGGCATGCCTCCCGCACAGCAACATTTCTACAGCGACATACGTTGATGCTGATAATATTGACATGTCACTTTGGAAGTCCACCCAGGACCCAGCAACACTTTGCCCCATCCTGCACCTGCTCCCCGACTCTGACTTGGAGTTGGAATCTAATAGAATGAGGGTGTGGGGGCAGAGCCCCACACATGGGGGGTTTGGGGGACAAAGCCCCTCTAAGAAAAAACACTGTCCAACATGAGCGTCTCCCTGATGACTGCAAATCGCAGTTGACATGGAGCCTGTCACTATGATGCCAGTCAACAAAATAGTTGTCAAACCGGTGGATCCAAAAATAGGGAGGCAAAGATGATGGTTAGGCAGGTAAAAGCAGACACAGAACTGTATACTGTGGAGGAGGTCAAGAGTGGACAAAAACATTTATTCAGGTATATTAGTGAAAGAAGCAAGAAAGGAGAGGAAATTGTGAGGCTAACAGAGGGGGATAGGGTGATTTAGGCAGATGGGCAAAAGGCCACTGTCCTTGACAATTACTTTTGCTCAGTTTTCACTAGGGAAGACACTGGACACTTGCCGGAGAGTGGCAGATGGGTTGCGTCCAACTATACTCAGGGAATTGGCAGCAGAACTAGCTGAATCCCTGGTAGGTCTGTTCAACAGCTCTCTAAGGAGAGGGGTGCTTCTGAAGGATTGGAGGGAGGCATACATATTTCCACTTACAAGGGAGAGGTGGGACAAGGAACAAGCATTGAAATACAGACCTATCTGTTTTACCTCTATTGTAGCATAACTGATGGAATCACTGGTCAAAGAGGATTTTATGGACTACTTGGAGAGCAATGGTCTCCAGGATAATAAAAAAAACATGGATTCATGGCAGGTAGGTCTTGTCAGACTAACCTTGTAGTTTTCTTTGACTGGGTGATGATGGAATTGGATAGGGACCACAGACCAAAAGTCCCCTGAAAATAGCAGTCGTGCTGGGCCAGCTGTCTGTTGCAGCTTAGTGTTAGATATATTTTTAAGTTATTTTTGAAGTTATTTCTAAGTTATTTTAAGTTATTTTGTTAAATTAAGATGGCTCACTGATGGACCCTATCTGCAGGACTTTGCTGGACATTTTTACAGCCTATGTCACATTTGTTTTGTGGAGATTATTGTGCGGTGTGGTAGTAGCACTTATCTCATCTGGATCTTATATGGACTCACTTTTAAGGCTCCTCGGACTGTTGCAGACCTACCTGCATTTGCTGGCATGCTCCGGTGTGTCCTGGAGTGGAAATTACGATCCTGTGGTGGGTCGCTATCAGAGGAGTTTCGGGAGTCTTTAATCGGGGATTTCACAGCCGAAGTTCTGCTCAGGAGGTTTTGACTAGCAAGGGGTCATTGGACTTAACCATGTTGTCGAGCAGGAGAGAGCAGGAGGTTCATTGCTCTGGGAAGGATTTATTCCATCTGTCGATGGAGAAGATGGGCCTGGTCATCTTGCTCCAAGGTGGGTGCCCGACTCGGGTTGTTGCCCTTGGGGGATTGGGAGGTTCTGTCAGGAAGGTGGGCACTTACTGGTTTGCCTTGGGGTTACTGAAGGCCACTCAGCGGAGGTCGAGTGTTCAGGCAGCGGTGATGTCTAGGGGATGCTCAGGTTGGGTGCCTTCTTTGGGGCTAGGATGGCTTTTGCTATGCAGAGCAGAGAGGGTTGGATGGCTATTGGATCCATTTTTCCTGAAGCCCTGTGACTGCTCGCTATCTGAAGGTTTTGCTAAGAGGTTATTCTGATGGTGTTGAGGGCTTTTGACCTCCTGCAGTGACTATGACTGCATGAATCTCTTCATCCCTATGGATATACTATTTGAACCCTACAATCTGAGGCTGGGTCTGTTTTAAGGAGATATTTGGTTGTCTGTGGCCTTGGGGTTTTGCTCCTAGCCCCTATCCTCTATTCGGTTGTGTACTGTTAGGTTGCTGTCAGTTGGTGGTTGCTTTTCTGGAACTTCTGTTCCACATCGTGGTGTCTAGATAGCCACTTGGGTTGTGGTAGGGTCCAAGGCGAGGCAGGTGTCCTGGGGTGAGTTCCTTTGGCATTGGATATTTTGGCTTGAATTACTTCACTCTCTACATGGACTTTATTGATCCGTGGATTACAGTACTAAAGTAAGGAACTCTGCTCTGTGCCTAAGTGTTTATTTCATTGCCTGTCTCTCAACTTTACTGGCTGCCTGTAAAGGCTGTGAAGACTGTCCTGCTTAGTCTTATTAAAGAACACTGGCTGGTGTTTATTCTCTTATGGTGGTGAGAGCCCATGGGAGGATTGAATTTCGGTACTGTGCTCTTTTACAAACCTGAATTTCAGACCTATTTTGTTGCTACACATGCTAGACCCTAGGAGTGAGAGTCTATGGATCTATTGAAGACTGTAAAGATCATTTTGTTTAATTTCTACTAAAGGACATCTGCCAGCATTTTAGTTCTTATGGTGGTGAGAGCCCATGGGAGGACTGAACCTTGGTACTGTGTCGTTTTCTAAATTTGAACCTTAGATTTATTTTGCTGTGTTATATCTGTTGGACCCAAGGAGTGAGAGTCCCTGGGTCTATTAATGGACAAAGTTTGGTCCTAGGAGGTGGGAGCTCCATGGACAAAAATAATTACTTGAATTTTTAAGGATTGGGCCTTGTTTTGATTCATTTGACATTACTTAATATAATTAACAGTTTGATTAAGTTAATATATTTATTTGATATATTGATTTAGGGATAACTGTGTTTTGTTATTATCTATTGTTTTAGTTCTTGGGAGCGTTATTGTATTGAGTTTGTTTTATTCTTCTTTTACTTTAGTAATAAAATGTGCTAGGAGGAAGTTAAGATGGTCAGGCCTTATTCCCCCACCAGGCTCAGAGAAATGTGCAACTTTGAATATCCCCAATGGTTATCAGGTACCTATTTAAGGTGTCAAGCTTTGGGGATAGCCAGGTGAAGGAGAAGGGGGAGAACTGGGCCTGGTGGAGGAATGGAAAGGGGGGGACGGATTGAGGTGGTAGGGACCAAAAGATGCCCTGGGGAAAAATGGAGACAGGAGAGAGGTATCTCTTGTCTTGTCCCCATCCCAAAGGGCTTCATAGTTAATGGGCAGGAGCTGAGGTCTTCCTGAAAAGCCCATCCTACTCGGGCGGTGTTATGCAGTGCCAGATCTATTAAAAACAAGACAGCTATTATAGCTGCTCTTGTTGAAACAGCAGATCTGGCTTGCATCACTGAGACCTGGCTGGACAATAATGCAGGCCCTATATTGGCCTCTGCTGTTCTGGCTGGGTACTCAGTGATATATCGCCTGAGTTTGGATCCTAGAGACAGGGGTGCTGTCATCATATTTAGGATGAAACTGGGCCTTGTGGTTGTGCAGGTGGGGTCCACCAGATCCTTTCAGTGTGTCCTGAGTGAGGTTGTAGGGTGCAGGATACTCCTCATTTACTGTCCACCGTTGATGGGGGAGAATTCCTGCAGAAGATAACGGTCTTCATCATCGACGTGGCATTGGAGTCCCCCAGATGGTTAATTCTGGGGGATTTCAATGCCTGTGTTGATGATGAACTCTCACAATTCTATCAGAATCTTCTCCAGCTAATGACTGTCCTGGGCCTTACACAAGTGGTTATCTCCTTGACCCATATAGGGGGTCACTCACTGCATCTGATGTTCCTCCTGGGGATGGAGATAACAGATTTGGGGGTAAAATCATTCAATTGGTCTGACCATCACACCATAAGGTTCAGTTTCAAGGCAGCCCTAAATGGACCTGACCCTATGGAGATGGTCCAGTACCGCCCTTTAAGGGGTGTTACCCCAGAAGGTCTACTGGCAGTAGTGGACCTATTGCATTTGTTGGGTGAATGCATGAGTCCAGGGGATCTTGTACTGGCCTATAATAGAGTGGTGGGAGAGGACCCAGACAAGATTGCTCCAGTTCATGTTCGAGCACTCAGTCTTTGCCCAAGGACCCCTTGGTTTTATAGTTCCTTGAAGGAGTTGAGGAGAGTTGGTCGAAGGCTAGAGAGAGCATGGTGGAAGTCAGGCCTGGATGCTGACAGCCTTAGATTGATAGAACATCATAAGGCTATCAATCAGAAATCACCCATAAGAAGGCAGAATTCCTGTCCAGGGAGATTTCTGCTGCATGGAATAGACTGGCTCAGCTCTTCCAGACTGTGGACAGACTGTGCAATCCAGTCTGTCTCCAGCCCAAGAGGGCATTTTCTCAGACTAAATGTGAGGAGTTTGCTCAATTCTTTGTGGATAAGGTTGCTAGCATCTGGTCTGGCATCGGCCCTACTCACCCTATGAGGGACTGCAGAGGTTGGCGAGAGGTGATGAACTCTCAGTCTGTCTGGGTGGGTTTTAGCTGGCCGGAATTCATGGATATTGTGCAGCTTGTCCAAACTTTGTGCCCAACCAGCTGTAGTTTTGAACCAGGCCCTACACCCCTATTAGTGGGCTGTGTAGCTGTCATCTGCCCAATACTAGTTAAAATTGTCTGGGGATCCTTGGAGAAGGGTGCCTTTCCAGATCCCCTTAATGAGGCAGTCATACAACCACTCCTAAAAAAAAACATCCTTGTATCCAGACTGCCTAGCTAACTACAGGCCTGTCTCTAACCTTCCTTTTGCTGTGAAGGTTATTGAGAAGGTGGTTGCATTGCAATTGGATGATCACCTTGTGACCCACAATGTCTATGATGCTCTGCAGTCTGGATTTCAGAAGAGACATAGTACCAAGACTGCACTTGTCTGGGTATTGAATGACCTCCTAATAGTGAGGGATCGAAAGGCACATACCATCATGTTCCTTCTTCATCTCTCCACAGCATCTGACACTGTGAACCATGGTGTGCTATTGGAGTGGTTGCGGTGTCTCTGTGGACTGTCAGGGAGAGTCCTAGAATGGTTTCAATCTTTC
This sequence comes from Neoceratodus forsteri, assembly GCA_016271365.2. Classification (NCBI taxonomy): domain Eukaryota; kingdom Metazoa; phylum Chordata; order Ceratodontiformes; family Ceratodontidae; genus Neoceratodus; species Neoceratodus forsteri. The sequence continues at coordinate 132,342,770 of CM057456.1, read as the reverse complement.
ATCTGAGGGTGGTCACTGGAATTTATTTCTCTGATGCCCTTCCCCTGTCCTGTGGGGTCCCGCAGGGCTTCATACTGGTGCACATGTTGTTCGCAATGTACATGCTGCCATTAGGCGATATCACTAGGTGATATGGTTTGAGTTTTCACTGCAATGTAGATGATACTCAACTGTATCTGTCCTTTCTACCTGAACAAGAGGATGCAGTCTCTGTTTAACAACTGTCTAACCAAGATCAATTACTGGATGAGCACCAGCTGGCTGAGACTGAACCCTGACAAGACCGAAGTGTTGGTTGTGGACCCTGGTCATCTGGAGGTGGGTTTGGGGACTGGGCAGGCATCGGGAATATGGCTTGATGGTGTCCAGCTTACTACCTCTGACCAGGTGCACAACGTGGGAGTTATTTTTGATGATGGCTTGACCCTGAAACCTCAGGTGTCTGCCGTTGTCAAATCCTCTGTCTACCAACTGAGGAACATCGCCCAAGTGAAACACCTAGTTCCTATGAATGACCTTCAAACATTGGTCCACGCCTTCATCACCACTCGCCTTGACTACTGCAATGCCCTCTACCTAGGGCTTCCTGGGGTTGATATCCAATGCTTGCAGCTAGTGCTGAATGCGGCAGCCAGACTATTGACTGGTATATCTAGGACCAGCCATATTATGCCTATGCTGCATGGACTGCACTGGCTGCCAGTTCAGTGGCGGACCACCTTTAAGGTCAGTTTTCTGACCTTTAAAGCCCTAAATGAACTGGGACCCAGCTACCTGCCAGATCTCTTGACTCCCTACCACCCCCACCTCCCTCTCCAGTCCACCAATGAGGGATTGCTAAAGAGTCCCAGAGTACATCTGAAGACATCTGGTCCTCATGCTTTTTCTTTTGTGGCCCCTACCCTGTGGAATTCTCTACCTCGTCGGTTGAGAGAATGCCTAACCATCGAGAGATTTAAGTCAGAATTTAAGATTTATCTTTTTCAGATGACCTTGCCAAATGATTTTAATTAATTTACATATCTGTAATTTTATTAATTTATATGTTTTATGGTTTCACTTGTAAAGCACCTTGGTTTCAAGAAAGATACTATATAAATTGTCTTTGCTTTGCTATGGATTTGCTCTACTTTGACTTCAGCAAGGCTTTAAACTCAATACCCCATAGATGCTTGCTGAAGAAGATGGATGATCTGTGTACAGCTAAGGTTATAGTGAACTGAGTAAGTTACTGACTAAAGGGGAAGTAGCAGAGGGTGGTCAATGGCTTAAATCAGAAGAGAGGAAGGTCACCAGTAGGATTCTACAGGGGTCTGTCCTGGGTCTGGTCCTCTTCAACATGTTCATCAGTGGCATAGGTGGGTGATTCAGGGCAGGATGTGTCTCTTCACAGATGACACTAAACTCTGTGGGAGGGTGGATAGCCATGAAAGAATAAAGGAAATGCAGAGAGACTTTCCAAAGCTGGAGGGGTGGTCCTTGGTTTGGCAGTTGAAATTGTATGCCAAAAAGTGCAAGGTGATGCACCTAGGCAAGAAGAACCTCAGGCGGAGTACTAGATGGGAGGGGTGAAACTCAGTACCATGGCTGAAGAATAAAACCTTGGAGTTATCATCAGTGACTCCCTAAAGGAACTGAGTCAATGCAACAAGGCTTAGCAGGAGGCAACTAGTGCAGAAGTTTATGGCTCTGAGCTGCAAACCTGGAGACTTAGGTTTGAATCCCACAGCCCCCACTTGCATACTGTGTGATCCTGAGCAAGCCACTTAACTTCCATGTGCTCCCAGATGGCACTTAGAAACAAGTTTCGGCACAGTGTGCCTTTGCTGGTTAAGCAATGTCCCCTTCCCTTCTTTAGCAAGGCAAATAGGATGCTCAAATGTATTGGGAGGGGTATTAATAGCAGAAAAAGGGAAATAAAACTGCCCCTGTAAAGATCCTTAGTGTTACCACACTTGGAGTACTGCACCCAGTTCTGGGGTCCTCATATCAGCAAAGATAGAGACAGGCTTGAGATGGTGCAGTGCAGGGTAACAAAAGGTTTTCTGGAACAGCACAAAATGACCTATAAGGAGTAGCTTAAGGCACTGAATGAGTACTTGCAGGATACCAGAAATGCGAGAGAAGATAGGATAGAGAGCTTCAGATTCCTTAAAGGAATTAATAGGGTGAGCTGCAGGGAACTATTCAACTTGAATACCAGCTCAGTCATGTGTTCATGAATGGAAGCTAACTTGAGGGAGGTTCAGGAGGTAAATGAGGAAATACTATTGCACAGAAAGGGTGTTGGAGCCATGGAACAGGCTTCCAGCCAAGGCAGTACTGTAGGTGCAAAAGCCATTAGTGGTTTTAAGCAGGCTGGGTCAGAATGAAGGGCTTAGTGGCTGCTCAGGGTGTCAGAAGTGTGGAGGAAAATGGAGGGGGGGTTGGGAAGGGTTAGGATCCTGGAGAACAGTAGGCTCCACGGCTAAATAGGGCAAACTGGATGGACCTTTGGTCTTTTTCTGCCACCATTATCTATATTTCTGTGTTTCTTTGTAAATCTGAAATATAACAATGTCAATCCAAATACTTTCCAGAAAAACAACATGAGACACTTGGAAACCTCAAACAATTTAGGACAATATGAAAGCTCCTGTAGATAAAACACAACTGATGATATTTACCATACAGATCTCTTTATAACTGAGCCATCCAATATTTGTGAAGTATCTTCTGCCTTATTTTAATTCAAATCCTACAATATTTCCTTTTAATTTTATTTTGTTATTGTGAAGTCTGTGCAGGTACTGAAATTGCTGAAGCAGTTACCGACTGAAACACTTGCAAGGGCATATGGTTTGGAGCTGTAATGTTTAACAATGATAGCAGCCAATATCTATCAGCCATTGACTTATATTTTCAACATTTCATTAATTACAGAGGAGTTCCTGGAATCGTAACAAAATACCAGAGCTGTCTCATTGCTAAAATCAGGTTCCAAGCAGAACATATGCAGTTTATTGTCCAATTCCAATCCTTTTTCCCTTAAGCAAGTTCTTGAAAGCTATTTAATGATCATATTGTTGCTTACTTACAAATATATAGCATTCAAGATATGGAGCTGTATGGTTTCAGACAACACCACAGCACTGGAATGGCCTTGGTCAGGTTCAATAACCATGTCAGTTGAGCCATGTGGATAAAGGGATGCTCACTTCCTTGATCTTTGTGAATGTATCAAAGGCATTCAATGTACTCAATCATTCGCTGTTGCTGGAGATTTTGAAAAACCTTGGTTTGTCTAGTTTAGAGATGCAGCAAATTTTAATCCATTGGCAAAGTGGACATAGTTGGCCACTTTGGAGTCAGGCTAGCGTAAAGTGGGTACTACATGGCTCACTTGGCGTCATTATTAATACCACTTCATGTTGCCGTTATGACTTAACGTGAAGTAAGGTGAAGTGAGAAGAGAATAGGCAGCCCCCCACATATCACATGGCTTACAGTACTGTAAGTCACATGCTTTAGCCAGGCAGGAAGGAAGTGAGTCAGAGAAGCAGTTTCACTTTCTTCTTTGCATTTGTAGAGGGAGAAAGCATTGTGAGAGGAGACTAGGAGTTAAAGTGCTTGATTGCCTTGCCACTTGTGTTTCAGAAAAAAACCAACAGCTTGTTTAAAAGCTATATCTTTATTTAGTTTTTGTATTGTATTTGTGTTTTTTTGTTAGTGAATTTTTTATATAAGTTTTGTTTTGTTTTGTGTGTGTGACTGACTGAGTGTGTCAGTGTGTGTGTCTCTGTGTGCGTCGGCTCAGGGACTCGGTGTGTGTGTGTGTGTGTGTGTCAGGATGGACCCAAGAGAAGGTGAGTCGCTGGCCCGTAGACACGGTCTGAGGGGAGTGCGGACGCATGAGAGGGCGGGGTGATCGTGTCATGTTGGACCACTCTTGACTCCTGGGTGTTGCTTCCCCCCATGTTCAAGCAATAGGAGCAGCAGCAGCAGCTTCAGTGTCACTGGTGGCTGCTGTGCATCCATCTTCTCCACCACAATCACCACCACTGGTAGCAGCAACTGTAGGGGCTCCAGAAGCACCCCCTCCACCACCTGCACAGCCACAGGAGGTGGCCCTGGAAAATTTCGGTGGTGGGACTCGTGCAAGGACTGTATCTGCCCCCCCACCGCAGCTCCCCGGTGCGGGAGTTTTTTAACTCTGTGGGGGGAGACAGCACAGTGGTGGTGTGCAGTCTGTGTGATGTGGTGGTTCGCTGTGACCCCCGTGGGACACATTTGGGGACTGGTGGCCAGCGTACCCATATGCTGAACCACCACAGGGCAGAGCGGCAGGCTGCCATGGAAGGGGCCAGGCATCCAGCTGCTGGCCCTTCCATGGCAGTGGCTGAGGGTGGTGCTGCTGGTGTGGGAGTTGTGCATCGTCACTGCCGCAGCAGGAGCAGGGCTAGTACAGCAGCTGCTCCACCACCACCACCGCCGCCACCACAGCCATCAGAACCACCCTCTACACCACCATCCCTACTACCTGGATTCCCTGCTGCTGTGGACCCGGGCACAGTCCCTGCAACACAGTCTGACATCGCCCTGGTGTGGGCAGCTCTTGAAGAAAACAATGAGTGGTTCGGTGCTTTGCAACAGCAGGTGAACAGAATAGAACAACAGCAGCAGCAAATAGTTTCAATGCTGCACCTGCTGCTGGACCACCATGGCATCCCATGGCCACAGTAGGTTAGGGATTGTTTTCTGCCCCCAACCCACCCCACCCCACTACTATGTTGTACTGTTTTTGTGTGTTTATTCTTTGCTGTTGTTTAATCATACACATTTTCCCTTCCAGGGGAATCTTTCTTGCACCACATAGTGCAATACATCTGTGTGAAAACTGCCTGTAATTTCATTACAGTGTGTCACGTGACGGAGGAATTCCCGTTCTGAAAATCTGCCCACATTCTGCCTGCCTTCTCAGCAATGTTAGGATGTGATGGCAGGGAGAGCACATGTGCGTGTTCCTTACAGTGAATATCCGATTGTCGGGCAGGTTTCTGAATGTTTCTTTATGTTATAATGGTTGTTTAGGTGAAACGTGGCCACGCTTTCCAGTAAGAAGAGCCTTGTTAGTGGAAACATTCCCACATTTCACCACAAAGTCAACCTTATAACATAAGGAAACATTGGGATAGCTGCCGGACATTCACTATAGTGGAGCATGCACCTGCTCTCCCCCTGGCATCATGTCCTAAAGTTGCTGAGAAAGGGGGTCAGAATGTGGGTGGCTTTTCTGATCGGTAATTCCTCCATCATATGACACACTGTAATGAAATTATGGGTGGTTTTCACAGAAATATATTGTACTCTGTGGAGCAAGAAATATTCCAGTGGGAGTAGTGCCCCCACATATTAGTTTATGTGCATCACCATAGCTATGTAATGTGGTGAATCTCTGTAAAGCAGCAGAGCAACAATCTGTTGAGAACTCTGACCTATATTTTTTAATGCTATGTTACAATGTCCTTTACTTACATCCTGACTGACTGGAATGATACACAAATTTGCAGTAGTTGAGACTGCTGTACTACCTTTTTTCACGTATGAAATAATGAAAGGAGCATTCCTTTTAAATTGGTGCTAACCAGGTCTTTGTCATTGTTTTCCTCTGCTTTTCTCCATCACATCAATTAGTTGTTATATATCACTTCTGTTGTTAATTAACAGTTATGCAGCAGGCAGTGTTTTGTGAAACAGCGGAACAATAGTTATTGAAAAGCAGCTGCAAATACTTACAAACTTGGTCCGAACAATATTGGAAGGCGTGCTCATTTTTTTTTCATACATGAAAAAAGTAGTCAAGTAAGTAAGGCAGAGATTAATTGTGAAAAGAAGCATATCATTCAAGTCGCGACTCAGAGGTAACTAGTGGTGGCTGTGGCAATGTAAATTAGCATAAAAAAGTACAGTTCAAAACTGTCAGGACATTCTTGCAGTGCTGCTTTAATTGCAAAAATGTCAGTATGACATCATGAGCTCACAGCAACAATCACAGAACACACAAAAGTGGCACAGAGTCCCCAGATTTTTATTGCAGGCCCAAAATGCATCCTGCTTGTGTGCATAAAATTGACAAGTGTTAACACAATGGAATGAGAGTGTTTCAGCACATACAAAGTCCCCCAGAATTAATGGCGCACTCAGTCATGCACGAAGTGGTGGCACAGAGTCCCAGATTTTTTCTGCTGGCCCAAAATGCATCCTGCTTGTGTGCAGAAAATTGACAAGTGTTAACACAGTGGAATGGGAGTGTTTCAGCACACACAAAGTCCCCCAGAATTAATGGCACACTCAGTCATGCACGCAGTGGTGGCACAGAGTCCCAGATTTTTTCTGTAGGCCCAAAATGCATCCTGCTTGTGTGCAGAAAATTTACAAGTGTTAACACAGTGGAATGGGAGTGTTTCAGCACACACAAAGTCCCACAGAATTAATGGCACATTCAGTCATGCATGCAGTGGTGGCACAGAGTCCAAGATTTTTTCTGAAGGCCCAAAATGCATCTTGCTTGTGTGCAGAAAATTTACAAGTGTTAACACAGTGGAATGGGAGTGTTTCAACACATACAAAGTCCCACAGAATTAATGGCACATTCAGTCATGGACTCAGTGGTGGCACAGAGTCCCAGATTTTTTCTGAAGGCCCAAAATGCATCCTGCTTGTGTGTGGAAAATTAACAAGTGTTAACACAGTGGAATGAGAGTGTTTCAGCACATACAAAGTCCCCCAGAATTAATGATGAACTCAGTCATGCGCGCAGTGGTGGCACAGAGTCCCAGATTTTTTTCTGTAGGCCCAAAATGCATCCTGCTTGTGTGTAGAAAATTGACAAGTGTTAGCACAGTGGAATGAGAGTGTTTCAGGACATACAAAGTCCCCCAGAATTAATGGTGCACTCAGTCATGCACGCAGTGGTGGCACAGAGTCCCAGATTTTTTCTGTAGGCCCAAAATGCATCCTGCTTGTGTGCAGAAAATTGACAAGTGTTAACACAGTGGAATGAGAGTTCTTCAGCACATACCCCAGTATAACATGATGACTGTGAGAGTCGTGTTGCTGGTTCAATGTGTTCTGCGAGATGATTTGTGCAAATGCAATGTGATTATCTCAACTGGATTGAAGGGTGCCCTTTGGCTGTACACTAATAGTAGCCTTGTGAGTATATATATATATATATATATAGATATATATATATATATATAGATATAGATATATGGTTGTGTATTTTGTATGTAAGGAGGGGGCTTGACATGGACATGTACTTATGGTATTGTTCTGCATCACAGGTCACACAGAAACTGTTGGTATACACATTCCAGTGCTCAGTGAGAATTTTTTGCACTGAAATTGGAAACGGATAACTCTCAAGCACATGAAGGTAAGTATTTTTTTGGGGGGGAGGTAGGGGGAATCATATTTGCAGGTTTGTCTGTAATGGTTTCTTATTTTGTTACTTCTTCACAGATTTCATCAGCATCCTTCTGGAGTCCAGTTGTTAGGATGGTTATGGTCATCTAATGAAATGACTTCTGCATGTTGCATGTGTGCCCAAGCTCAGGGAAGGGGGGTGCCTGATGTTGAAGAACTTTTTTTGGATAAGGCCACCTTGACAGAACAACAAAGCATCTGGAAGTTTCCTAAAAAAAGAAAGTAAAGACTTCTTACAACTTAATTGTTATGTGTCCCTCCCTGGTTCTCAAATCTCAATCTAAAGTCAAATTACATTTCAAACCCACATCTTGTCAACTAACACAACCTGTGTGCAATATTCGCTGCAGTATTTCCAAAACAATGAAATGGATGAAATAAAATCTTCATACTTACCAGAATGGATTTCACATGGATATTACATCGCTTCTTCTCTGTATGGTACAGCTACAGTACCATTCCCAATGAGTTTTAGTGATGGAGCCTATCTTTGTTACCCTGTGAAAGAAACAAAATAAGTGTACCGTATGTGTTTTACCATTGCAGCTCTGAAAAGCTACAGAAAACAAAACATACAACTAAAGGAAGAGAAGCAGCACAACAAACATTAGTACACATACTCACTTTATGGTTTAAATATTAAGAATCTTTGTGTCTGTGGCTGATGGATGTGGTGGTCCGGACAGACTCAGGCTCAGTGGTGGCAGTGGCTAACATCAGTCCCAGTGGTGGTGATCTGGGGGGCAGACAGATTCAGGCTCAGTGGTGGCAGTGGCTAACATCAGTCCCGGTAGTGGTGGTCTGGGGGGGTACACTGCCTTTGAAAAACTTCAGTTAAAACCTGCTAACATTAACCACATCATCATCCTCATAAGGAAAGCTGCCCTCACAGTCATCGATGTCTGAAGTCTGACCACTGATAAATTCTTTCTCCATTGTGTCATCATCTACGTTAGTGGTGGGCCTTTTCAGGCAGCCACTGTGAGTGCCACCAGGATGCTCCATTTCCACATCAGCAAGACCACCATGACTAGGCCAGGTATGAATGCCAAGGTTGCAGTCTGTGCTGGTATGTGCCTCTCATTCATTTTAATGAATGTTAGCAAATTAACATTTGCAGGAGACAGGTTTGTCCGACGATCCCTGACTATTGCACTTGCTGATCTGAATACCCTCTCAACACTTACACTGGAGGGTTGGCATGTGAGGTACTTCAGAGCCACTGCAGTCAGCTCTAGCCATTCACTAACCTTTCCACTCCAGTACAAAAGAAGATATTCAGTTATTGTCAGATGCCTGTTTTCAGACAAATATGACTCAACCATTCTCTGTGCCGCACTAAGTCCAGTTGTCGATGCATCATCCTGTTCTCCCAAATCATTTATTTCACAAATACCCACTTGGGACAAAGCCTCCCAAAGCAGGTTAACGCCAGCCACTTTGGATGACAGACCACCTGGAACTGCAGTCCCCTTCCCCTGCAGGATATACTTGATGGTCCTCCAAGTACACCTTCAGCTGGATTATGCTGCTGAAGTTTGCTGACCTTGGCACGTGACTTCTGTGCCCCATGAACCAAGCACGCCAGTTGACCACTGATATTTTTTACCTGTTCAGGCCCTCCATCCAGCACTGATGCAATTTCACGTTTGTATCGTGGGTCCAGCATTGTTGCTATGGCAAAATTGTCACTACACTGAATGCTCACAATGTGACGATTCTGGTTGAATACTGTCAGCATGTGTTGCAGCAACATACTGCTACCACCATCTCCAGCAACATCAAGGCTATGCTGTACATTCACCAATGTCTGCCTCAGCACCCACAGCAGTGGAACTGATTGGCTAATGGAGACAGACTCGCCACTCGCTGCCTGTGTGGCATGTTCAAAAGGCCACAAAATTGTTATTACAGAGTTCATGAGGCACCACTGTTCAGTTGTCATAGACATGGAGGACCCGGAACTGTCATGGCTAGTGTGCATAACAAGATATTCTGAGATGGTTGTGTATTGTTCATACAACCTCTCTGCCATGTATAAAGTGGAGTTCCATCGGGTGACAACTTCCAGCTTCAAGCGGTGCTGAGGCAGGCTGTTTTGTATCTGCAACTGCCACAGTTGGTCACGAGCCTTTCCAGATCTTGAAAAGTGAGAGCAGATACGTCATGCAACGGTCAGCATTTCCTTTATATCAGGATGCTGCAGAAGCTCCTGAACCACAAGATTTAAACAGTGGGCCATGCATAGAACATGAAAAAAAACACCATTCGTTATGCATTTCACCACATTTGACCCATTGTCACTTGCTATGAACCCAGCTCTCAGGGACAGACGGTTTAGCCATCTGTCAGTTTCAGTCAGTACCATGTCCAACATGTTCTCACCAGTGTGTGAACAAGTCACATTGTGCATAGCAATCGTTGCATGCTGTCGAATTACTGGAAGATTGCTACTGTGACAATCCACCTTACTGCACTGATTATTCACACTACCAAGATCACAAACAACCTGTGCCCAGTGTGCGGTTATACACAAATATGAACTCCCGCTGTTTTGCCACTTGTCCACATATCCATACTTAAATGGATGAATGGAGAGGAGGAATGTTGAAGGGCATGTCTTACTGAGTCGGACACAGAGCAGAACAACTCAGGGACAACATGGGTAGAAAAGTATGTCCTGGATGGGACTTTCCATTTTGGACAGGCATGTGCAGCAAACCGCCGGAACCCAGAATTATCCACAAAGGAGAAGGACAAAAGATTAATTGCCAGCATTTCTGCTACAGCAGCATTAAGTTCACATGACACGATATGATTCGGGGGGTACTTCAGCTTATGTGCAAAAACACTCTGTAACATAGGCTGACTTAAACATTTTAAATGGGGTGTGTTTATCACAAATGGTTGTGCTCTGTGATGAATGGCATTGGCAGGGGGTGTAGTGTGGACATTTGATAAAGATGGTTGCACAGGTGATGATGACAAACCCAGAAATGCTGTTATTTTGCCAGACTTGCCAACCGGGGTTGATGTACCACTTGCACTAGACATATTGCATTCACCACCACCACCACAAAAACTGCTACTCTCACCAGCACTGGACAACATTTCAAAGTCATTAAGGTCCTCCACCTCATCATGCCTGTAGTAATCCTCTGCTCTTATTACTGCACTACTGCACTTGTTTAATTTCCTACTGGGCTTAACAGTCATGGAAGGGGATAACATGCTGGCTATGGTTGCCAGTGATGAGGGTGAATGCCCCACTGTGGTATTAGCAGCCAGCTTGTGCTGGGTCCAGAGTGCCAAGTGCCTATTCTTAAGATGTGTATGCTGTCCTGTGCCCAGATTGCTCCCCTTTTCACCTCGACTCACACGCACATGGCAAACCTGGCAGATTGCAACTGACTCATCATTTGCATCTTGAACAAAAAAATCCCAAACAAGGGATTGTGATGCTCTGCTTTTAACATGTCCATGATGTGGCTTATTTAAGTCCGTTATTTTAAGCACTGAAGTGGGGGGAGGGCATGTGATGTTTCGGGCACTGCACACCTGGACTGCAACTGACCACCACAACTACCTATCATATTGATTACTGGGTCATCATCATCATCAACTAAAACCGGTAAATCACAAGTTTTTACAGGGGGGGATTCCTGCAAACAGACTCAGACACAGCCACTTTGAATTTCTTTTTCTCCGGTTCCCAACTGGGGTCAATTACATCATCACCATATTCATCAACTTCACTCACATCAACATCTTCTGCATGGATGCTAGCATGTGGACTGCATCCTGCAACAACAGCAACATCATCATCATCATCACATTCATCATCAGCATCTACACCACCATCAATTAATATTTTTTCATCACACTGTGAATAACTGCATGGAAAATGCTCGACATTAAGTGCCACGGTGGACGAAATATCATATTGTATGCTATCAGTGACATGATTATCGGAATCCTCCGGTTCAGTTACTGGGATGTTACTGGGAAGTATGACATCATTTACGCTGCCACTCACTTGCACTGCTTCACACTCAATATTTTTGGATATGGTACACTGGTCAGAATTAGAACTTGACGCAACAATACTAATACTACCTCCACCACCACTAACACCAGTAACACTAACACGACCGGCTGGAAAAACATCATCTCCTCCAACTATGAGTGAAGTTACTGACTGGGCTGTAAAAAACATTGCAGGAGAAATACCTTTGCTCACATCAGCAATGCACTTCTGCATCTGCGTACTACTACCACACCCACAGACCATCTTACTGCCAACATTGCCATGGTGAGAAACAGCTTTGCTTGCACATCTCTTTACAGGCATTTTGGGGGATCAACCACAATATTATAACCAAATTCAGATTTTGATACGTTCACTCTCTGATTGGTAGGGCACTGGATGTGAAGACAAATAAACAACTGTGGCTTCAGCAACAGATAAGAGACTACTCTGAGACTGTCATGGAATTAAAACAACTTCAGTAACCAGCGGTGCTGAGGAGGTCACAAAAACAATCCAATCTGGTAAATAATACCTTTTGAACATGGGGGTGGGAGGGAGCACTGAATGCAGACAGTGCAGATTTTTATGGCACTACAAGTAGCAAAACTAAGAACAGATACCACGATCGCAGTACAAAATCAGGCAGCTGCAGTGGATAGCAGGTTCACATTGCTGCACTTGCAATTACACTAGTCTGTGGCACAATAAAAGGTGTATTATTTGATGCATGCAACACTGCACACACACACACTCACACACAGAACAGTTTGTATACAATGCTGAATGAGGAATGCGTAGCAAATGCAAAAGTTCACTATGCCACGTTATGTATTGTAAAATTGTAATGTAAACAACCTGAACTTATGAACTGCTGCACCACATCCACACAACAAACAGCAAGAAAATGTGTACTATTACTGACAGTATTACTCTGTGTACATTAACACAGTCAGTTATATAACAAAAAATATCACCAAAAAACAAAAGAAATCACTATTTCTCCAACTTAAATCTACCTACACCACAGATACTCCCCTCCCCCAAAACACTCTTTCACTGTCTTTCACCACACACACTCAATGTTGTAAATTAACATTCAAAATCCACACAAAAACAAAAACGCTCAATGATATCAGCACAGGAGGGTTTCCTATAGTCGATGAACTAAAGTTGGATCCCCCCCAAAAAAATGCAAAAATGCTTTTTGAACAGCTTTTACAAGATTCCTATCAGAGACAGCTATCAGAGCACAGTGTCTCCTACTCCTTCCTACTCATACTACCCCAAACTGAGGCTGTGCAGATCAATATAGAGCCCATGTGACCTGAAATCCCATGAATCACTGCCAAATTCGCCTTTGCAACTCAAAAACAAGGCGAAGTGAGGCGAAGTGCACTGCCTGCAATGCACTTCACCTTAAATTTGGCAGAGTAGTGGTCTGGGGAGGCGGAGTAACATGAAGTCATCGTTTCCAATGGACTTCGCATTCCTAATCATAATGCAAAGTACTACGCTTCGCGTTGTGGAGCACTCCGCAAATCCGCCTTTGCTCCGCGAATCGCTTTGCGGAGCAGATTGAGCCTACTTCACCCAACACTAGTCTAGTTTACTATATGAGTTGTTTCAAAGCTTTTAAGCACTTTTTCATTTAGAGTGAGTTTTCAGGGCTCTAATTCTGATAAGAGAACATTTACTGAGGGTGCCCATTATAGATCGATATTAAGACCCCTTTAATTTTCAATTATTATTAATTCAATCCCTTTGGTTTTAAACCATTCTTGTTCTTTTTTTGTACACTAAATAAATCATTGCTTACACTAGCTGTCTCTCCACTGTTGAAACTGATTCTGCCTTCAACACAGAATTTTACTAATTTAAGCTGATGGCTTGTCAAAATTGTCTTCTGCTTAATAGTAAGAAGACTATGATCTTTGGCTCTAAACTTATAATAAATAAAAATCCTTTCAAGTCTTGAAATTGTTGACCATAATGGTGTTCAATTGGAACAAGCTGAAATCTTTTAATTATTGGGAATTCTGGATGCAAATGTAACTTTTACTTCTCATGTCAACTCAATTTCTAAAGATATAAACCAAAAACTGAGCATTTTATATACAGTAAATTACAAGGTTTGTCTGCTGAAACTAGTCAACTAATTGTCAAGGGTGTTTTATTTCTAAAGTTGAACTATAACTCATTTTGCACGTACTTTTACACACACTGACCCAGATATTCAGAAGGGTTATGCATGGCGCAACAGTGTCGTGCCATGCGCAACTTACTTATGTGCCCCGGTGAGATATTCAAACGTGGATTGTGCCTGTCACAAATCCCAATGTGCCAGAGTGCATCAGTAACGTATGTGGTGCAGGAAGGGGGGGGCTTGCCCATGCATACGCCACACATCCCAATATTCAGCCTGGGATGTGCTGAGCCCATGCATGTGCAACCTCTACTTGTGCTGCTCACAGGTGAGCCAATAAAAAAAGGAACAATGACTGGCCACCCACAGGTGAGCTGCTGTATTGCAGGGTGCAACATGGCAGCTGCCACCTGTGGGTGGCCACCCGAGCTCCAGCTGCACCTTCGTGGCGGTGCCCCCCCATGCCTGATCACGGGCATATGTTTAAATATAAACGCCCAATATCCCAGGTGATCCAGAGGACTGCTTGCAGCCCAATCGCAGGCATATGTTTAAATCAAAATGTTCAATATCCCTGGTGGTTCAGTGGACCACTCGCAGCCCGATCGCAGGCTTCAGTATGTAAAAATATCATCTAATATCCCTGGTGGTCCAGTGGACTGCTCGCAGCCAGATCGAGGGCTTCAGTATATAAAAACATTGTCCAATATCCCTGGTGGTCCAGCAGTACCCCCCCACCTGCCCACTGAGCCCCAACACCCTGCTCCCCCCAAGTCAGCGGTGGGCGGCAGCACCCTACCCACCTGCTGCCCCGCTGCCCACCGACTGACACTGTAGGTAGGGATGTACGCCCATTGGTCCACAGCATAAGCCAATGGGCATGCAGCCCATACCATACTACACAGTCCAGATATGTGAATGGATCCATTCATATCTGGACTATGACCATGCAATGGGCTGCTCATTGATGGCTCAATCTGTGGACCAATGGGTGTACAACCTACCTACGGTAGTCAGGCTGGTGGGCGCGGGTGGCAGACGGTTGGTGCTGCCGCCCGCTGACCGGGGACGGGCAGTGGGCCCAGTGGCGGTGGGAAGGGGGTCCACTGGACCACCAGGGATATTGGACGTAATTGTAATATACAAATGCCCACAGTGGGTCTGACAGCAGTCCACTGGACTACCAGGGACATTGGATGATATTTTTACATACTAAAGCCCGCGATTGTGCTGCAAGCGATCCACTGGACCACCAGGAATATAGGACAATTTTTTTACATACTGAAGCCCGTGATCGGGCTGCAAGCGGTCCACTGGACCACCAGGGATATAGAATGAATGTATTTTTCAATTTATGCCTGCGATCGGGCTGCAAGGGGTCCACTGGACCACCAGGGATATAGGACGAATGTCATTTTCAATGTATGCCCGCGATCAACCAGTGGGGCACATTGCCGAGCTGTGCAGGGGGTGTCGATCCCCGATGGCTGCAGCCTGGCAGGGCGCCAGGCGCAAGTCACCGGGGATCAGCACACCTGCATGAAAATGGAGCCATAATGACATGCAAATGGCCCCATTTGTGCCTTGTTTGCATTATGGCCCCATTTGCATGTGCACTTTTGAATATCGCGGTTGTTGCGCCTAGCGCAATGGAACTTGCACTAGCTCATCCCACTGCTCCACTCTGGCCACTTGCGTTGGCGCAGTGCTACTGCGCCACGCTCACTGCGGGTGGCCAGGGTGCAATATTCAATGCTACTGTGCCATGATGCAGCTCCGTTGAATATCACCCTGTCAATGCCCCTGCGCAGCCAAGTTGCGCTATGCCCAGGCTTGTGCCACAGCCTGGCGCAGTCTGAATATCTGGGCCACTGTAATAACAGCACTTTAAAGGAGTCTTTAATAGTATCTATCAATTCATTTTAAATGTACCACACATAAAGCATCACTGTACACTGCACAGCCAACTAGGCTGGCTGTCTCCTAATCAAAACAGATTGTATTACCCCTGCCTTTAGGCAGACAATATCAACAGGTTGAATCTTGAGCAACCCCCTATTTTCTTAGCTGCTTTAAAAAAGACACTGGAAATCTTAGATTAAATGACATCCAATGTCTACTGCATGTGTTACAACAGCTGCTATATGGGTCAATGTGCTTTTGCTGCTCAGTTTTCAAAATGCTGAAATGAATTTCTACTTACTGATAAGAATCATTTGATTTTAGACAACTGAAGCATCAACTGCTTGTTAATTCAGGCTGTAAATGTTTTTAAGTGTCTGCATTGTAAAGTGCATTTACAGTATGTTAGATTTCTAATACTTGCATATTGCAAGTGTAACTTACTGCATGATGTATATTGAATTTGTAAACTGTGCTGTGTATATTCTCTTAGCTGCCTTGTTTTGTAGCTGTGAGCTACACATGAAAAAAAGGCCTTTGGCTCAGCTTGCCAACCAGGTTAACAAATAAAAATGAACAAATAAATACATAAATAATAAATAAATCTTTCTGTTAAATACTTGAAATGAATGCTGCACAAACTGATTGTTTTTTTCAGTAATATCAAAATACTGAGTGCACTATAAATGAATCTATCCTTATAAATACTTGAAATGCAAACTGCTTAAATTGATGAGTAATGTGACTTACGAATTTCTGGCCTTGAATATTTAATTACATAGTTGTATTGCATTCTGTGATGGAATATGATCATGTGGAGGTTTACAATACCAAGGTCTGATCACTTTAGTGTAATGTTAGTCTGTTGACTATACTATAATTTACACAATATTGTTCTCTCAATGTTGATACTAATGTAATGAGTTTGCCTTCCTATCTAAAAATGTCAAAACCATTGTAATGTACAGTACTTAATTACAGGACAACCTTGAAAATAAGCCCATGGTGGTCTTAATAGTTCTTATCCTGTCTAAAAATAATTTCTGCTTAATCGTCTTATACTATTGAGCACACTGATTTAATATTTTTAACAAATGTTCTAATTCCTATGTTGATTTTATATATATATATATATATATATTAGAGGCAAAAAACTCAGTTTAATGCATCAGTTAGGGTTGTTCCACAGCGACAAAAGTGAGGAAATTCAGTTTTAGGGTTGAAAGCCCCCCTTGGATCCCCCACAGCCCACCCCGCCAACCGGCATTGGGAAGCGCTTTGGGGTAGTCGACCCTAACTCTCATCCCATCACATGTGTAAAGAAGCAGAGGTATAGGAGAATGGGGTGAGAGTTAGGACCGACGACCCCAATGTGCACCCCGATGCCGGTTGGGGGGTGGGTTGTGGGGGGTCCAAGGGGGTCTTTCAACCCTAACAGTGAATTTCCTCACTTTTGTCACTGTGGAACAACCCTAACTGATGCATAAAATGTTTTTTTTGCCTCCAATCTCCCTTCTTTTTGAGAATGATAATGAGAAATAGTGAATGTAATGCGGCAGTGGGAGCACGGGGCCTGAACGCAAATGGTAATGCACATGGTGACTCAAAGCAAAACAGAAAGAGAAACAGTACTGTAGACACAAATGGTAAAAATAATGCAAATGCAAGTGCAAATGAAAACGCAAAGGGTAATGCACATGGTGGTGTAGACATGAACGGTAAGTGAAACAGGCACGGAACTGCAAGTGGAAGCAGTAACCGTAACAGTAATGTAAGCGCACAGGCTGGTTTTCCCCAAAAGCTGCATAGAGAAAGACAGTGAGTACAAAGAATGAATGCATAATAATGGGACTCGG
The DNA here is from genome assembly GCA_016271365.2 of Neoceratodus forsteri. NCBI lineage: Eukaryota > Metazoa > Chordata > Ceratodontiformes > Ceratodontidae > Neoceratodus > Neoceratodus forsteri. The sequence goes on along the minus strand of CM057456.1, from coordinate 132,325,372 downwards.
AGCAGAAAATGAGGAGTTGGAATACTAAATTGCTCATATCTCAGGAACCGTACGACATGGAAAAAAAATTTAAAAGTCATATGATTTATGACTTTCCTGGCTAATTTTGTACTTAGCCCATGTTAGGGGCTAAGCATCTTTCTGATGATAAGTCTGTATCTTGCACCGTTTCCGAGATACGGGCCCTGAAAGGCACGGCAAACATCGTAATGTTATCCAATGGGTAAAAAAGAGAAGTTTGGAGTGCCATAACTTTGGCTCCCTGTAATATTTTTTCACCAAACTACTGAAAGGCACATCTTTGGCATGTTGGTTTTCTTCCCTCCAAATTTCAGCCCAAAAGACCAAACCGTTATTTTGCAGCAGGGTGACAAATGATTCCTGTAATGCGGTGGACGCCGTAATGTTATCCTATGGGAAAAAGCATCAACTTTGGAGTGACGTAACTTTGCCTCCCTATAATATTTTTTCACTGAAATACTGAAAGGTACATCTGTTAGATGTTGGCTGCGTTCCTTCCAAATGTCAGCCCAAAAGACCAAACCATTCTTTTGTAACAGGGTGCCAAGGAATTGCTGTCATTTTCCTACAGCCTGGAAAAGTACTGTCGAACTTTGAGAAAGCTTTCGCAAATTCATGCGACACTGTAGCAAATGCGAAAGTACTTTTCGAAAGTACTTTTCCCAGAAATATGAAAAGCATATTTCTGGGGTGTTTTACCCCAAAATAAAGACATGCCTAGCATCCTCAGGGTCCGACTAGGTGAATACAAAAATAATTAGGTTGCTAGAGGGTCCCAAATTTAAATGCCAAGCATTTTTCTGATGACCAACTGAAAATAAAATGGCGGATGTGCGAGAGTAAAAGGGCCATTTGCTAAAGTAAAAACTGCATTTGCCACACTGTTGAACTTTTTGTTAACTTTCCCATTGACTTATAATGGGAACTTGTTTTCTGAATAACTTTTGAACCATTTAATATTTTTACACAAAATCTTCAAAAGGCACATTGGGGACCCTGGCTGCACATTCCCTGAAGATTTCTTACTGGTCGTGCAAACTGTATGACCTGTAGAGACAACCAAAGAATTGCAAAAAAGTGTAAATGTGTACGCAGATCACGCTTAATAACTCCATAGCCGTATATCTGATCAGTACAAAAGTTGGCAGATCCCAAGATGTATGGTTCTTGATCATGTATTCCAAATTTCAGGCAAATCAGTTGAACAGTTACAAAGTTATTAAGGTGCAAAATTTTAGCTTTAACATGTAAATGCTCCTCAACCCTAACTATGGTAGCACTACTGTGCTACCATAATATATTCAGTATTGTATAAGAGTTGTTTAATTTAGTACTTTGTCATTTTAATGGGGATGTACATAAGGCAGCTACTATGTCTCCAAATGTTGACCCTTGGAAAAACATTAAAACAAAGTGAAGAATCAAGTAAATTTGTCACTTTGGGAGCCTGAGCATGTGGAGTTCATGGTTTTTATATCTCTATATGGTTTGGTAACATTTGTCACTTTGGCATTCAGCATAAGCACTTTAGATAAAGACCTGTAGGTCAAAGAGGGTCTGTGGCAAATATGAAGGTCGTAAAAATTACCTGACTTGGTGGGCCAAGATGCCCTTATCTGCTATCAGAGTCTATGTACCGAATTCACAAAAGTCCTGAGAATGCCACAAGCCTCGGGTGCGCTGAATATAGGGAGCATGGGGCTCATGGCTCTTCCTGGCCAGCGATCCTGATTCTTGAGCCCATGCACCAATTGGCAAAAGTTAAGCCAGCATTTTCTGGCCTAGCTTGCAGCAATCTCAGGCACCTGTTTTACAGGACTTGCCCAGATATTTGGTGCAAGGGACTATAAATTGGGTGAAGTGTTGTAAATGCACCCAGTCTTCTTGAATCAGGTGCAGTGTGCATCAAATTGGTCAGTGCAGTTGTGCCACCACATGGCTTTGACTCAGGGCTTGATGTAAGCACTGCATTTCCCTTTGTGAATCCAGCCCAGGGGGAGGAAATGGACAAGAAAATGAAAGAAGGCATCCTTAGGATGGCAGAGAAAGGGGAGATATTGCTGATGGGGGACCTGAATATGTCAGATGTTAACTGGAGCACCTTTGCTGCAACCACATCCAAGAGCAGGGCCATTCTCGATGCCCTACAGGGAACATGCCTCAGACAGCTAGTGTTGGAACCCACTCAGGAGGGAGCAATCTTAGACCTGGTACTCTAAAATGGGGATGGAGAGAGGATCCCAGATCTAGAAGTGGGTAGCCATCTGGGAACAAGTGTCCACCAAACAGAGTGGTTCACGATAAACTCAGCAGTAGGGTCAAGCCATACAAAAGTGAAGGTACTGGACTTCAGAAGGGCTGATTTTGTCAAAATGGGAGAGTGCCTCAGAAAAGCACTAGCAAACGGGCAAGAAGGAGGGGTGGAGCAACAATGGGGAAACATCAAAACTGCCATCACAGAGGCAACAAGCCTTTGTGTGAAGCAAATAAACAAATTAAAATGAAAGAAAAAAACACTATGGTTCTCAAAAGAGGTGGCGGGGAAGGTTATGGAGAAAAAGACAGCATTCAGGAAGTATAACGAAACACAGAAGGGGCAGGACAGAGAACTGTACCAGTTAAAGCAGAAGGAAGTGGTGAAGACAGTCAGAATAGCAAAGGCCCAAACCGAGGGAAAGATAGCCAACTCAGTTAAGAAGGGGGACAAAACCTTTTATAGGTACATTAGGGAGTGAAGAAAGACAAAGGGAGGGATACTGTGGCTAAATAAAGAGGAGGGTGGGCAGAGAGGGACAGTGAAAAAGCAGGGATACTGAATGAATATGTCTGCTCAGTATTCACAAAAGAAGAGGAGGGGGAGGTACCTAATCCAGTCAAAAGAAGCACTCTGGATGGGGGGGTCAATATCAGTCCTTTCACAGAAGAAAGGGTTTTGAAAGAACTCTTAAAACTGAAGGTGGACAAAGCAATGGGGCCTGATGAGATTCACCCCAGATTTCTAAAAGAACTAAGGGGAGAACTAGTGACACCACTGACTACCCTTTTTAACAAAGCATGGGAGGATGGTGTGGTATCTGAGGACTGGAGGAGGGTGGATGTGATCCTCCTTCACAAAAGTGGGAGCAAGACAGAGGCAGGAAACTACAGACCTGTCAGTTGGCCTCAGTGGTAGGGAAAATGATGACATAACTTCTGAAAGAAAGAATTGTTGAGTACCTAGAGGCCAGTGGGGCACAGGACCCAAAGCAGCATGGATTCACAGTGGGAAGGTCATGTCAGATGAATGTAATCGATTTCTTTGACTGGGTGACCAAAGTAGTAGACCAGGGAGGGGCTGTGGACATGGTCTACCTAGACTTTAGCAAGGCATCTGACACAGTCCCGCCCAAAAGATTAACCCCTTCACACCGACATGCCACTTTTGTGGCGCGTTTCAGCATTATTTCTATCTGAATCAGCTGATTCAGAAGCCTCGAAAACTTGCCATTTTATTTTGTTCCAAACAGAAGTAAATAACATAATATTTTGGTTGCAAACAACAAAACACTGATCTGGGCAATATTTTTTGAAAGATTTAAGTTTATTTCAGCACTAAACTTTGCATTTATTATGCTTCTCGAAACTAGAAGTGCCTAGGAGCGATCAGGAGTTTGAAAAATGCCGGTGGCATTTGTAAAGTTTATTTTTATTGCTCCTTTCATTAGCAGTGAAGTTATCTGTGGTCTTGAGTCTTATTGAGTGCCACCAAAACAAATAAAGGAACGAAATAGGCACTCCGCATGTTACAAGGCTCTGCACACCGCATCGATGAGCGGGACAACCAGATGTGATCCCTGTGCCTTTCGAAAGAGTATACAAGCCCTCTACACACCTGCTACACGCTCGCTCTAGGTACTGCTATATGAAACTGCTTTTCACTGTAATAACTTGCCAGCATTGTAAAATGTTTCAACTCAGCCTAAGACAGTCATTATTCAAACGAGTTAGTGACGATCTCAGACATCCATGTCATAATGCTGACTGCTGCTGCAGTCATCACATTCCTTTTGATGTGAGCCTGGCTGATTTGCATAGTAGGAATTTGTTTTAGCATGTAGGAGTATTTGTAAAATTACAAAATATGGAGAAAAAAATGCATTCTCACTTACAGCAAGATAATGCCCTATAAAATAACACCATTTTGTGATCAAAGCAGTGCAAAGGTATGTGAGTCTGGCTGATTTGCATAGGAGGAATTTGCAAGATACTGCTCTATAAAATAACACAATTTTGTGATCAAAGCACCTCCCCTTCAGACTATATGCAGTGCAAAGGTATGTGATCAAAGCACCCCCCTTCAGATTATATGCAGTGCAAAGGTATGTGAGCCTGGCTGATTTGCATAGTAGGAATTTGTTTTAGCATGTAGGAATAAATAAAATAAAAAAGATATTGGTGAATGGGTAATGAATGACAGTGCTAGAGAAGGGGATGTTGTTGTCATACCTTTTCACTGCATATAATCTGAAGGGGGGGTGCTTTGCACTGAAAACACACTGAACTTTTGCATTGAATACACACTGAAATAACAATAAGGCAAGTTTTATTGAACACTATGCTATGAAGCTTTTCTGTAAAACTGATTTGCATGGAAAACTGTATTTTTTCTCATCAATGCTTCAAGATAAACTTTTATTAGATGCACTTGGACATGAGCTACTACCCTGTTGAGACTGAAATGAAACCCCAAAGGCACAACCATGACCCCACGTGTGTGAGAATCATATCTGTGTATACCTGTGTGGCTCTCAAAAATGCAAAAAAATAATAACGTGCACCCCAGACAGTACCGCATGGCAAAGTACGAACCAGGCTGGCATGTTATAGTTTGTGGCTCAATAGCAAATAATACAAATCTAGTAAAGCACACAATTGACGCTTGCCCTATAAAAAAAATCATATTATCAATGCCCCTCTCCTCTCCTCTCCCCTTCTCTCCCAACCCCTCCTCTCTTCTCCTTCTTTCTTTCTACTGCTTTTCTTTTTTCCTCTAATCTTGTTCTCTTTTATTTTTACAGGTCTGACAGGATGAGGGCTCCTACCTTATTAGATAAGTATACATGTTTTCTATCATGTCTCTATTTCTCTGCCTCACAAGAGCTGCAGATACTTTGTGACCTGTTTCCAATGTTTTATTTTTACAGGTACCTTGATGTTACCTCTCTGGATTACAACCACGGCATTCTGCGGCAGGTAAGTCTATTTGTTTTTCCTATTATTGGCTGGTGGACTGTAAATGGTGACTGTGAGTGATGATATCTTAGCTAAGAACGGCATATAGTAGCATATAATTTGATGCACATTTCTTTTTTTGTATTTTGGTCTGTACCTCACAGTATAATTCATGATCTGGGTTGTTATCACATTGCTTTTGGCTCATTGTCATGTTTTTTGTCGGTCCATACCACTATTTTCTCAGCCATGCCACTACATAGAAACAAAAGGTTTTCTGTTTTGGATGCAGTGGGAACAGGGCTACTACGAATGACCCTGTATGGACCAATTTGAGACCCCGATGGCACACCGGAGGTACACAAGTATCACAACTGTGATGCAAAAATGGCCCGCAATTCAGGTCTGATCACCCCTGCGGACCTCCAGAAATACAAAATCTAGGTTTCAGTAAGCCATGCATGTCAACTGACAGTGCACTGGTACCAGGCAGTATAAAAAAGTGTGATCTGGGTTGTTATCACATACCTTGTGGCTCATTGTTGTGTTTTTTTTTGGTCCATATCACGAAACACAATTCAGGAGAAACACTGAAATGAGGCCTTATTTTCCCTAAAACCCATTTTCTCAGCAATGCCACTACATAGAGAAGAAAGGTTTTCTGTTTTGGATGCAGTGGGACCTGTGCTACTACAAATGACCCTGTATGGACCGAATTGAGACCCCAACGGCACACCGGAGGTACACAAGCATCACAACTGTGATGCAAAAATGGCCTGCAATTTAGGTCTGATCACCCCTGCGGACCTCCAGAAACACAAAATCTAGGTTTCTGTAAGTCATGCATGTCAACTGACAGTGCACAGGTACCAGGCAGTATAAAAAAAGTGTGATCTGGGTTGTTATCACATTGCTTGTGGCTCATTGTTGTTTGTTTTGTTGGTCCATATCACTAAACACAATTCAGGAGAAACACTGAAATGAGGCCTTATTTTCCCTAAAATCCATTTTCTCAGCAATGCCACTACATAGAGATGAAAGGTTTTCTGTTTTGGATGCAGTGGGACCTGGGCTACTACAAATGACCCTGCATGGACCGAATTGAGACCCTGATGGCGCACAGGAGGTACACAAGCATCACAACAATACAATTCTGTACAATCACCAGGTTGTGACTTGCCATAGCAAATGCTCATTTTCTCATCAACTGTCTTGTACTTGTACAAATACTTGTTAGCTATGATAAATGTTCCATACCTCAGTACTTTCCAGCCTTTGAAACTCACAGTGGTTTACTTGTCTTCTTGCTTTCCCATCACTTAGTCATCTGAATTGCTGCACACAGATTTCCTGTGAGCTTCTAGAATTGCTTCCTGATTATCCCCTTCCCCCTAAACTCATCTGCTCTCTGTCTCTCTCTCTCTCACTCTCTGTATCTGCCTCTCTTTCTCCCTTTGCTGGTTTGACTGTGATGCAGCACAGATAAATGGTTTGTTTTTTAAGTAGTATTCATAATAATTATGAGAATAACAATGGTTTCATGTGGTATGTATTTTTTTAATACCTACATTTCAGTGACATTCAATGTAACCACAGGAAACAGTTTTATTTGTCCATTGAGTCAAAGTATTTGGTACACAATCTGTAGTCTGTCAGACAATAGTACCTCAGACAGATTTTGAATAATTGTTTGTGAAAATACAAAAATGACAACAAGAAAGTCACTAAAGATGGCTAATGAGGCATTGGAGGATATTTTAAATGACAGTGATGATCCAGGCTCAAGTGACAGCAGCAGTAGTTCGGATTCAGATACTGAGGTAATGTGGCCATCACTCAGTAATATAAAAATACAAGACACAAAAAATAGAATGAGAGAAAAAACATGTTTGGTGGTGTCTTCAGTGCCAACTGATGATCATGTTCTGGGTGCTACACATACAAGGATGGGAAATAAGAAAATGTCATCCAAATGTACAACACCTTCACTGTCTGTGGCAACACCTTTGCGAAGCAGTAATGTCATAACACATAGAAGAAAAAAAATATATTTGTGGAGCAAGTGCTAGTGTTGAGAATATTGATGAAACACAAATAAATATTACCAATCACGAAAATCAGAGTAAAACAAATGACAACCTTTCAAGGCAGAATAAAAGTAAAATTCCCAGGCTCATACTCACTTACAAGTAGCACATGAGCAAGAAAATCCGAGTGATGAAGATTATAGTCCATCAGCAAAACAATGCAAACATGTTGCCCAAAAAGTAAGCAGTAACAGAAAAAACAAAACAGCACCAAAAAAAAATGTTTTAGTGACACTTCTGAAACCGAATGGTCACGCACATTGACAGATACATGTATCATTCCATTTTGTCTTCCTGTTGGTGTGATTCACTGCTTCAGAGGTGAATTTACTGAAGCTGCATGCATGTCAAGATTTTTTTCTGAAGACATATATGAGAAGATTGCTCAGCAAACAAATTTGTATGCTGCTGCTGTGAGAAGTGCAAAACCTGAGAAACATAAAATGCCTTGGGAGCCAACAAATGCAGAAGAGATGAAAGCATACATTGGGTTATGCATAATCATGGGCATTGTACACCTGCCAAGATTATCAATGTATTGGTGCTCTGAGAAATTTATTAAACAACCAGATGTCAGTCAGATCATGACAAGAGACCACTTCTGTATGCTTGGAAGATACCTGCATGTAGAACAGGACATCAGTGATGTAGGTATTGGTGGTTCAGTTCCTAATGACAAACTTAGGAAAGTAAGGAATTTCCTTGACACAATAGTACCCAAGTTTTCAACTGAATATGCATGTGACAAGGAGCTGACTATTGATGAGGCAATGGTTCCATACAAAGGACGCCTTTCATTTGTGCAATATATGAAAGCTAAGCCCCAGAAATGGGGATTGAAAGTATGGGTACTTTCTGAGGCCAAATCTGGGTACATTTTGAACTTACAAGTGTACACCGGGAAACATGTGATTGAAAATACAGAGGCAACAGACACAACACTTCCTACAAGAGTTGTCTTAACGTTGACAGAAAAACTAATGAATACATATCACCACCTGTACATGGACAATTATTATACAAGTCCAGATCTACTGAGGATGCTTTTGATGAAGGGACTGTATGGATGTGGCACTATCCGTTCAAACAGGAAAGACTTCCCGAAGGACATCATAGCACCCAAACGAGAAGTTAACAAAATGGAACGTGGCAAAATGGAATGGAGAACTAACGGACCATTGCTGGCCACATGGTGGTATAATAAGAGGGCAGTATACTGCTTGTCATCAATCCACAATCCACATGATGGCAGACAGCCATTGCCAACTGTAGACCGGGTGCAGAAAGACAGCACTACTGTGGCTCTACCTTGTCCTGCACCACTTGTGGATTATATGAAGCATATGAGAGGAGTTGAGAGAGGAGATCAAATGATCTCATTATACAATATCTATCGCCGGGCAAAGAAATGGTGGAAGCGACTGTTCATTTACATTATTGAATGCTGCCTTCTGAATGCTTACATCATTTATAAGTCACATTGCAGAGAAAGTAATATGGACACAGATGCAATGTCACCCAATACATCATCCAGAGGCAGAGACTATTTGTCATTTAGACTCGCTGTGGCACGAGAACTCATTGGAGTGTTTAGTTCCAGAAAAATGCCCGGAAGACCATCAGTTACACCACATCGGGATCATATGACGAATGCAACACACATGCCAGTAATCAGTGAGACAACCCAGCAGTGTTTTATCTGCAACAAGACATGGGAAAGAGAGGGAAAGGACCATTGTGAGGGAAGACACAGGTCTCGTGTTGCCTGTAAACAATGTGGTGTACATCTGTGCCTTTCAGCAGAAAGAAACTGCTTTCAGAAATACCACACTGTGATAAACTACTGGCAATGACAAGGCAAGTAGATATTCAATTTTTTTTAATTTTTTTTAAGTAACTGTTCGTCCCCTACCTATCCCCTTCAGCACAGATTCACAGGTATATTGATGTGCATTTCTCAGCTGAATATGTTTCATATGTTTTTCTAATTGTACTTCTTTTCAATTCTTTTACAGTCTATCAATCTGCATTCCTCATGGAAGCATAATGACAAACAACAGTCTATCTTCATCAAACTTCAATCCTGATGAAGGAATCTGTCAATTTGTACATAGTTTGCACCAGCTGGTGCATCACCAGAGAGTGTTGATAAAAAAAATAACAAAATAGCAAAATGTTTTCTGTCCATGTCCATATCCAGTTATAGTTGTAGAGTATTAATAATGTTATTGTTTCATGTTATTCAAAACTAGAAATATATTATAATGTTAAAACAATTTAATTCACATTTGCTGTGTCCATTTGATTTTTACTCAGGGCCAGAGGTACACATATCCACATTTGGTATTTCACCGACCAATAGGGGGCAGCAGAACTTGATTTTGACACCATTTTGTGATCAAAGTTGTGTTGTTTGTGCACCTGTAGTGTGATGTGGGGGTCTCATATTGGTCAATACAGGGCCAACTGTTATACCCCAGTCAATCCAGCACCCAAAACAGGAATCCTTAGGCCTCTACCATGTTGCACTGCTGAGAAAATGAGTTTTAGGTGTAGGAAGGCCTGAATTTGATAATTTCTAAGAGTTGTGCTGAGGGCTGTAGACTAACAAAATCACACGACAATGTGTCGCAAACCATGTGACACCTATTCAAATCATACTTTTTCATACAATATGGTGTGGGGTTGTCACCGTGAGTCATGCCTGAAGTACCCAGGTCTACATTTGGTATTTTATTGACCAAAAGGGGGCACCAGAACTTGATTTTGACACCATTTTGTGATCAAAGTTGTGTTGTTTGTGCACCTGTAGTGTGACGTGGGGGTCTCATATTGGTCAATACAGGGCCAACTGTTATACCTCAGTCAATCCAGCACCCAAAACAGGAAACCTTAGGCCTCTACCATGTTGCACTGCTGAGAAAATGAGTTTTAGATGTAGGGAGGCCTGAATTTGATGATTTCTGAGAGTTGTGTTGAGGGCTGTAGACTAACAAAAACACATGACAATGTATCGCAAACCATGTGATACCTACTCAAATCATACTTTTTCATGCAATATGGTGTGGGGTTGTCACCCTCATTCATGCTTGAAGTGTCCAGACCTACATTTGGTATTTTACTTACCAACAGGGTGCACCAGAACTTGATTTTGACACCATTTTGAGATCAAAGTTGTGTTGTTTGTGCACCTGTAGTGTGATGTGGGGATCTCATATTTGTCAATACAGGGCCAACTGTTATATCCCAGTCAATTCAGCACCCAAAACAGGAATCCTTAGGCCTCTACCATGTTGCACTGCTGAGATAATGAGTTTTAGGTGTTGGAAGGCCTGAATTTGATGATTTCTAAGAGTTGTGTTGAGGGCTGTAGACTAACAAAAACACACGACAATGTGTCGCAAGCCATGTGACACCTACTCAAATCATACTTTTTCATACAATATGGTGTGGGGTTGTCACCCTCATTCATGCCTGAAGTGTCCAGACCTACATTTGGTATTTTAACGACCAACAGGGGGCACCAGAACTTGATTTTGACACCATTTTGTGATCAAAGTTGTGTTGTTTGTGTACCTGTAGTGTGACGTGGGGGTCTCATATTGGTCAATACAGGGCCAACTGTTATACCCCAGTCAATCCAGCACCCAAAACAGGAAACCTTAGGCCTCTACCATGTTGCACTGCTGAGAAAATGAGTGCTAGGTGTAGGAAGGCCAGAATTTGATGATTTCCAAGAGTTGTGTTGAGGGCTGTAGACTAACAAAAACACACGACAATGTGTCACAAACTCAGTGATACCTACTCAGATCATACTTTTTCATACAATATTGAGTGAGGTTGTCACCCTGAGTCATGCCTGAAGTACCCAGACCTACATTTGGTATTTTACTGACCAACAGGGGGCACCAGATCTTGATTTTGACACCGTTTTGTGATCAAAGTTGTGTTGTTTGTCCACATGTAGTGTGACTTTGGGGTTTCAGATCAGTCCATGCAGAATTTGTTTTAGTAGGCCAGGTCACACTGTATCAAATATAGAAAACATTTTGTCTCTATCTTGTGGCACTGGTGAGAAAATTATTTTTTTACGCAACATGCTCAATTTATTAATATTCTAACTGAAAAAAATTCAGGTGTGAGGGGGTTAATAAACAAATTAGCCAGCCTGGGAGTGGGTTCCAGGGTGGTGGCCTGGGTCAAACATTGGCTGGACAACAGGACACAGAGAGTAATAGTAAACGGAGTCCACAGTGAAGAAAGGGGAGTTACTAGTGGGGTACTGCAGGGTTCAGTACTGGGTCCAGTCCTTTTAAATGTCTTTATACGTGACATTGCAGAGGGACTGGAAGAAAATCTATGTCTCTTTGCAGACGACACAAAGATCTGCAACAGGGTTGATACACAAGGTGGGGTGGAAAGGATGAAAAGAGACTTAGCAAGGTTGGAGGAATGGTCAGAAGTATGGCAGCTTAGATTCAATGCAAAGAACTGCAAAGTAATGCACCTGGAAAACAAAAACCCATGGGAAGAGTACACAATGGGCCTGAGATACTGACAACAACAAAAATGTAAAGGGACCTGGGGGTAGTTATATCAGATGACCTAAAGGTGGGAAAGCAATGTGAGAAGACAGTAAGGAGGGCTGAGAAGATGCTGGGATGCATAGGGAAAGGTATCACCAGAAGAAAACAGGAAATTGTTATCCCTCTGTACAGACAGTTGGTGAGACCCCATCTAGAGTACTGCGTGCAGTTCTGGAGACCCCATCTCTGCAAAGACATAGACAGAGTGGAGGCTGTCCAGAGGAGGGCAACCAAAATTGTGCAGGGTCTGCACCAGAAGACATATGAAGAGAGATTAAAGGAGCTTAATATGTATACCCTGGAGGAAAGGAGGGAGAGGGGGGACAAAATTGAAACTTTCAAGTACCTCAAGGGAATCAACAAAGTCCAAGTGGGTAACATCTTTCAGAAAAAGAGATATGCAAGAACAAGGGGGCACAATTTGAAGATATAGGGGGGAAGGCTCATAGGTAATGTATGGAAGTATATTTTCACAGATAGGATTGTGGATGCATGGAACAGCCTTCCTGAGGAGGTTGTGGAATCAAAATCAGTGGGGAATTCAAGGATGCATGGGACAGACATAAGGCAATTCTAGTAGGGGGGAGGAGGAAATAGGCTGTTGGTTAACTAGGATCTGCAGCTTATCCATTAGGTAGGGAAATTGGCAGACTAGGTGGGCCAAGCAGTCCTTATCTGCCATCAAATTCTATGTTTCTGTGTTGGCCCTATTTTTCTGTGTTTCTATAGCAAAACTTGGCAAATGTGACTGTGAGTATACAGAATCTCCTTTTATTCTATATGAAGTGTATGGCAGGATTAACTCCCTGCCCCTATTTCACTGTTTTCCTAAAAGAAATAAAATAAGAACACCAATAGTGGAATAAAGAGAACATTCTGTAGCATACAGTACTTACCTTGTGTTCTCTTCTTCTAAGTCTGTTGCACAACAGCTTTTCTTTCTTTCTTTTCTGTGTGCAGGATTGCCACCTGTAGGCAGTGATTGTGATCTTCCATACTACCTTTTCCGCTTTCCTTCTTAGCTGCTCCTAATACAGGATAATGGATGGCACTAGTTAATAACAACGCTGTGTTCCCATCGACAGGTTGTCATGACAACCTTGTAAGCATAGAGAGGTTTACAGCTGGCATGACGACCTCAAGATGGGAACTCTGCATTGTTATTAGCTGGTGCCCATTCATTGTCTTTTACAGTGTATGGGCACCAGTTAAATGAAATTTGTCGTTACTTTCTGTTTTTTTTTTTTGCTTAGCACCATTCTCCTTATGGCCAGCTCTCTCCACTGCAGCTGTTCATTGGAAGCCAGTAGTTCCTGAGACACGCATGCACAAAGCCATTCACATTGTTATGCTATCACAGTGATGTTTTCAAGAGGTATAACAACCTCTTGAAGTAACAGCGATAGCATAACAAGGATAAGAATTCATTGAATTCCAGTCCTTAACAACCCTCTCCCATATATTATAATACAGTAAGAGGCAGGCTCTAAGTAATTATGGAGAAAATTAGAGCAACTTTCATTGCTGCTGCTTTGCACCTTGTTGCCTGCAAGGAAGGCTCTAGTTTAGTTATGTATTTATTTTGTGATGGCTTTAATTTTCCCTGCCCTGTTTCTTCCTTTTGATAATTACTTGTTGCCCTCCCACTCACTTCCTAGCTTCTTGGTAGAAAACGCAAACAGACCCCTGCTTTACCTTTCTTCCTCTCTCATGCATCACTTTTCATGTACCTATGATTAGCCTTATTAGAGCTGTTGGCTTCTAAGAGAGAGAGAGAGAGAGAGAGAGAGGCGTTCTCTCTCTCTCTCTCTCTCTCTCTCTCCTCAGCTTAGTAAGTAAGCATTAAACCACTCCACAGTATGATTCTACTGTGTCAATAATCCATATAATCCTTTATATTACCATTTTTCAACATTAAACATTATAACCTGATATGTTTATAACATGCTCTCCTCTGCGACACAACGTTTCATTGCTATACTGTGCTCGCTGCATACTACATTCCGCTACTTCCGTTGAGACATATTACGCAGTTCCCCAATACTTACTACTGGCCAGTACTAGTATGTGTAATACTACATTACAACAACACAACAAACGCTACATCAATAGCAGTCATGCAACATTTTACGTATTTCTGGGGATATTTTTGAGGTTTTACTTGCTGTTTCCATAATGCTGAAAATTTACTGGTCCATTAACAGTGAACTTCTGCAGATTAAAAGCAGATATTTGTTGCATCCACTTCTCTCATTTCCACAAATCCACTTCTGGAGTTGTGCTGGTTTCTGCTTGTATTGGTTCTAGATTTGTACAGCTATTGTGGTTTGGGATACTGGTCGATATCTGAGATGCCTCAACTACTTTCTCTGGCTCCACGTTACTGCTCATTGATGTGTGATTCCCACAAGTAGTACTCCCTGCTGCTTAGTAAGTGGTGCTATTTCAACACTCAGAGCTTGTACTGGGTAATTCAACATCTCTGTGTCCCTCACCACTCTTCCTACATGACAGCTGAAGGCTGCTGCTGTGCATTTCTGTTTTTCCTACTTCTTTGGACATTGCAGTATGGCTCCCTATTGGGGTATTTGGTCTGAGTAGCGGTGTGCAAGATGCAGGGCTCTGCTTTTCATTACTGTCAGACACGACTTTGCTGCTAGATAAAATAGATGATCATTTTAGGCTGTCCGATGCTGACGGAGACCAATAACTATGTAAACTGATCTCACACTTATGCCCGGTTATGCTCATTATCTTGTGGGATGCCAGCCCAGCTTCAGACAGCAAGTGAACAGCTGTTCTCCTAATAGAATGATTAGTGTAACTCTGGCTGAGCTTGGCATCCCCTGAGATTTGAGCCATCATCTCCCCTAGGTAGTTCAGACCCATGGGTTGCTTCCCATACCAACTCTGCTCTGTATTCAAAAATGCTTGTTGCTTTTTTTTCCGGGTGGAGGTAAAACTATGTTGGGTTGTCAGGACATCTTTATATATATATTCTTTAAATAATACAATTGGGCAATTTTTGCTACTGGGCTGTGAGAAAATTTTCCCTTTGAGTGACTGCCGATTGACTTCATTCAACTGATTATGATTCTTCGTTGACTCACTGAATCGTAACGTTAAGAACTCTCTGCCATGCTCATCTGATTCCACAGTAAATGACTGCTGTGTGAGCTTGTTCAACCCTTCTCTTCCCCTTCTTGCTAGTCCTAACTGTAACTCAAACCAGAGCCACCTAACAAGTCCATAGGCACACTCTCGGCTGAGTTTCTCACAGGTCCTAATTTTGTGTAGGTTAGCAACTGTTATTCGGGGATGATGGCTTTCCGTATCTTGACCTCTTCACCTGTACTCTATCACCATTGCCACAAATATGTTATTTGTGGCTTGAAAGTCTTCATCCATTAGGATGTTTATATTTTGATTCAGTTCTACACTATTAAAGTGTCTATTTAATCCAGCTTGCAATCGAATGTACGAGCTGATACTGTAATTGTTCCCTTCAGTTGTTCTCACTGGAGCATAGAAACATCCGAGAGTATTGTTCAATTCTGGCACAGAAACAGTTTTAAAATCCAGTTCTACATTCTCAGACCTCAGCCAATCCAGAAACACCTTCACTGACCATGCAGTGTTCTTATGAGTGTTCTGTTCATTTTTCTTGCTCTCCAGCTCATCAGGCTTGCTGGATGTCAAAGTAGTATGACGTGTGTTACTTTCTGCTTTTTTGCTTCTCTTGACATTCTCCATTTCTTTCTCTTTCTCAACTGCTGGTCTTTTAATTGTGTCTTCTGCATTTTTGGACAGTGACACATCTATAATCTCTTTCTCTCCTTCTCTGCACTTCTTCATTACTATGTAATGTGCACTACTCAATTGATGGTTCTGTTGATATACTGCTGTCCTCACCTCACTCTCTTCCCCTTTTCCATAGTGCTTATTCACCGACTTAGTGATGCCCATTACTCCACATATGTAAAAATTTAGATCTGTTACTGCTACTTTGTCTCAACTATTCAAAATGGTTCACAGCGCTACTATGCACTAGCATGGCTCATACAACATTCTATGTACTATGCTACAACACTTTGTGTGGCTAACTACAATACTGCACTAGAAAAGCCAACCATGGATCTACTGTGGGATTAATCCATGGTTGCTTTTCGGTCACCTAATCATATCTGACCAATCTATTTGTATTGTTTCCTAGTTATATTAATGCCATGTTACAACAAGCAATGACACACCCTTTCCCTCTGAGCTGCACTAGAAAAAGTGTCCTGTATTCTGTAAAAGCATTTTACAACAGACACATTTTACAATGTTTTGTATAACAGTGACAGTGGTATATGAAGTGAGGTTATAGCTCATTTTATGTAGTAAAAAGAGTCTATTTAAACTACTGTATTAGAAAATAGCAATGAAAGTCCTAGTTTCCTGACCGGATGGCACCATTCCAGTGCCATGCATCTATTTCTTGATAGAGCCCTGTGAAAAACAAGTACCAGCTGCATTGTGTCAAATTGCTATCCCTGTGCCAGTTTGAATTTGAAAGTTTAGTAGCCACCATTTTTTCTTGCTCCATAAGTGAGAGAAGCAAGTGAGTCAGCCCACCCACCCTCGTAACTGAACTGCAGTGTTAAGCAATCTTGGCCATTTTTATGAACAGCACCCTCTTTTCCCAAGCATTTCTTTCTTTTCAAAATCATATTTTCAATTTGCTGCACAGTTGCCCTCATGCACACATTTGAGCCACACTGTGCCACTGTGCCCCATTCACCTGCTACTCATTCATAAAGAAACCCATTAAATTCAGTGTTTCTTTACACTGTTTTACAATTCTTTACACTATTTTAAAAACTTCTTGTGTTCATTGGTGCCACTAAAATGATCCTGTCTGTGTCTACCTCTCTACTCCTGATATCTGCTCTACCATGACCCGCCTGATCATGAGCAGCAAGGCGTCTTCTAGGACAGCACACAGCAGCTCCTCAGTACTGTCCTGGCTCCCCAGTAGTAATAAAAAACTGTTTCTTCCAAAAGAAAAAAAAGGTTTTTTTCCAACAGCGAGAGACACGGGGGGTGGGGGGGCACCACAGGAACAGAAACAGACATAAAATGAATGTGACACAAAGAGGGAATCCTAAGCAGCAGCACCAGAAACATATATTGGGACTCCTAAACAGCAATGCCCTCTATTGGCAAATATAGAAGTATAGTGACTACTTTACAACAAAGTGGATTTTTATTCTGTTTTTAACATTTATTACACATATGCTTAATCTTTTATTTAGTTTTATTAAAATTTTACTAACAAGCCATTTTCTAAGTGCAATAACACCATCCAGGGTGGGCAGTATTGGGCAATACTGGACCTCTCTGGGGTTATAAGGCCCTCCACCTGTGATGTCAGGCCTCATTATGCCCCAAGCATTCTGGTATTACCCAATACCACCTACCCTGGAGGATATTATTGCATTCATGTTACACTATTGACTCTGCATAAATGTGAAATCTACACCTTTAGATGACTTAAGGAAATATCTCTTGGTACTAAAGAGCTCAGCCAGACCCCAGGGTTTACACTTTCCTAATTTTGGTCATTATCAGTTTGTTTTTTGACATCATAAAGTAAATCATCAGTTTTGCTACTAAATGAATTCTGTACAGTTTAGTGCCACAAAGTAAAAGGCCCTTCTATTTTATTTTAGCAAAAAAGACTGAACAGTATACACTTATCAACTGCTTACCCCCTGTCTTCTCTCAGCAGGATCTGCAGAAAACCAGCAGTCACAAAATGGCCTTCTATATCCTAGGGCTAGAGCACAAGTAAGGCTGAGTGGGTGGACATGGAGCTGAGGCTTCAGCCAAAGCAATAAATGAAGTCTTTACGTAACATTTTGCACACTGTTGTTTTTAATACTGTTCTCTTATGAGCTTGATGTCAAGTGCTTTGTATTGTATGCCTATTTCATTTGGTTACACTTGGGTACTGAAGTCTGAATATATTTACTAATTAGAAGAAGTGGTGGACCATGTGATGCAGGAGGTGGAGTAAAAGACACCCCTTCGGGCTGACCTCAGGTAGCCCTGCTCATTCCTTTCAATTCATAGAAGGAAAAAGGGCTCCTGCTCAGGAGATAGACTCACACATTGTACAGTTTTGACAGGGACCTTCAAAGAAAGGGATCTGCCTTGCAGAGTAACCCTAGTAGGAACAGTTACAATTTCTGTAACCTGGAGGGACTTTATAGTGTTATGGGCTCTGACTACTCCCGTATATGAATTTTTTGTCCAGCATTTAACACCTATTTTCTGATGTTTGTATGCTGAAATATCATCTGTCTTATACTTGGCACACTGAGTTCACTGTGTCAGACATACAGTACTTTCTGTGTGTCTGCCTCCTACTTCTCTAACCCTTTCACAGGGTGTGAGTGAGCACTGCATCTTTTTTGTTTTTGCATTACTGTACCATGTATTTCTTTTTGTCTAGTGGCAACTCTACAATATGGGTATGGCAGTTTCTCTATTTCGTGCAGCTGTATTTACATGTTTAGTCCTTGTGACTAATATGAAATGTAGCACTGATGCCATTCCAAGCATGAATAAATCACTTATCCTCCTTTTTTAAGTCTGCAATGGGCATAGCCCTGCAGACCTCTTGCTGTGAAAAAAGGACTCAGCGCATTCCTTCCAACTGAACAACATGCTGAAGTTGCACCACAGTCACTTCCACATTCAAATCAAATCAAATCATCATTTATTTATAATGCATTTTTCAGAATGCCAAAGCACAGATACATAGTAAATATAACAACACACATCAATAATAAATACAGATATAAAACATTTAAAAAGGCAGCTGAACAAACTAAATATCTTCAAAATCTGATGAGGTAGAGAGTTCTACAGGGTTGGAGCCACAAAGGAAAAAACTCTGGCCCCAGATGACTGAAGACGAACCTTGGGAACCTCTTGCAATCCCTCATTGATGGAATGGAGTGGGTGGAGAGGGGGTGGTAAGGCCAAAGGAGATCTTGCAAGTAACCCAGTCCCTGTCCAGGTAGGGTCTTATAGGTCAGCAATGCAACCTTGAAGGTAATCATCCATTGCACCGGCAGCCAGTGCAACTTGTGCAGCACAGCTGTGATATGGCAAGTTCTTGATGACCCAGTCAACAAACTGGCTGCAGCATTCTGCACCAGCTGCAGGCGAAGGAGATCCACCCCCGGTAACCCTAGATATACAGCATTGCAATAGTCAAGACACGAAGACATAAAGGCGAGACCCAACACAGGAACGTGCGGAACAAGGTGTTTTATCTGGGCTATATTCCTCAGATGGTAAAAAGAGGACTTGACAACAGCTGACACCTGTGTCTTAAGTGTCAGCTCACTGTCAAGCACTACGCCCAGATTCCGCACCTGTTCAGAAGGTCTCAACTGGTTACCCCCTAACAAAAGGCCAGAAGGGAATCCAGGAGTCAACTTCTATACATACTGACCTGGGTCCACCACCAGCACCTCAGTCTTGTCTGGATTCAGTCTCAACCAGTTAGCACTCATCCAATCCTGAATCTCAGTGAGGCAGTTGTTAATGACTGAGATTGCATCATTTTGTTCAGGTACAAAGGACATATAGAGCTGAATATAAACTGCATAGCAGTGAAAACTCAGCCCATAACACCTTATAATGTCTCCCAATGGCAGCATATACACTGTGAACAACATTGGGGAAAGCACAGAACCCTGCGGCACCCCACAAGGCAGAGCAAAGGGAGCTAAGGAAAAAATTCCTGCAGCTACCCTCTGAGTTCTACCCATGAGGAAAGAATGGAACCATCTGAGGACTGTCATGAAGCAGTCTGACCATTGTCTCCACTGGAAGTAGCACTATGCTATTTGTTATGTATCAGTCATGACAGAACATGGCACACTCTGCTGTGTCCAAGATGGCCATCAAACTATACTACACATGCATGACTGCTAGCTCATGCACAGTACAGTGCAGTGGCCATCTTGGACATGGTGGAGTGTGCTGTGTTCCACAATGACCACTGATATTTTTGCTTTAAATTAAAGATATAGCCCCCAACAGACCTTCCCTTTCAGCACATCCTCCAGAAACATAATAGTGACACTGGGGGGTGCCCAATCTCCCAGTGTCTCAATCACAAATCCTCTAACTGACCGGTCACTCACTACCATGAATGCATGGTTCTTTGTGCATGATATATATGTATATATAAGGATAAAACCCTAAATGATGCATTAATGCAGTTTTTTGCATAGAATTTCCTTACTTTTTACTTGCAAGTGCTGAGCTACATTACACACCTAATGACTAAAAAGTACATTGACAACAGCAAGGCCAGCTACCATACAAATGTCAAGCTAGTACAACAATGGAAAATGCTATCTGCAAAATGTAAACTGCGCCACACAATATCTCCACAAAAAATATATTTTCGGACACATAAACATAGCAATTCACTTCTACAGGACTATGCTGACAACACCCTCCAAATTTCAAGTGAAAAGACCAAACCATGTCCGAGATATAACATTTCAAAATTTGAGATTTTTATTTGTCAGAATGGCAGAGTTCCGCACCTGTTGACATTTAACAGACACAACAACTGAAAACTACATCCATGACAATAAGGCTAATTATCTTATCAATTTCAAGCCACCACCACAATGCAAAATGCTGTCCACAGAACGTAAACTGTGCCAAGCAATATCTCCACAAAAGAAATATTTTCTGACATTTAAGCACTGTAATTTACATCTACATGACATGCCATAAACACCCTCCAAATTTCAAGTAAAAAGACCAAACCGTTTCCAAGATATTTAATGTAAAAGATTAGACAAATTGTCCTATCTATTCCAGTATAAAAAATCTGGCTATTTTGTCCCTATTTTGGGATCAAAGAATCTCGTGATCAAAGAATTTGCAGGCTCATGATCAAAGAATAAAAAATGCTGTGAATCAAAAATTAGAAGAAATTCTGCAAAACCAACAGAACGAAGATCCTGAGCAAAACTCACCCTCATTTGTCTTTCTATGCACCCCTGGGTTAAGAAATTTGATTCTTTAATTTGACCATCTCATCCCTCACTCACAATGCATGATTGCAATCAAAGAATCTCATGATCAAAGAATTTGCAGGCTCGCGATCAGAGAATTTTCAGGCTCACGATCAAATAATAAAAAATGCTGTAATTCAAAAAGCTGAAGGAATTGCAGTAAACCACTGCCATGGTTCGACAGAACGAAGCACCTGGAGCAAAACCCACCCTCATTTGTCTTCCTAGGACACCCCTGGGCTGAGAAATTATTTTTTTTTAATTTGGCCATCTCGTCCCTCACTCGTGATGCACCATTGCGATCAAATAATTTGCAGGCTTGTGATCAAAGAAATTACACGCTCATGATAAAAGAATAAAAAATGGTGGATCGCTATTTTTAGACAGATTTAAAGATCATAGGAAAAGTGCCGTTTTGCAACAAATACATTGTGCTTTAGATCAGTTGTGCTATTCATTGTGTCCTGACCAATTTTTAATACTCTCAGTTTTGGTTTTTGTAAAGTTATGATGTGTCATTGTAGTACTGCTGAACACATGAAAACTTGCCATTTCTGTTTCAGAGTCGGGATCATGCTGTGCAGACATGATGTACTTTTAGAGTTGTCATTCAGACTGTCACAGTTTCCCACTGTTGAAGACTTTGCGCCTTAGTGTAGTAGCTGGTTTTCTTTTCAGTGATCGTCCTTCATATCAGTGTAGTAACTGTTAAATTAATACATTATCTCATCTTGATGCCTTCCTGAACTGCACTTTCTTTTGTTTTTTATAGTTCTAAGTCATTTTTTAGCTTTTCTTTCCTCACTATCTGATTCTTCTCCTCTGACTGTCAGCTCTATAAAGTACTTTGTTCTGAAGATACGGCCAGCACACCTACAAAGTGACAACAGAATATCTTTCTTTTTTTCTTCGTTTATTTTCACAGTATTGATGATTTTGTAGTTTTGTGTACTTTTGATGATTTAATAGAAAGTGTTCAATTTACTGTCAAGACAGCGAGTGTGAGCTGTCTCAGCATGGTGTGCACTTTCCTGCAAGTGGCAGATGGTATGCAGGATTGCAAAGTGTCATATATATTGTAGCTGCCCACTTCTGTCTATTAAAGCTTGTCTGCTGAGATTTTTCCTAGTTCTGCAGCATGTTGTAAATTTTCTTTTGAATCATAAAATTGAAGACCTTGTGTGTATAGCATGATAGTGTTTGCTACTACTGCTATGATTGTGTCAGGTTCGATTCTGTAGTATCTCCTTTTTTTCTTGTTGGGACAGTGAAACAAGCTGTTATTGCTGATTTTCATTTTTTGATTTCTGAAAATTTGTTAATATGATTACTTGCGTTTCCATCAAGTATATAATGTTATAGTCAGATTTAGAGTCAACTCCATCCTGATTTGTGCTGTTAGGATGTTGACTAGACAGGTCACGTGGATCGTTTTTAGTGATGGACATGGACAATAAAAATATCAATTATATAGGAAATTGACAGGTGGAAATGGACATTCCAGATAATTATAAATAAAAACTGCTTGAATTTAGTAGTGTGCCTGTTGCTAATTCAGGAAACCTTTCTGTGTCACCCATGTATTCATATATATATATATATATATATATATATATATATATATACACACAAACATACATAGGGTATAATGCAGCCTTCAGGGTTTTCACCAAATTTCACTAGGTCATTGTCTTCCTATCTGGTTTACTTAGTATTCCTTTATACCAGCCAAAATGCACATTTATAATAACTGCATGCTGATATGTGGGGTTTAGAGCAGATCATTGTTTCCTAATTGTGTGAAAAAAATAAAATAAAAACAATAAAAAAAGGTCAGGGCTGAGCTAACAGTTTTATTGTCCATCGAACTAGACTTAGTTGTACATTACAAAAATGTGGGGAAAATCGTAAAAATAATTTGTGTCGCACATTAGAAAGGAGGACAGTGCAGTTTGCCCTGTGAATTCACAGCTGAGGTCATCACTCTACAGTTCTGTGTAAGACAGGAGGGCATCACTGATAGACATTTAAGACATGAACACAAAGGCTGAGGTGCTGCCTGAAGTTATGTGCAACATCACGTGTCATCATTGCAAACCATTTCTGAAATAATTGTAGGCTATTGCTCGTACTGGCATGAAAACTTGTGATGCACAACACTGACATTGCCTCACATACAGTGACCTGATTGATGCAATAAAAAAATACATACGAATATCCAACAGTCAAAATTAGCTACTATTCAAGCAACACAAACCACACAGGAGATCAGTTTCGATGTGAACCTGACTGTAACACACACCGTAATAAATAAGGAAAAAATAACATGATTATGAGGTGTGTAGCATCTAGTCAGCACTGGAGCACAGCTACCACTTCCAGTTCACAGTGCTGGGAAAGCACAGGCAGACTGTAGCAACAAACCTATCAATCATAGTGTAACAGCACCACCAATATAACCAGTGACAGAATGAAGCCCCCTGAGGAAAACCCACCCTCATTTGACTTCCTAGGGCACCCCTAGGCTGAGAAAATAGATTTTTTTAACTCGGCCAACTCGGCCATCACTCGCGATGTGCGATTGCGATCAAAGAATTTCACAATCAAAGAATTTGTAGGCTCGCGATCAATGAAATTGCACGCTCACGACCAAAGAATAAAAAATGGTGAAACGCAATTTTTTGATGGATAGAACAAAGCCCCCTGAGCAAAACCCACCCTCATTTGTGTCCCTAGCCCACCCCTGAGCTGAGATAATTGTGTTTTTAGCTCGTGATGCAAGATCGTGATCAAAGGATCTCGCGATCAAAGAATTTGCAGGCTCGTGATCAAAGATCGTTAGTGAGCCACAATCAAAGATTTTAAAACATTATAACTCTATTTTTTCACCATTTTGAATGAAACCAAAGGCATGGCAAGATAGATTGGAGCCCCCTGAGTAAAACCCATGCATGTTTTACTTTAGGAGTGACCCCTGAGCTGAGATATTTGTGTTTTTATGATCGGAAATCTAAAAACAAGATGACGTACCTCACAATCAAAGAATTCTCTGGGACAAAGATTCTTTGACAGCAAGGATGCAAATTTCTTGACTGCCAGATGGGACCAGATGGCCAGAACCCCATTCTTTGTTCGCAAAACAACCATATAAATTTTCCCATTGATTTATAATGGAAATTTAAAAGTGGCATAACTTTTGAATGCTTTAATAATTTTTCACCAAACAAAAAGTGGCATGTTCATACACGAAAGCTCTTTCAAACAAGGCATCTTGCAGAGTGGCATGCCACATGATGGCTGTGCAGGGCCATGGACAAAATCCTAAACGCTGTCTCCAAAACTGGATAAGCTTGCATTATTCATCGCTTTCATGCGCAAAGACTGTAAGTCTGACCAAAATGAAATTTGGTGGATCAAAAGACCTGCTATGCCCCACTGCGCATACCAAATTTCAATTAAATCTGTTGAACGGGTCCAAAGTTATTAATGTGCAAAATATTGACTTTAACATAGAAGTGCCTTCTTAATCCTAAATATAGTGGTATGACCGCACCACTATAATATATATATATACATATATATATATATATATATATATATATATATATATCTACATATATATATATATATATATATATATATATATTCTATGCAAAAAACTGCATTAATGCATCATTTCAGGTTAAAACACAAAAAGTCAGGAAATGAGGCCATTAGGGTTGCCCCTACCCCCCATGTACCCCCCATCCACCCAAGACTGACAAATGCCGGGGTGTGTCATTGGGGTTGTGAGGCCTAAATGTCACCCCATTCCATGTTTAATCATGTTCACATGCCACAGTAAAGAAGAATGTGGTAGTCGAGGGGGGTAGGGGGCAACCATGAAAGCCTCATTTCCTGACTTTTTGTGTTGTAACCCTAAATGATACATTAATGCAGTTTTTTGCAAAGAATTTCCTAACTTTTTGGGAAAGCATAGAAAAGTACAAATCAAGACAAGTTAGCCCAAGGCCCCAACCAACTTGCAAATTTTTGCCTAACATAACAGTACAAGTACTGAATATCATATGTATTGGTGGGAGTGCATATTGGTGGGAACATGGGGTCCTTCTTGCGCACCAAAATGCGGAAAAATGCACTTTTTGCCAGTTATGTGGGCAGTTTTGGGGATTTTGTCCTTGGAGCTGTGTGGCCACTGTGTGGTGTGACACTCTGAGACTTTGCTTGTCTGAAAGAGCTTTGGTCAAGGAAGGTGCTGTTTTTCATTTGGTGAAAAATATCAATCTCTTCAAAAGTTATTCAACTTTTAAGTTCCCTTTATAAGTCAAAGAGAAAATTTATATGGTTATTTTGCGAACAAAGAATGGGGGTTTGGACATCCGATTCCTCCTCATGATCAAAGAATTTGTAGGCTCATGATCAAAGAATCTTTGATCGGCAGAATTCTTTGATCAAGATGGCCACCATCTTGTTTTCATTTTGCGGTCGGAAAAATTAAAATATCTCGGCTCAGGGGTGACTCTTGAAGTAAAACTTGGATAGGTTTTACTCATGGGGCTTCACTCTATCGAGCCATGGCTGTGGTTTCCTGCAAAACTGTCAAAAAATAGAGTTTTAAACAGTTTAATTCTTTGATCGTGGCTCACTAGCAATCTTTGTTTGCTAGTCTGCTAATTCTTTGACAGCGAGAATCTTTGACTGTGATCTTTGATTGCGAGGGCACGACTAGATGGCCCATTGAAAAAATTAAATTTTCTGGTCTATGGGGAGGGTTATTTATACAAATGAGGGTGGATTTTGCTCAGGGGGCTTCGTTCTATTGAGGCATGGCAGTGGTTTCATGTAATTCTGCCTAAAACTCAAGTTTCACCATTTTTTTATTCTTTGACCATGAGCCAGCAATTTCTTTGATTGAGAGCCTGCAAATTCTTTGATCGCAAGATATTTTGACAACAATCTTTGATCACAAAGGGACAACCAGATGGCTAGATGAAAAAGGTACATTTCTCAACCCAGGGGTGAGCATGAAACTCAGACTAGGTTGGGTTTTGATCAGGTTTTGTTTTATTGAACCATGCTGGTGGTTTTATGTATTTGTGCCCAATAATTGAGTTTTAACATTTATTATCCTTTGATTGCGAGCCTGTAAATTCTTTGATCATGAGGCTGCAAATTCTTAACTCATGAGATTTTTTGATAATGAGCTTTGATGTGAGGGAGGGACTAGATGGGCAGATTTTAATGCAACAGATAGGCCAATTTTAACAATCTTTAACATTACATATCTCGGAAATGGTTTGGTCTTTTTACTTGAAATTTGGATGGTGTTCTATGGATGTCCTGTACATGGGAATTATGATGTTTATGTGTCAGACAATACATTTTTTTGTGGAGATATTGTGTGCCACAGTTTGCATTTTATGAACATCATTTTCTATTCTGGTAGTGGCTTGAAATTTGTAGGGTAGCTAGCGTTACTGCCATGACTTCAGCCAGGCAATGCCTCCACCCTGCAGAGCAGGAACTGGATGCTGAGTGCAGAGCCACAGCCCAAATAAATCCATGGACATAAACAGTATACCTCCCTATTATGAGCTACACACAAGTTATAACAGTGAGGGGTTGCATGACCTCAGCCAGGTAATGCCCCCCTACCCCTGTCCTGAAGAGGTTCTGGATGGTGAGTGCAGATGCAAAGGTCAACTAAGCCTAAAAACATCAATGGTATACCTATGTGATACTATCTGAAGACTACTTACTACACTGATCAGTTGCATGGCCTCAGCCAGTGAATGCCCCCCCAGCAGACCAGGATTTGGATGGTGAGTGCAGACCCACAGCTCAAATAAAGACATGGACAGAAATGGTATACCTGCCTTATACCAGCTGCACATAAGTTAGAACACTGAGGAGTTGCACAGCCTCAGCCAGGCAATCCCCGCCCCTCAAAGAGGCACGCGATGCTGAGTGCAGAGCTACAGCCCAGGTAAGGTCATTAACATGAATGGTATACCTCTGTGATACCAACTGCATGCTAGTTACAATACTCATGATTTGCATGGACTCAGCCAGGCAATGCCCACACACTGCCAGACCATGAATTGGATGCTGACTGCAGAGTCTTATCCCAAATAAACCCATGGACATAAACAGTATACCTGCCTCTTATGAGCTGCACACAAGTTAGAACAGTGAAGAGTTGCACAGCCTCAGCCAGGTAATGACCCCTCTCACTCGTGCTGTGAGGAGGTACTGGATGCTGAGTGCAGAGCCATAGCCTAATTAAGCCTATGAACATCAATAGTATACCTGTGTGATAGCATCTGCAGAGTAGTTGCTACACTCATTAGTTGCACGGCCTCAGCCAGGCAATGCCCCCCCAGACCAGGAATTGGATGGTGAGTGTAGAGCCATAGCTCAAATAAAGAGATGGACATAAAAGTTATGCCTCCCTTTTATGAGTTGCACACTAGGTAGAACAGTGAAGAGTTGCATGGCCTCAACCAGTCAATGTCCTCCCCCACCTGAAGAGGTACTGCATGCTGAGTGCAGAGTTACAGCCTAAGTAAGGTCATACGAGGTCAAACGAGGTAAGAAACCACTATGGTTCTCAAAGGAAGTGGCAGTGAAGGTTCAAGAGAAAAATAAAGCATTCAGGAAGTACAAGGAATCACAGAAGGAACAGGACAGAGAACTGTATCAGTTAAAGCAAAAGGAAGCTGGAAAGGCAGTCAGAACAGCAAAGGCCTAAACTGAGGAAAAGATAGCCAACTCAGTTAAGAAGGGGATAAAACCTTTTATAGGTACATCAGGGAGTGAAGGAAGACCAAGGGAGGGATAGTGAGGCTTAATAAAGGGAGGGAGGGAGGGTGGGCAGAGGGTGACTGTGAAAAGGCAGAGATACTAAACAAATATTTTTGTTCATTATTTACAAAGGAAGAGGGGGAGGTACCTAAAACAAACAGTAGAAACACTCTGAATACAGAAGTTGATACCAGCCTATTTACAGAAGAAAGGGTTCTGAAAGAGCTCTTAAAACTGAAGGTGGACAAAGCAATGGGGCCTGATGGGATTCATCCCAGAATTCTAAAAGAACTAAGGGTAGAAATAGTGACACCACTGACTACCCTCTTTAACAAATCATGGGAAGATGGGGTGGTACCTGAGGACTGGAGGAAGGCAGATGTGATTCCCCTTCACAAAAGTGGGAGCAAGGCAGAAGCAGGAAACTACAGACCTGTTAGTTTAACCTCAGTGGTAGGGAAAATGATGGAATCACTTCTGAAGGAAAGAATTGTTGTGTATCTAGAGGCCAGAGGGGCACAGGACCCAAGGCAGCATGGATTCACAGCAGGAAGGTCATGCCAGACAAATCTGATAGATTTCTTTGACTGGGTGACCAAAGTAGTTGATCAGGGAGGGGCTGTGGACATGGCCTACCTAGACTTTAGCAAGGCATTTGACATAGTCCCACAAAGATTAATATACAAGTTAGCCAGCCTGGGAGTGGATCCCAAGATGACAGCCTGGGTAAAGTGGCTAGAAAGAGGACACAGAGGTAATAGTAAATGGAGTCCACTCTGAAAAAGGGGGTTAGCAGTGGGGTACCATGAGGAGTTCAGCATAGGACGGTCCTCTTCAATGTCTTTATAAGCGACATTGCAGAGGGACTGGAAGGAAAAAGTATGTCTCTTTGCAGATGACACAAAGATCTGCAACAGAGTTGATGCACAAGGTGGGGTGGAAAGGATGAGAAGGGACTTGGCAAGGTTAGAGGAATGGTCAAATGTATGGCAGCTTAGATTCAATGCTAAGAAGTGCAAGGTAATGCACCTGGGAAACAAAAACCCAGGGGAAGAGTACACAATGGGGGGTGAGATACTAACAACAACAAAAATGGAAAGGGACCTGGGGGTAGTCATATCAGGTGACCTAAAGGTGGGCAAGCAATGTGAGAGGGAAGCAAGGAGGGCTGGGGGATACTGGGATGCATAGGGAGAGGCATCACCAGTAGAAAACAAGAAGTTATTATCCCTCTGTACAGACAGCTGGTGAGACCACATCTGGAGTACTGTGTACAGTTCTGGAGACCCAATCTCCGCAAAGACATAGACAGGTTGAGAGCTGTCCAGAGGAGGGCAACTAAAATGGTGCAGGGTCTGCACCGGAAGACATATGAAGAGAGACTCAAGGAGCTTAATATGTATAGCCTCGAGGAAAGGAGGGAGAGGGGGGACATGATAGAAACTTTCAAGTACTTCAAGGGAATCAACAAAGTCCAAGAGGGTAGCATCTTTCAAAAAAAAGAGGTATGCAAGAACAAGGGGGCACAATTTAAAGATAGAAGGAGGGCGGCTCAGAGGTAATTTAAGGAAGTATGTTTTCACAGAGAGGGTTGTGGATATATGGAACAGCCTTCCAGAGGAGGTTGTGGAGTCAAAAACAGTGGTGGAATTCAAGCATGCATGGGACAGTCGTAAGGCAATTCTAAGGGTTGGGGGTAGGAAGAAGTAGGTTGCTGGTTAACTAGGATCTGCAGCTTATCCATCAGGTAGGGAAATGGGCAGACTGGGTGGGACAAGCGGTCCTTATCTGCCATCAAAGTCTATGTTTCTATGTTTCTATTAACATGAATGCTATACTTCTGTGAAACCAACTACATATTAGTTATGATACTCATGAATTGCACGGCCTCAGCCAGGCAATGCTCCCACCCCCAGACCAGTAATTGGATGCTGAGTGCATAGTCTCAGCCCAAATAAAGCCATGGACATAAATGGTATACCTTCCTTTTATGAGCTGCACATTAGGTAGAACAGTGAAGAGTTGCACAGTCTCAGCCAGGCAATGCTACCCCTCTGCCCTGCTCTGAGGAGGTACCAGATGCTGAGTGCAGAGCCACAACCCAACTAAGCCTATGAACATCAATGGTATACCTGTGTGATATCATCTGCAGACTAGTTACTACACTCATGAATTGCATGGCCTCAGCCAGGCAATGCCACCACCCCCCCAGGCCAGGAGTTTGATGGTGAGTGCAGAGCCACAGCTCAAATAAACACATGGACATAAATGGTATACCTCCCTTATCCCAGCTGCACACACGTTAGAACACCGAGGAGCTGCATGGCATCAGCCAGGTAATCCTCTCCCTCACCAAAGAGGTACTGGATGCTGAGTACAAATCTACAGACCAACTAAGATCATTAACATGAATGGTATACCTCTGTGATACCAACTGCAGACTAGTTCTAAACTCATGAGTTGCATTGCTTCAGCCAGGCAATGGCCCCACCCCCCCAGACTAGAATTGGATTCTGAGTGCAGATGCACAGCCCAACTAAAGCCATGGACATGTACAGTATATCTATTTCATACCAGCTACACGTAAGTTAGAAAAGTGAGGGCTTGCATGTCGTCAAATAGGTGATAACCACACACCCCCAGACTAGGTACTAGATCCTTAGTGCAGAGGCACAGCCCAAGTAAAGCTATGGAAATTGACAATACACCTCTGTGATACCAGCTGCACACAAATTAGAACAGTGAGGAGTTGCACAGCCTCAGCCAAGCAATGCCCCACACCCCAAACCAGGTACTGGATCCTGAGAGCAGAGCCACAGCCCAAGTGAGGACATGATTTTCAATGGTATACCTCCATCATAACAACTGCACACTAGTTACACAATTCAAGGGTTGCACGGCCTGAAGCAGGCAATGCCTGCACCACCACCCTGACCAGATGCTGGATTCTCAGTGCAGAGTCACAGCCCAATGAAAGACATTGACATTAAGCGTATACTCTGTCACACCTATTGTATATAAATAATACTCAAGACACATACAATAAGGTTTAACATTAGTTTTATTATTTAACTATTTCAATATTTTAAGGCCAAATTGTTTGGTTGCTCCTGGGATGGTCAAAAAACCAGTTCTTCATAGATATTCTTAATTATTTGTTCTCTTTCTAATTTTTGGTATTTCACATACTAAATCTACACTGTCAGATTTTTCTGCTTATTACTTATTTAACTTATGATTTATATAGAACGAGTAATAACCTATGTGACTTTATGTTACAGAAAATCTATTGAATGGTTTCTAATTTCAGTTACATGTATTGCTAAGTAGTATTCATTATTGTCCATTGACACTATGACATGGATGCAATAGGCCACCCAGTTAGACATTTAGATCATCAACACTAACAATTATTGTAACTGTGAATGTTACTATTTGACACCTATTTAAGCCAAGTCATTAGAACAAAAGTAGAATTTGCTTCATTGAGCAATTTTATAACATTTTGTTCTTCACTGCATACGAACATGAGACACTAAGAAGCATTTAGTGGTTCAGATGAGCACATAAAGATATTGTTTTTAAGAAAAAACATGTGTGGATGATGTCAACAGTGTTAAAATAAGCATCAATATTGTTGATATGATTAGAAAAGTTTTCTTTCATGCCAACAGAAACAGTAAGAAGTTCCATTTGTCTTTATTTATTAATTCTGCATGAATAATTGAGAAGAAATTGTTATATATCCTATTTGGAAATTATCGTACTTTTTATTAAATCTGTTGACATCTTTTAAGACTTTTTCTACTTTATCACTGGTTATTTATTTGAAAGTGAGCCAACCAATCTCAAGAAGTCAAAAAGACAAAAATAAAGATAAATAAGTAGCATAGTATGTCTGTGGCAGAAAGAGTGTATGGTACACATCAATGTGTTCCTCTGGTCTTGAAATGGGAAGAGATACCCATAACATTAGCAGAGTATAAATACATAGAAAGAGCAAGTTAAAGTTACAGCACAGAATGCCAGGCACATATATAGCCATTGCTGTACTGTAACTAGATCAGTAAGTAAGCAAAGTCATTTGAAAAAATGGTTGCCAACATCATGCTGTGGTGAACATATAACATATAACAGCCATGTTGTCAGTCATGCTGAAAAGGTTGGTTCATCTCCAAATTGTGCGATTGTTTTACTGTTTTACATTTGTGGAACTGGGAAAAATTCCTCATCCGACCTCCAAAATATGGACGATCCTATAAAAGCAGGAGCACACCAATAGTTTGCATTGTGGAGCAGAAGTACACAATCATTATTGACAATACCTGTCGAACAATGAGTTGCAGACATCTACATAGACATACAGAAATGCATACATACACTGAAAATATGGCAGATGACATGTATGCATCTCTATGTTCAGTTATCAACAACATCAGCAGCAGCACTTAATGCAATGCAATAACATTAAATGCATGAATATAACAGTTTTGAAACAGTTAACATAGCAATGGATATAATTTTTTTTTTCAACAAACAAAAACAGGTAAGAATCTATGTAAGTAACATAGCTTGAATCTTCAGTTCAGCACTATATACATATGTACAACTCTGAGTCACATTGTATTGGTAGATGTTGTCTTATCAAATCTCGAGAGCATACTCCCAGAACAGTGACAGATAATTAGTCACATACACTTCAAGAAATGCAGTGCACTTTTAACAGATGACATCATGATGTACAAAGCTATGCTGTGAATGTGAGTCAAAGAACTACATCTGCCAAGACATAACTCACTGACTGACATGTGCAATATCCAGTGCCTTCAAGTCTGCTTGGATTTGGCAGAAGTCAATTCAGTAAGCATCATAGTCAAGGTCAACAATGTAGACAACAACAGAAAAAGGAGTCACATCTTAACCTGATGTGTATTGTTCAAAGAAGTATGGCTCCTCACACAATATGTAGAGAAGAGTGGTTAAAACTCTGATAAGCATGTAACAATATTACTGATTCTCTCATTACTATGTAAAATAGCAATGTGAAACAACGGAATACACAGTGACATTTGCAAAACATACAAGATTAACTGAGATGCCTGCAAAAAGATATGACTTACTGACTGTCTGATTACAGCTCAATACCCTCAAGTCTACTTGAGCAGTAACACGGCAGTCATTGTAGTAAGTACATCAAAGTTGCAAATGCGTAATATTACAATACAATTGTTTCTAGAAATTGTATTGCACTACATGATGAAAACAATTGTGTTTTGCATGCAGCATATCAGTATGACACCGAGATCAACAAGTCACCACCTACTACAGTCTGTTACATAGCTGTAGTGTTGTGGTTCTCTTCGGCAATTGCAGGAAAATCAGAGTAATTCACAGGGGTTGTATTGATACTGTACAAGATTTAAAACACCTAGATCACCATCACTGATATTGCACAGTGGTTGTTTCACATGAAAGGTGTTAGCTCTTCTATCAAATCAAAATAAATATGTAAACAAATAGAAAACAAGACATCTAGCTGCAATATACAGTCGGAACGGTAGTGTTGCAAATATACTGGTTAAGTAAGCTGCTGTGATCAGATAGCATCACTCCTCCACATATCGTGCAACATTGGTACAACAGAGAATGATGACGTATGCATCTTTCAGATTCCTTGGTAATCTTTCTTTCATAGTGCATACTGTATCATTGCACTCCACCCATCCCTTTCTGAACCTTCGCCAAATGACATAGTGCCCAGAGTAAATAGATAGGAAATGATGGAAGATAATTACATGTGTGTCAAATTGACTTCCTGAGAACATAGTTCTTCTATCAATGAAGTCAGAAATTGGTGTTGTGATTGTCATGCCTTAAGAGTTAAAACGTTGCAATACAATCATTATGTAGGAACTGGAAGATGTAACTCTCTGAAAGCAAACACAAGAATGACCACATCTTCGGCACAGCCAACCAGTTTCTGCATTTG
Organism: Neoceratodus forsteri; assembly: GCA_016271365.2. NCBI lineage: Eukaryota > Metazoa > Chordata > Ceratodontiformes > Ceratodontidae > Neoceratodus > Neoceratodus forsteri. The sequence goes on along the minus strand of CM057456.1, from coordinate 132,291,576 downwards.
CAAACAACTTGAGAAACTTCATGGATCTCTGTTCAGTGACATAGACAGATAACCACAGCATGTCATGAGTTGCTTGTGATTCTTTGTGTCTGCATGACAAATGTGTACTTGCACACATAATCAACTTGAAAGTGTTGGCACAGATCAGTACCATCATCTGCCAAACTGTTTATCATTCCCATGATGAACTCTGTGGCATCTTGTTGTGCATTGTCAGCAAACATTGCTTGTCCTGCATACTTTGCAAGAGTTAGTCATAGAGGAGTCAAGTTTTTTAAACTGGGCAACTCTTCTTGACTACCTCTAAGGACTCTCTTTATTGCTTCAGACAGAAGTGTCGACCGACTTAAGTTCAAGACATCAGCAAACTCAGGGATATGCAGAAGTGCCTGCATTGCAGTGTTGCATTGCAGTTTACTCCTGTGCTGTTGTCAAATATTGGCAGTGTCTGAATCCCAATACATCTCTTGACAGGTGGAGATGTGATTTGTTGATGTAGAGACTGCTTACCAATTGAATGGTGAGGCGACGATTGTGTAGTCTTAGTGTTCTTCCTCTTCAATTTGTGCCCTGCATCCATTGGGACATCTGTTGCTGATGCATATCTGGGAACTGGCAACAAAGGAGCATTTGATTGGTACAATATACGTAATCTATTGTACTCAACAATGCATTTACCATCAGCAAGTATCTTAGTTTCTGCAAGATTCACTATGTGTAGTCCAGACAACCACCTTAAATGAGACAAAGCAACATAAGACATGCCATCCTTGAATATACCAGTGCCTATATCTACAATGGCACTATAAAGGCTAAACCCTTGTGATGTGCGTATAGACACTGCAAAGCAGCACACAATGGAAATTGTTTCCTTGTCACATACATGTCTTTGACAAGCTCAAACTTGACTGTCACTCTATCTATTGGTAGAGGAGTTTCACAGTTGTCAAACTTAACAACCACAAACTCCACAGTTGTCTTCTGCACATTACACTGGAACTCATGGATGTACCCCATGACTCCATTCACAAGACCATGGTCAAAATCAATGTTTCTGTGAAGCATGACTTATGTATTCCTACACAGTGGTATCACAGCTTCCAAACCAACGGTATGTGACACATCACTTGTGAGCTCTCTGAGATGCTCAACCATTTTTGATACCATTGTGCATGTTAGACTGACACCACCTTTGGTATCTATGGATGTGAGAGTCACAATAGGTTCCTGTTCTCTCTGCATCATGAACTCTGTACACTGCTTAAGTCTTGGGAATAGACATACAACATGTACCCCAGATGTCTGCACATGTGCAAATATATCACAAGCATCCTGAACAGGAGCATTATTTCTAGTGATCATGTGTTGTCTTAGCATTTCAACATGAATGGGTGACAATACACCAACCCAAGCCTCATCAAGCAATGCTTTGTAAGACATGTCACCTTGCTGTCTCATGTTCTGTAACAGTTCAACATTTGAGAAGAACTCCAACAGATTGACACCACCTATGCATCCAATGATTTTCTTAACCTCTTTAACAGAAAGAGTACAGAAAATATGCTTGCCATTCACAGGAGCCAGCTGCAGGAGATCCCCAAGAACAAGAATATTCTTGTCACCAAATGGTATGTCATCATCAGTACCAAGCATCTCCTGTAGACATAGGTGAACGTATGTAAGGAGAACATTTGAAACCAAGCTGATTTCATCTAGTATCAGCAATTGCATCTTGTCAAACATTGAGCTCAGTTCAGAGGCAACCTCAAATTACAGTTTTCTGTAATCATCACTCTTGCCATGCTCAACTGGCAACATGAACAACCTATGAAGCATGACACCACCTATGTTATAAGCTGCCAAACCTGTAGGAGCAGTCACAGTAACAGAAGTTGCAGAATTAGTAGGGACATGAACACCTCTGCTTGTATCCTCAATTAAGAAACTTTTTCCAGTTCCAGCAGCACCACTGACAAACATCCTCACTGGTGTGTTTTTCACAAACACAGCCTCTGCTACTGTGCTGAATAGCATGTTGAACACCATGTATCATACAGTGATACACAACTTTCTGATGCAAATTTGAGTCATCAACAATGTTTGTAGCTGACTCTGACAACTGCATGTTTTGTCGCATTGCACCCTCTACCTCTGACATCTGCACAGCTGGGTCATTAGGAGGAAGAGAGGCACTGACAGTCCCTTATCCCTTAACATCAACCATACAGTATCTTGTGAAGTTACTGGGGTATCATCATCCAAAACCTGCTTTGCTTTCTCCAGCTGATTTTTTTCTGTTTTGAGTCTCTCAATATAAGTGTCAGACACATGACTCTTAAAGGTATCATAACTTACCATGAACTCTTATTCATATATGTCAGATGATTCTTTCAATTCAGACTCTGATTGCCAAGGCTTGAACAGAAATAATAGAGCAAAACAGTAATGCTCTTTGCTTTCTGTTGTATTCGAACTAAGTTTGCAGTGGTCAGTTAGCCATGGCTTTCGCTTCTTTACAAGTGAAATATCGAACCAAGTGAGTTTATATATGCTCTTCTCTCGATCAGAAGAAACACCCCACTTATAATCATACCATTGAGCAACTTCAAAGAGACACAGATCCACCATAGCAATGTGGCACTGTGGATAGCAGTTGTCAATTAAGTTGCTCTTCAGAATATTAGTAGGTGTTGGTCTTGTAGCAGCCAAATCCTCAATCTCTTCATGGCTATTATGCACATGGCATCTGTTCTGCTTGTAGTTCACATTCAGATAATGAATGGACACTGACTTCCCATGTAGACATACACCTGTAAGGCAGTCACTTGCTTCATAGGTGCCACACTTATAGTGTGACAGAGTGCTAAGCCCAAGTGACCATAGTCTAGAAGACATCAACCTATCGCAGTTAGACAACCCTTCCCACATTTCTTGCAGGCATGTCTGCTCATGCTTAGTGATGTATGATGTCACATACCTCACCAAAGCCATTGAATTATCAGTGACAAACTGAAAATCAATTTTTGCCTGCCACATCAACAGAAGAGAAGGGCTATGGTTATTGATATAGACTTCTGATTCCCTGAGAGGCAGTTCATACACTCACTTTGTTGATTTTGCCTTCAAGTGGTGTTACATGGCAGAAAAAACATCATTCAAACAGGCATCCATGCAAGATCATCTTGGGAAACAAAAACGGCACTGAGTGTACCACTGTCCCTTGTTCTTCACTTTCTTACAACAGTACTTACTGCACAGGTGTCAGAATTTCTGAACTCCAAAAATGTTGCACTGTCATACTTGTCTAGAATCTGACATGTGATATACTTCAATATGAAGTTTAGGATTTCACTTGTCTCACTGTCACCAATACATGGGGCATCTTTTATCTACCGCAATATGTGTATGTGTGGATCTCCCCGAGCTTGGTACTCAACCCTCCAGAAAGAGTGTTCAACAACCCCAAGAGGAGGATTTGTCTTAGACAGTACGAACTTCAAAAGAGCATGGAACTGGTGGTGGAAGTAATGTGAAATGGATACTGGATCAAGTGAGCATATTTCACTGAGAGTCATACTCTGTATGTTCTCAACATCAGAGTTTGCCTATCTGAGAAGATCAAGCACGTATAGTAGGTAAGGCTAGGGGGGTGTCAGGATGTATTATTAGGGGTATCACAAGTCATAAGAGGAAGTAATAATCCCTCTTTACAAGACACTGGTTAGGCCCCATCTGGAGTACTGCATGCAGTACTGGAGGCCACGCCTTCACAAGGACATTAACCAAATTGAGGCAGTCCAGAGAAGGGCAACCAAAATGGCGCAGGGACTGCATCAGAAGACATATGAAGACAGATTAACGGAGCTTAATATGTATACTCTAGAGCAAAGGAGGGCGAGAAGTGATATGATTGAAACATTCAAACACCTTAAGGGTATTAACTTGGTGAAAGAGTCTAACATGTTTAAATATAAGAAAAATAGTAGGACAAGAGGACACTGCATGAGATTAGAGAAAGGCCGATTAAGGAGGAATGTGAGGAAATTCTTTTTCACAGAAAGAGTGGTGGATGCATGGAACGGCCTACCTCAGGAAGTGGTGGCTATGAATACAGTGCAGGGCTTCAAACAGGCATGGGATAGGCATAAGGGAGCAATACAGATGAGTATGAATAGGTAGGCCACTGACAGAGCAAAGGCCAATGGCACATTTATAAGGAAGAAAAAGAAATGGGCAGACTGGATGGGCCTTGCGGTCCTTATCTTCCATCAACCTCTATGTTTCTATGTTTCAGATCATCCCAATAGTATTCAGCACAACTCAGTGTCACAAACCATGTTGTTGGTCCAAACTGTCTCAGCATGCACATCACCTCAGAGTGTCATCTGCACCAATATTCTTTAGTACCACACATGCTGGACAAAATAGAAGAAAGACTGACTTGTAGTGTTTCATCTTTGTTCTGCAGCTTGTGTAGTAACTGTGCAGCTGTCATATTACTGACCTCTGTACCAAGTCTCAATGTATGAGCAATACTAGCAGATAGGACACTAAGTTCACTTTCCCAAAGAAGACGGAACAGGTACACCATGTTTCTATGAAACTTGCCGTCCTTATGTAGAACTCTTGAGGTCCTATACTCAGCTCCTGGCAAATGGACTTCTTGCTCATCTAATCGACCACCTGTACCAAGTGGAAACAGATAAGGAAAACAATGAGCCTCCAGTGTAGCCTCCCATATGCTTACAGAATTGCCCTCCACTTGTTTCATTTGATATAATTCAATGTTAGCCATCACTGGATCCTTCCCATGCAATGGGTGTATGGTGAATTGCTCATAGACATTGTGTGCAGATGTAATGTCAACCTTCTTCAGTATTGCTTTGTCAGAGTTTTCCACAGCAGTTCCTGTCGAAAGACCAGCAAATGTGTCGATGTCAATGTCAGCATAAAAAACATTATGCTCCCTTAGATGTCGCAAAGCATGCTTCACCTTCTCAACATTATCTCCTGCCATGTTGTTTTTGCCTTAGTTGGGACACCATTCTCCAAGATTACTACACTATTATCCTGAGAAATAGTGTTAACATTTTCTTGCAAACGCAAAGGAAAATATACAACAGAGCCCTTCAGAGACTGTACCAGTTCTTTCTTTGGTAGGTCTTGCATCCTAGTATTAAGCATGATAATTGTTTGAAATGGCTTCATGGTCTGAATTAGAATCCATTCAAACAAGCTCAAGACTGCTATCTCAGGAGGAGTTGCTTCAGCTTCCATTTTATTAAGCACAGATCGAGGAGGTAAATTGTCACTCTTAATCTTGTTACAACAGTAAGTACACAGTGACACAATTCCAACTTCAGCAAAATCTGTCTTTAAAAGAAGATATGCATGAAGATGCCCCCCACATAACATTCCAGCATGAAATGTTCTGCACGTCTATCTTGACACACTTCTCTTTATAGAAGAGACACTCACATGATACGCAAATGATATTGAATCTTTGTGTCTTGCTAATTTTGAATTTAGCAAACTCACTACCAAAATTCTTGAGAAGCTGAGCTTCTTGCTATACTGATGTGTGCATCATATTTGCATGTTCATCAATAGGAGCATTAGACCTCAACCTATGGGTTGTTTGCAACTGTTTGATGAACTCCACAAGTGCTTCTACATGTCCAGCATCCAGCAATGCATGAAAGTGCATATAGTCTCGTTCAACAGATCTCACCTGATATAATCATTGTACAAATCTGCGTATGCCAGAGTGATGCACTGCTACCATGTGAAAGTGATGAAAGACACTGCCACAGTTGCTGCTCTCCAAGAATGCAAGAGAATGACCCATTAGTCCTGTGTGAGGCCGAATCTCACACTTGTCAATGGTGTCAATCAACTTATGTCACATAGACCTCTTTTCGGTAGCAAATGCCGACAGGAAACTTTCAATTGACATGATTAATTCTTCCCTGACATTGCATGTAGTGTCACATTGCCATTTCTTAGCAGATGACTTTTGGTTGCTTGCAATTTGTCCAGTTTCAGTCTCATCATCAAACTCAAGGTTCTCATGTGAAACAATTAAAATATTCTGAACTTTACCATGTGCATCTATTGTCAAAGTAACATTAGTGTTGTGCACAAGGTATGTCTCTTCCCAGAAGAATGCTTCTGAGTGTTCAGAGTGCAACCAATTTCCTTGAAACACCACAGAGGTATTTTCTCTGTACAAGTGTTCAAAAACAAGAGTTTGTTTCTCATCTCCTCAATCTTTGTACTTAATTCATCAATAGTTGACATCATTGCAGCCCATAACTGAGAATGAAGTGCAACAGCCACATTAACAAATCGTCTTACTCTCAATCGTAACTTCATTAATGCAAGCTTACTGTGTATTTTTGCCTCTGCATCTCATTATACTAGAGAAGAGACGATCAATTCTAGCTCGATGGACAAGTTTTCTGAAAAAACTTGCCTTACTGTGCTGTACAGTAGCAGAAGTCACACATCCAGCATTTTTTTTTTCATGTCACAGACGTATGAATCACTGTTCACAGTGCTGGACATTGTTTGCACACAGTACTTTTACAAAGTCTACTGATTTTTACATTACTAGGAGAGATGTTGTCTTTGTTCACATGTGGATGTCTTGTGATTTGTCCACATGTAACTGAAGACATTGCCTTTTTCTTCTGCTGACATTTCACAACTTTAGTCTTTACATGGTATGACAGTGAACCACCAGTACACCTACTACTTCTTATGTGTCCCTTAACTTTATGGGAAATGGTCATAATGGAAACTCTCAATCACATGTTCAATTTGTTGTCTGTAGTGGTCTCCTAAGAAACAGAGAAGAAAAAAAGAGTATTAGTGCTAATGAATGAGAAGCCATGTATAAGACTAAAGTGGCATAGTCCAAAATAAGTCCATACTACATAAGTCAATAACAACACGGAATACAACCAAATGTCATATTTGTGAAATCAAATTATGTGAATGACAATGTTTAAGCACTTACAATAATTTTGAGTACTACAATGTCATTTGAACATAGTATGCAACTTGCAAGCCGACTATTTACAAAATATCACAATGTAAGATATCCAAGCAAGTAATTATACCTGACAGAGCGGGCAGTATTGGGCAATGAACGTACTGCACAGGGGCGTAATGATGCCTGACGCTGCAGCTGGAGGGCCTTATAGCCTCTGGAAGGCATAGTATTGCCCATGGTGCCCACTCTGCAGGCTATTATTGTGCTTAGAATATGGGTAACTATGGCATTCTTACATAGGATTAAATAAAAAAAGAAGAAAGTAAGAAAATACAGGCAATCTGAGGTTTCAGTATTTTTATTGTTTGTTTGTCCATTTTTTTGTGGTGTTCAATGTCCTACTGCCCCCCCCTTCCTCTCAAGGTGTGACATTTAGTTGGGAGGTATGATTTGATAGTATTGAAGGGGGTAAGATCTCTCGCTAATCGAAAATAAATTACTTTTTTTTAAATTGGGTGCAAGTGTTTACCCAAATTATCAAGCAGGATAGGCATAATGATAATAGTTATGAGCCTGGTATGGTTGGCATGGCTAGGAATTTCTACTTATAGGGCACTCACTGTAAGTTAATCTACCCCTGCCATCCATCTAAATTTCTTATTTTTAAAGCTCATTTTCTAAGGTTCAATATTTTTGTTCAATAGAGATCTCATGACCAATGTAAGCACATATGTTGACGTAAGTAAAAAACTCAATTTTCCAAAAGCTGCATGACTTCTACATGTCAAATCTTAAATTTTTCTCATGATCAAAGAATTTGCTGGCTTGTGAATGATCCTCACGATCAAACCAAGTTGTGATCAAAGAATTTGCACGCTCGCGATCAAAGATCAAAAAATTCAATAAAATGTTAGAAAACATTAAAAAATAACACTGTGACATCCACATCTTCTAAGCAATAAAAACACACAGTATGGCTACATACTGTGTTGAAAACTGATGAAAAAACATGTATTTTTTTTAATTGGTCATCTTCCTCAATTCAAATCTCACATTTTTCTCTCGATCAAATAATTTGCAAGCTCGCGAATGATCCTAGCAGTTAAACTGAGCCGTGATCAAAGAATTTTCTCGCTCATGATCAAAGATTGAAAAATACAATAAAATACGTAAAAACATTCAAAAATAATTCTCACTGTAACATCCACGTGTTCTAAGCTATAAAAACAACTATGGCTACATAGTGTATTAAAAACTTGTAAAAAAAAACATGTATATTTTAAACTACTCATCTTCCACAGTTCAAATTGCATGTTATTCTTGCAATCAAAGAATTTACTTGACTGCTGCTTTCTGCTGCTCCTTGCCTTATCTATTCTGTGAGGGATGGCTTTTCCTGCATTTGTTTTAGATTTCCACAGCAGTCTATGAGTGGTTTTCACCTATCGTATGTGGATCAGTGGCAGAGATGCTGGAACGCTTTCTGAGGAAGGGGCTGAGCTGCTGTGGTGTGCAGCCTGTTTTGTCAAGGATTTTTCTGGTGAATGACTGGGAAGATCTGGATAAACTGGTCTTTCATGTTGTGGGGTGTGCTTTTCCCCACTTCGATTGTGGTGTGGAGTGCCTACGAGGATCCTGGATTATTCTGCTGGATTGACCTTTTGCAGTACGGGTGGGCCTAGCTCTCTGGTGTCCGGCGACTGGTTTTTGCTGTGATTACAGGTGACAGGGCTTTAGAGCAGCCAGGGAACTGACTGACAAGCCTTTTGTTTTCCTAAACTCTCATGGTTTGGCTATGGTTTAGTCATTCCCGGGCATTGAAGTACCCCAGCAATTATTTTCGGTTGTGGACGCTGGGAGTGGAGCCTGATATTTCCCGTTTTTAGCTGTCTGGATTTTTTAGCTATTTGCTGCTGAAAGCTTTGGGAGCAGCTGGTAGTTCTCCAGATGCCAGTTTTCTTGGAGGGGCTTTGTTGGAAGAATCGACATTGTAATATTTATATCATTTTTCCTGCTCAGCAAAGGATGTGATTACTAAAGGCTTATTGCTCCATTTTTCTCCATTTGGTCCAGTTTCTACATTTGTCAGCTGCAGCGAAGGTCTGTTTTACCAACCTGGAATTTATGGATCCTTGTCTGAATTCTACCCAGGTCAGATTGTTCCTTTTCTTTTTCTCCTCTACATTTTGGTGAAGCAGTGAGAGTGCTTTGTTTTGTATAAAGAACAAATTGTGCAACTGTTTACTTTGTCTATGTGAGAGATAGGCTTGGGACTAATTCCTCAGGGTGAGAGCTCTGAAGGTTTTTCATTATTCTTAGTTTTCAGTGGTGTACAGATCGAAAGAAATTGAGACTTGTTTTCATACTGTTATTAACTCTTCTCGAGGATTTAAAATCTACCCAGACTGCTTAAGACTTTTTCTGGGGAGTTTGCCTGAAGGGGAATGGAAAATTGTTTTATTTTGTGTTAGAAATGGGAAGTGAGGCTGCTGTTTAAGATATTTAAATAAGCTAGCGGCATTGATAGTATTAATCAAATTGGTTGATTAATATTTGTTTTTAAATATTTGGCAGCATGTGTTGGGACCGGGCTTCTGTGGTCAGGCACTATTCCCTCTCTAAGCTGAGGAACCTGCGCCCCTTCGATAGCCCCCCATTGCAACCCGAGGTATATAGGCATTGTTGTGCCTTGGGGATTGCATGGAGGAGGTGGAGATGGAGGAGGGTTCCTCGGCTGCGAGTGGGGAAACTGAGTTTTCGGATAAGGGTCATGGGGCTTGTGAGACACCCTGGGGTGAAATAGGTCCAGGATAGGGGAGTGCAATGCCTGGTTCCCATACCCAAGGGTTCCACTGAGAGTGGGCAAGTGGCCTGCTCCTCCAAGGCCTTTCATCCAACCCAGGCGGTGTTATGCAATGCCAGGTCTATAAAAAACAAGACAGCAATTATTGCTGATCTTGTTGAGTCATCTGACCTGACTTGCATTACCGAGACCTGGCTGGATGAGAATGCTGGTCCCATATTGGAGTCAGCTGTTCCAGCTGGATACTCAGTAATACATCACCCAAGGTTGGATTGAAGGGGTGGGGGGTTGCAATTTGTTTTAAATCAGAATTGGGTCCTGTGGAGGTTCCAGTGATGTCCCCTAGATCCTTTAAGTGTATCATGGGAGCAGGTGTGGGCAGCAGAATTTTACTCGTCTACCGTCCACCCGGTGATGAGAGCATTTTTCTGCAGGAAATTGCAGACTTCATTGTCAACCTGGTGTTGGAGCCCTCCAGGTGGTTGGTCCTGGGGGACTTCAATGCCTGGGTTGACGATGAACTCTTGCATTTTGGTCAAAACTTCCTCCAATTGCTGATTTCATTGGGCTTCACACAGGTTGTTACTGCTGCTACCCTTATTCATGTCACTCTCTGGATCTGGTGTTCACCCTGGGGATGGAGATCATGGAACTGGTGGTGGAACCAGTTGGGTGGACTGACCATCACTCCATAAGATTCAGTTTCATGGCCCCCTTGTGAGACCTACCTCTTTGGAGATGGTTCAGTACCGCCCTTTGAGGGGAGTTACCCCTGAGGGTCTGATGGTGGTGCTTGACCTATCGAATTGGCCTATGGAGTGCATGGAACCAGATGCCTTAGTGGTGCACTATAATAATAAGTGCTGAGGGCACTGGGTTCCATAATGCCTGTCTGTGTTTGCCCCCTCTCCCTTCACCCTCAGTGCTCCTGGTTTGATAGGACATTGAGGGAGTTGAGGAGAGTGGGGTGAAGATTGGAATGCTGTTGGCGGAAATCTGGCCTGGAAGGTGACAGACTTAGATTGATGGCCCATTATGTGGAGTATCAATCAGAAATCTCCCGTAAGAAGGCAGAGTTCCTGTCCAGGGAGATAGCTGCATCAAGAAATCGACCAGCTCAGCTTTTCCAGATTGTGGACAGACTATGCAATCCAGCCTGTCTGCGGGGTTGGAGAGCTTTTTCACAAATAAAGTGTGATGAGTTTGCTCAGTTCTTTGAGGATAAGCTGTCATCGATCAGGTCGGAGATCCATGGTATGCATTCTAATGAGCATGGCAGTGATTGATGTGGGGTTACAGGCCCTCAGTCTGCCTGGACAGATTTTGGCCAGCCAGCGATCATGGATATCATGAAGATTGTCCAGGGCATGCGACTGACTTGCTGTAGTTTGGATCCTGCTCCCACATGCCTCCTTGTGGGGTGCATGGATGTGATCGGACTAGTCCTTGCTGAAATAGTCTGGTGCTCCTTGGACCAAGGGATGTTTCTGGAGTCTTTAAAAGAGGCTATCGTGACACCACTTTTGAAGAAACTTTCCCTTGACCCAAACTGTCTCACCAACTACAGACCGATCTCTAACCTGCCCTTTTTGGGCAAGGTTATTGAGAAAGTAGTCACGTTGCAGCTTGATGACTTTCTTACCACCCATGAGGTCTATGATCCTCTCCAGTCCAGTTTCAGGAAGAGGCATAGTACCAATAAGGCGTTTGTTCGGGTACTTAATGATCTCCTAATAGCGAGAGATCAGACAAGCCATCTGATCTTGGTCCTCCTTGATCTCTCTGCAGCATTTGACACCGTGGACCATGGGATGTTGCTAGATCACCTGCGGCTGTTCTGCAGACTGTCAGGGATAGTCCTCAGATGGTTCCACTCTTTCCTCACCGGCAGAAGTCAGAGGGTAGTTTCAGGAATTTTTTCCTCTGCACACTTTGCTCTGTCCTGTTGGGTGCTGCAGGGTTCTGTGCTTTCCCCATGTTGTTCATGGTGTATATGCTACCGTTGGGAGACATTATAAGGCATTATGGGCTGTGTTTTCACTGCTATGCAGATGATACTCAGTTCTAAATGTCCTTTGTACCTGAACAGAATGATGCATTATCAGTCTTTAACATCTGCCTCACTGGATTCAGGACTGGATGAGTGCTAACTGGTTGAAACTGAATCTGGATAAGACTGAGGTGTTGGTTGTGGACCCGGGTAATCGTGCAGAGAACTTGACTCCTGGGTCTCCCTCTGGCCTTGTGTTGGGGGCAACCAGTTGAGACCTTCTGAACAGGTGCAGAATCTGGGCATAATTCTTGACAGCGAGCTGATGCTGAAGACGCAGGTATCTAGCACTGTCAAGTCTTCCTTTTACCATCTGAGGAATATCGCCTGGATAAAACACCTTGTTCCACATGATGGCCTTCCTGTGTTGGCCCACGCCTTTGTTTCCTCGTGTCTTGATTACTGTAATGCTCTATATGTAGGGTTGCCGGGGGTGGATCTCTGTCACCTGCAGCAGGTGCAGAACACCACAGCCAGGTTGTTGACTGGGCTACCAAGAACTTGCCATATTACAACTGTGCTGCGCGAACTGCACTGGCTGCCGGTGTGGTGGAGAATCACCTTCAAGGTCGCGTTGCTGACCTATAAGACCCTACACGGTCAGGGACCTGGCTACTTGCAAGATCTCCTTCAACCCTACCACCCTTTCCGCCCACTCCGCTCTCCTGATGAGGGATTGCTAGAGATTCCCAGGGTTCGTCTTCAGTCATCTGGGGCCAGAACTTTTTCTTTCATGGCCCCAACCCTGTGGAATTCTCTACCTTCTCACATTAGAGAGTGCCTGTCCATGGAATCATTTACGGTGTCTCTGAAGAGTTATCTATTTGAATTAGCGTTTGAATAGGTTTATTGCTGCCTTTTATTATTTTTATGTTATTATTTATTATGTAAGATGTTATTTTGTACTTGCGCTTTGATATGTTGAAAAGTGCATTATAAATAAAATTTGATTTGATTTGATTTGTCTCTCACTGCATTTATCTTATGCATAGAGCTCAGCACCAGTCATTTGCTACTTAGCCTTGGTAATGTTCAGTCAGAGACAAACACATATCTGATATTTCTTCATCTGAGTTGTTAGAGGTTTATACTCAGCATGGCAGAACGATCCAGAGTCAGTGTATGGGTTGTGGGATCAAGCCTGGTAAGAATGGCAGCAGTTTTCAGTAGAGCTGGTCATTTTGGCAATGACTTGCACCTACCTCACTGCTCAGTGTCTTGGTTTGGGAAGGGTGGCATGAGATGGGAGCAGCTGATGCCAATCATGTACCACTTGCTGGAGACACACCCAGTACCAGACATATTCCTTATCCATCTTGGAAGTAATGGTTTGGGGAACAAAAGGGCAATTGATTTAATTGAAGCTGCACAGTCTGACTTGCAGCATCTTTTCTGTATGTTACCTGCCTGTAAAATTCTGTATTCAGATATTACACAGTGAATGATCTGGAAAGGTGATGATTACTGTCCTGCTCTTGAAAGATCATGCAGAAAGGTGAACATACAAATATCTGGATTCCTCCTTGCTGTGGGAATGCGCACCATACGTCACCCCCAAATTGCATATCACAAACATTGGCTGTATCTAAAAGATGGTGTGCATCTCTCAAGCACAAGTAACATAATTTTTGTTGGGGACCTTTGAAATGGCATCCTTGCACTTCTGTAATTGTGTGCCTGTATAACAATATCTCTTGAGCACATGCCATAGGCTGTGAGAAAAATGGCTCTTTTAAGAGCCAATCTAACTGGTCAAAAAATAGAACAACTTACTCACAACATATACATGCATTGTCTACAGCTTGGAGTCTGTTCACTCAAGATCCAGTACCTGCTGTAGCTATCAGGGAGGTATACCATTGATGTCATGGTTTTAGTGATGATCTGGCTCTGCACTCAGAATCCACTACCTGATCTCAGGTAGTGGGAGCATTGACTCACTGAACCCATGCAACTCATCAGTGTTGTAACATATCTGCACTTACTGTCAGGGCGGTAAACCATAGATGTTTACAGTTGTAATTCAGCTCTGCATCTAGACTGAAAACACAGTAGCTTGTCTGAGTAAGCATCAGGGCATTGCTGCAAACAAGGAGTTATAACACTGATATCCACGGCTTTAGTTACACTGTGAGTCAGCAGTCAGGATCCAGTACCTGGTCAGGGGGAGGTGGCATTACCTGTGTGAGTTTGTGCAACTCATCAGTGTTCCAACATGTGTCCACCTGGTATCAGAGAGATGTGCCATTGATGTTAATAGGTTGCTTGTGGTGTGAGTCTGCACTCTGGATCTAGTACCTGTTCAGGGGGGAGGCATTGGTTGGCTGAGGCTGTGCAACTGCTCAGTTTTCTAACATGTGTTCAGCTGGTTTCAGACAGGTATACCGTTAATGTTTATGGCTTTAATTGGGCCGTGAGTCTCCACTCAGTATCCAGTACGTATTGATTGGGGGGTGCCACTCCTTGGCTAAGGCTGTGCAACTCCTCAGTGTTGTAGCTGTTGTGCAGCTGGTATGATGCAGTTATACCATTAATGTCCATGGCTTTAGTTAGCCTCTGGTCTGCACTCAGGATCTAGTACATATTTTTTTTGGGGGGGTCATCATTGCCTGGATGCTACTGTGCAACTCCTCAGTGTTGTTGTATGTGTACAGCTGCTTTCAGGGAGGTATACCATTAATGTCCATGGCTTTACTTGTGCTGTGGTGCTGCACTCAGCATCCAGTGCCTGGTCTGGAGGGGGTGGGGGTATTGGTTGCTTGAAGCCATGCAGCTCCTCAGTGTTCTAACTTGTATGCAGCTGGTATGAGGGAGGTATACTATTGATGTCCATGAGTTTAGCTGACCTGTAGCTCTACAGTCAGGATCTAGTACCTGATCTTGGGGGAGGGAGGTATTGCCTGCCTGAGGCTGTGCAACTCCTCACTGTTCTGAATTGTGTGCAGCTGGTATGACAGAGGTATACCATTTATGTCCATGGCTTTAGTTCAGCTGTGGCTCTGCACTCTGGATCTAGTACCTGTTCTTTTTTGAGGGGTGGGGTGGTATTGCCTGGCTCATGTTGTGCAAATCCTCAGTGTTTTAAGATTTCTGCAGCTGTTATCAGGGATGTATACTGTTGATGTCCATGGGTTTAGTCAGGCTGTAGGTCTGAACTCAGCATCCAGTACCTGGTCACAGGGGGTTGGGATCATTGCCTGGATGAGGCTCTGAGACTCCTTAGTATCGTAACTTGTGTGCAGCTCTTATCAGAGAGGTATACCATTGATATCTATGGATTTACTTGGCATCTGGCTCTGCACTAAGGATGTACTATGTGTTTTTTGGGGGGGCATTGCCCGGATGCTACTGTGCAACTCCTCAGTGTTGTAGTATGTGTTCAGCCACTTTGAGGGACATATACCATTGATGTCTATGGCTTTACTCGGGGTGCAGGTCTGCACTTAGCATCTAGTGCCTGGTCTGGGGGTGAGGGCATTACCTGCTTGAAGCCGTGCAAGTCCTTAGTGTTCTAGCTTGTATGTAGCTAGTATGAGAGAGGTATACTATTAATATCCATGTGTTCAGGTTTTGGGGGGTGTAGCATTGCCTGACTCATGCCATCTAACTCCTCAATATCCCAACAGGTGTGCAGCTGCCATGACAGAGCTATACCATTGATGTTCATGGCCTTAGTTAGTCTGTGGCTCTGCACTCATGCTCCAGTAGCTGTTTAGAGATGGGGAGGGGGCATTACCTGGCTGACGACATTCAGCTCATGAGTGTCATAACTAGTCTGTAGTTGCTATCACAGAGGTATACCATTGATGTCATGGCTTTAGTTGGGCTGTGTCTCTGCACTACGGACCCAGTCCTTTTCGGGGTTGGGTAGCATTACCTGAGTGAGGCCAGGCAACTCCTCAGTGTTCTAACTTGTGTGCAGCTGGTATGAGGGAGTTATGCCATTAATGTCCATGGCTTTAGTTGGACTCTGGCTCTGCACTCAGGATGTAGTATGTGTTTCTTTTTGGTGGGGGGGTATTCATGGATACTGCTGTGCAACTACTAAGTGTTGTAGTATGTGTGCAGCTGCAGAGGTATACCATTGATGTCCACAGCTTTGGTTGTGGTGTGGCTCTGTACTGAGGATCCAATACCTGGTCTGGGGGGTGGGGCGGGGCAGGGTATTGCCTGCTTGAAGCTGTGGAACTGCTCAGTGTTCTAATGTGCATGCAACTGGTATGAGGTAGGTGTACGGTATTTCTACATTACTGTAGTTGAGGTGTGGTTATGCAGTTGGGATCTATTACCTGTTCTAGGGGAGAGAGCTGTAGTGTGGCTGATGTTATGCAAGTGCTCAGTGTTCTAAGATATGTGCAGTTGCCATCATGGAGGTATACTGCTGATGTCCAAGGCTTTACTCAGGCTCTGGGTTTGAATTCAAAATCCAGTAACTCTTCTGTTGGGGGGGGATTACCTGCCTGATGCTGCACAACTCATTAGTGTCCTAACATGTGTAGTTTATATCAGTGAGGTGTGCCATAGACATTGGTGGCTTTATTTGACTCTTGACAGTTTTCTAACAGTTAATCTCTATTTGTTTCAACAGATTGGCAAAGGTTACAAAAAAATTACTCTTAATTTATCTTCAAACAACCCAAAAGTAAGTAATCATGTTTTTATTGTTGTTTACAGTCAACAGCTCAGTACACAATGATGCTGCATTCCATGATGATTTAAGTACTAATACAATTGTGTATTTGTCACTCTATTTTTTTCTAGGTAGTGCTGTCTCAGCTAGAGACAACAGTGTGAAGGGGCGGGTGATGCAATTCTATTAAAACAATTATGTTTGAAATATTTTAGCCATTGCGGGTGCAACAGGCAACATAGACAACCAGTATTACAACACAAGTTTGTTCAACTGTGTCTTGTGGTCAAGGCAGATATGAAGAAAGCAAAAGCACATAATCACATGGCGCCACAGTGAGTGGCAGCCAGTGTAGTACCGTTGCCTGTCTCGTGATGCTTCATGGACTTGAAGACAATACACGCTGTCATCCTGCTGTGGACACTGGGGCTGCATGCTTGTGGCACACCACCTGGATAACTCTAGAGGCAGTGCACTTATCTTTTGGAAGCACATAGCCAGACTACATTAGTAATAAACCTTTTACTTACATTTAAAATGGCACTTCACCAGGTATCAATATGACATCCTCTTCACTACCACTATAGATGAATCACACACCACTCGTGACATTGACTGGTGGAAAAATAAATCCCTGTGCCCTGATAGTATGAGACTTGGTTGTACATATTGCATTTAGAGAGCACCACCACTAACTAAAACAAGACCTTGTCAGCCAGGGCAACTCACTGAATACTTAACCCATTGATTTCCTATCCTGTGTCACAAACATGGATACAGCCTTTACATATATATATATATATATATATATATATAAACTTTGTGTCTTCCATGTTACTGTTCTATGTTTGCCAGACGAGGGGACATTCCACTGGTTGAATAATGCAGAGGTTTGAATTCTTCAATTATATGGTTGGCAATTACATAGTGTATTGAGTGTAAAGAAAGACAGACAGATGTCAGATACAAAACATCCATTGCCGGACTATTTGACATTGTCTAGCAACATTTAACATTTTTTTTTTCGACTTTGAAAAGCTTTAACATTTTTTTTTTTTTTGAAGTTGAGAATGGGCAAAATTAATATAAACAATAACATGTGTGGGTGTTGCTAGTATTGAGATTCCCTGTCACCCAGAGGCTAAAGGCGTGCTACCTGCAGTCCTGTGCACACCTATGCTTATGTATTTGAATGTAAAATACAGTGGCTCATCAACTTTGCAGTGGCACATGGAGACTGACCTATACTGCTTCACACACATTTCCAAATGTGCCAATGCATGTCACTTGCACTACATACATGTTGTTAATGAGTTATGCACAAATACTCAAACCACAATAAACCTTATATTAAATGTTTCTTATCAAAACATTCTTTTTTTTCATAGAGCTGAAATATGCCTAAGTCCTGGAGCAATAGAGAGCTGCTGGGCCTAGTTCAGGCTGTGAGGGCTCATGCAAACCCCAGGTTTGTTATTAGGGCTACCAACCTCAGCCTCATGCATACCTGGGGTAAGGTAGTTCATGAATTAAATTAACAGAATACTATTTTTTTTTACGTATTAAGCATGGTACAATAATGATATCTGTGGAACTATGGCATATCAGTACAGTTTACTAAGACATAGGACACTGGTAGTAGATCTCATAATGTTAAGACGTGCAAAGAGAAGGAGTTATACAGCAGTCAAATGTTTTATTAATGTATAATATAAAAAGAAATACCCGTTTTTAAGAGTCATGAAAAGCCACAGCCTCATGTTTCACTTTGACCAGTGGAAGCTGCTACTAGTAAGACTGTAAGAAGTGCAACAAGTATGCAATTACAGTGGCACAGATTTGCTGTCACTTAGTAGCTATTGCATGACAATTCTGACCACCGGTGTTCACTGCTAACTTTATTTTTACAAGCGTGATTGTGTGGCAGTTTCTCTTTTCAAGGCATCTAACAACACAGCTACAGATGTGCTGTTTGACATTATGAGGTGAAGGGACATTAGATTCTATGGAGTAACACTGACTATAGTAAGATTGAACATATACATAAGAAAAATTAAATGCATCAAACTTGATACTAGGTCAGTGTTATGCATTAACTGTAGAAGTGGTATCCACTAGGACTGTAAATTGGCTCAAAAATGGGACTGCACAGGGCAACAGTCAGGGTCAACTGAATAGAAGCATATAAGTGACTCGTTGCAGCAGAATACTCCTCCTGGCTGCACATATGAGCAGAATTAATAGATATCAAAAAATTGACCTGCAGGCAAACCTTGTGTGTATATATTTTCAGATCTGCACATCTTAAACACATACTAGTATACTGTGTTATTAACTGGTGTTGTTGTATATTACTTAATCTACATATTTAACTATTGCAAAATTATTCACTGTACTTTCTTTTCTATGTTTTTATGCAGGTTAGCCATGCCTTGGGGAAAGACAGCATAACAAAATCTGCTGAAGAGTGTAGGAGGAAGTGGAAGATCACCCGCCAGACATTCTTCAAGGCAAAGGCTGTGGCAGGTGATATGCGCAGGAGCATCCGGGAGTGGTACAACTATGCTATGTGAGAGGAGGCAGGGAAGCCTGACCTTGTAGAGTTCCATCATGGTGGTAAATGTATCTTATTAATGATCTTAAAGGAAAACTACACCCTCATATCTTCTAAATGTTATTTGTTGCCATGTCACTAGACAACTCTTTTCATGTAGCTATTAGTGATGTATACAAATGTTTTAGTCTGATTTTACAGTTCATGCTAGGCCCTGTGATTGCTCTGGGAGTTCTCATATGCTAATGCAGCTCTTAGGGACAATGCATTTTCAACAGCCATTAAATGGAGACTTAAAGATTTGCATATATCCTTAAAAGCTACATGAAAACAGTTGTGTACTAATATGGAAACAAACAACATTTAGAAGACATGAGGGTGCAGTTTTGCTTTAAATGTTTAAAATGTTTTATGTACAACAAATCCATTATAGCAGTTGAATAAATCCACTGACAATCTCAGTATGTTGGTAAGTTTTTGTCACAGTCTTATTAGGTGATGTTGTATTTCACACATGACAAGATTAGTACATTGTTATTATTATGCAATTCAGTATCCCATGAGCAGAAAGAACAGAGATTGTTGCCTGACAAGATAACGACATCATGACATTTAAACATAATGATACTATTATTGACTCTAGCAATCTCTAAATACCATATATTGAGCCATTTTTTACTTACACATTTTGAAACATTGTCAAATGATTTGTTAATGGTGATGTTTTGGTCTATTACATTAATTGCCAAAACACAGAAGCAGCTAGTATATCTCGAAAAGGGTCTGTCTGATTGCAAGACTTAGCCATGCCTGATGTGTTCTTTGGCACCTGCACACACCCAAGGTTCCATGAACACAGCAAGTATGCCTACATCCTGGTACCATCCACACCATCAAGTGCCTTGTTACACGTCGTATTCATTGTTAGCAGAAAGTGGTTGATATACTGATTTATTGCTGTTAGCAAAAAACAAAATAGTGTACCATTAAGTGCTGTTACTGCATTTGATCTGTTTTAAAAACAAAAAAACAGTTTAGATTAGGCAGTCGCTAGTACTACTGAGCTGAATAGCTCATGCAGATGGAGGAACTATTTTATTAAAAAACATATTGAGCAACATTTTCCTTAACAATTGTAATTTTTTTTTATCACAGTGCCCATCTTGTAAGTGAAATAGTACCCTGCAGGGTGGGTGGTATTGGGCTATGCCATTCATTACAGTGGCTACAAAGTCCTCCATCTGCATTATCGGGCCTCATTATGAGTCTGGGCTCTGTGGTATAACCCAATGCCATCTACTGTGTCAGGTATTATTGGTTACATACCTAAACCTGTGTCTTTGTTGTACAAGTGTGACATTAACATGTTACAGATGGTAATATAGTCCATCACACCTTCAAGTAGTACTAAGATGATATTGTATACAATGCAAACATAAGTACAACATTAAGTGTTTCTTTTTTTCTAACTCAGCCAGTACATCAACTGCCCCTGCTTCCTCCCAATGAGTACTGCTGGTGCCACTCCCAGAAGGTGCGGACTGTGAGGGGATCTGATTGAGCAGCTGCTTGTGCTCGACTCTGCTGGTGAGTTACAATGATATACTGGCATCTCTCTTTTAAGTGAACCTACAGTATGTACTGTTCCATGCTGTCATTATTGTGTGGCACAGAGTGTGCAGCTAGTCAGTCTTCTAACTTGTGGCACCTCATGTCACACAAATATTATGTTCATGTTTAGAGTTTTATTTTTGATGTCGGTCTGTACTCTGGATGTTATGCCCAATCTTGATGGTCTAGCAGCCACTGTCAACTGAACCAATCCACAGTTTAAGGTGAGCTGTAGGTATGCAGTATTGATACGGTACATAGTTTGGTTGGAGAGGGATGTATTGCCTCGCTCACACTATTGAATTCTTCACTATATTCAACATCAATGAACTGGTCTGGGGAGGGGGGAGGAGGGGGCAGATTGCCTGACTGAGACAGTACAACTTCTGAGTTACCTACTATGTCTACAGCTGATGCCACAGAGGTATGCCATCAATATGCACAGTTTTACTTAGTCTCTGGCTGTGCACTCAGGATCTAGTAGCTGTTCTAGGGATGTGACACCATTGCAGGGTGACAGCATACAATTCCTCAGTGCTGTTACTTGCGTGGAGCTGATATATATATATCTATCTATCTATATATATATATATATATATATATATATATATATAAGACAAAGAACCTCTGTGCATAAACACTGAGGCAAGGGTTACTCCAAATGGCATTTGGCTGGGAAGCCAAGTTTCAAGAAAATACAAAATCACACATGCCCCCACAATGCAAAGCATCATGGGCTGCATATGCAAATCACCACAGAATGTTATGTCCACTGGGGTGTCAAACAGACGAGGCATACTGATGAGTCCTGGTAGGACGAAACACGTGTCTATGTCTTCTGTTAGCACCCTTTGCAAACTGTGTGAGAGACCTTTTGGCACCATGCAATTCTGCTTAAAGTTGGACCAGCATAACATTCTGTGGTGATTTTCATATGCAGCACATGATGCTTTGCATTTTGGGGGCATGTGTGATTTTGTATTTCCTTATATGTATAGATATATATATGGAAGGTGCAGCATTCATTGTCATGGCTTTCATTCACCTGTAAAGCTGGATTGAGCATACAGTACATGATGCAAGGGTGGGGGAGGGCATCGTATGGCTGACTGGTAAAAACTAATTAGTGACTCAGCTTGTGCACATCTGGTACTGGAGACACATAGCAATGCTCTACACATCTTTAGTCAGCATATGGCTCTGCACTCAGGATCTAATACTTGTTTTCAGATGGGGGCATTGCCTCCTTGAAGCAGTGCAACTTCTCACTGTCCTCACATGTGCACAGCTCATATTATGGTGGCTATACCGTTGATATCCAAAGCTCTACTTACTGTATGACTCTGTGGTGGCCATCCAGTACCTGGTGCGCAGAGGTTGAATCATTAACTGGTATGACACATGTACATTCTCAATGATCTAGGTTGTGTGGAGCTCATATCAGGAAGCTGTGTCATTACTGTTTATGTCTTCAGTTGGCTGTACCTCTGCACTTAAAATCCACTGTCTTATCCAAGTAGGGGTTGGGGGGCCATTGTCTCGGTGAGCCTTTTAGACTACTCAGACCTGTACCTTGTCTGCAGCTCCTATCACGGGTGTATACCCTTCATGTACACATCCTTAGTTAGCCTGTGGCTGTGTACTTAGCATGTAGTACATGTTCTGGGGAGATGAGGTGATTGGTTACAGGCATTGCTAGCATGATGCACTTCAACTCCATACAGTCCTAGAATGTGTGCAGGTGATATCACAGAGGTGTACTGCCAATATTCACAGCTTTATTTACTGTGTGACTCAGCACTCAGGGTTCAGTGCCTACTGTCACAAGATGGGACAATTGCCTCCCAACTACTCAGTGTCATGACTTGTGTGTAGCTGCTATCAGGAAACTATCACACCCATGTTTAGAGGTTCACATACAGATCTTTAGTTAGGCTCTAGCTGTTCAGTCAGCAAGTAGGACCTATTCTGGGGGGTGGGTAAAGGCATTCACTGTCTGAGGCAGTTCAAGTAGTCACTATCTTAACATATCTGCACTTTGTGTCATGCTAGCATACAGGACTTATCCAGAGATGTACTAAGTGAGTGACTCTGCACTCAATATCCAGCGTCTCTTGTTAGCATGTGGATGATTGCCTCATTAAGGGTGTCAAACTGTATACTGTCTAAACTTATGTGTACCTGGTATCAGTAACCTTTGACATTGATATACACTGGTTTACTTGGCCTGTTACTCTGCAGTAATGATCTCCCCCATTCTGATCTGGGGGCAGGCTATTGTCTGTAAGAGTCCTTAAAATCACTGAGTATCCCAGCTTGTCTGCATGTAGTATCACATACTTATACCATTGATGTCCACATATGTAGGTAGACTGTGGCTGTCTACTTAAGATACAGTACTTGTTCCACTGGAGGTGGGTGTATTCCCTGCCTGACATAGTACAACTTGTCACTGTACTAGTATATGTGCAACCTGTATCAGCAAGGTATTACATCTGTATCCACACCTTTATTTTCTGTGTCTCTCTGCTCTCAGCATGCACTAACTGGTGTCCATAGCTGGGAGTATTAACTGCATGTCTACATGCAACCCCTCAGTGTCATAATTTCTGTGTACATGCAATCAGGAAAGGATACCACTGATGTTCACAGCCTTACTTTTCCTGTACCTCTGCAATGGGGATACAATACTTAATCTGAGGAGCTTGTGGGGGGTTGAATGGGGAGTATTCTGTAGTTGACCCTTTTAAACTAGTTGATCCAATGGGGAGAATGGGTGAGACACTGTCCACATGAGGCTTTCAAACTCCTCATCATCTTACCTTGTGTGCAGCTATTGTCAAGGCAGGAATACCATTGGTGTCCACATTTTTAGTTAACCTGTGGCTGTTAACTCAGGATCTAGTAACTGTTCTGATTTGGGAAGGAGGGTGGGGTGGGGTGGGAATTCCCTGGTTGATGCTATTGAACTCCTCAGAATTAACAATTAAGTACAACTGGTAGTACAGAGGTATACATACACATAGTAACATCCACTGACAAATAATGTTTTTTCTTTTACTATGTTTTTAATAGAGGATGAACCATCTATGGAGGGTGCTGCTGGAGGAGCAGAACCCACAGAGGAGGTTAAGGTTGTAGAAATCGACCCCTCTGTGGAGGAAATAACACACTCTCCAGCAGCAGATCATCCACTATGTGCTGCAGGTCTGCATGGGCCTCCAGCTGAGGAATGTAAGTAACTTCTATCATAACACAGACATAGTTGAATAGTCAATAAAAACAAATTTAAATACTAGTTTCCCACTATTCAAGATCCTCTGATAACCAATCACTATCTATAACAATGGCATCTATTGCATGTGCAGAATAAAAAGTACAGTAATTCAGTAAATAACCTATATACAATGGTCACGTGTCACAGATATGATTTACCTGCACACGTGTTGTTTGATGTCAGATAGCTGGACAAGTGGTGCAAGACACAACTGAGATGTCCAAGGTTAATCAGGACAAGTGTACATCAATTATTAATCTCACACATCACCATTGTATATATTATTTATGTAACAGGGATGCTTTTTGCCAGTGCTTGGACATTTGCTTTTCATTCTTTATGTTTTGTGCATACGTCTATGAAAAAAAGTGAAAGTTGAATGTTATTTCTGCTCCTTTTTGATACTTGCAACAACATATGCTGCATAATCTTGAGTATGGGTGGGTGGGGATCCAGGTACACTGTGTGCTTGTGGATGATGTTCACAGTGGGCAGGTGCCCACTCACAGCTGGACTGCTGTGTTATGTGCTGTAATACTGTAGCCTACCTTTCGGTGGTCGGGTGTTGATGCTACTCTGCAAGGCCTGAACTTTGAGCCCTCTATTCAGAGACATGCAGGGTCACACCACTATATCCAACACACATCCCATACTGAATATGAGTTCTCAGGAAGATTACTATGGCTCCCAAAGATTTACCCACTGAGCTGTACCAGGTATAAAAACCTCTGCGGGCATGGTGAATCGCACCATATTTGATTTAATAGAACACACTGGGGTATATTATTAATCTTTATACATCATGATAGATTTCTTAGCAACAAGTAGTGCTTGACTGTCATTTGTCTAAGCAACATACTATGATAGAGTGAACGTATATTGGCGGATTTACTATGCCTGGTGTGTTTTGTATGCAAGTCACATTGAAGTGTCTTAACCACACCAGAAGTTGTGAATCCAAGCATAGATCCAGTTTTGTTCATAGTATTTTGGTATCTGGCTGGAAGGGGGTATACGAGTATCTTGCTGTTGTACAATTTTCAAGTCTTTTGTTTGTTCAAATAGTCATATTTACCTTTAACTGTGGATATACTGCAGGATTAATCAAGGTCTTGCCATGTGTTTTGACCAATGAATCTACAATATTTCCATGTGGCATTGTATGAAACAAATCTAACAACAGCTACTTAATTTGTTCTATTTTGCTGTAGTTTTGTTCACAGGTATGCCAGATAGTAATTCTGCAGATAAGAGCAAGCTACAATACTACTGTTCATGTCGTTCAATATCAAATTCACTGTTAAAGCAGTCTTTGTGCATATAGACCAGGGATATGTGTCCTGCACTTGTGTCACAAACAACTCATTTGAACAGTAGCCTCTCACCTTGAGAAACCTCATGAGTAGCAAAGAGATCACAGAGTACTGTGCAAATAACTTTATTATCACACAACGGTAGCATGCATATGTAGTTTCTGTGACTGTACTTTTCCACTTGACTTCTGTTATATATTGTTGAGCTCTTCAGCTTGTGGGAATGTGCTGAGGTGCAGGGAGAAGGTGGTCTGGGGGTAGCTGGGTGGGGGTGTCGTCATTTTTTATTGTTGTCCAAGTGCTGTGTAGGCTGACATGCACAGGGTCTTCAGGTCTTTGCAAGAAGCAGCATTTATCGGGAGCTAGTGTGGGAGTTCATACTGGCACATTGTGCCACAAGGAGTGGCAGGTTACAGGAACTGAAGGGGGACGGAATGCGTCAGCAACAGACTTTAATGAAAGTATAACAAAATGAACACAGCTATACTGATCTACTATAGATGTTAATACAGATCCTCTGTCATTAATAAAAAAACACACACTTCACTACAGTTTATTACCAGAAGAGTACAGAACAGCTTAGTTTACTGACATGTCTCTTCTTGTCATTTTTCTCTCCACAGGGCAGCTTGCTGTTCTTATTACTATCAGCAGCACTCTCAGCCAGCTGCTCGAGGCCGTGCAGGGTGGTAACAGGCTGCAGCCAAGCACGCCCATGTAACTGCAGCAAAAATTGATTATATTATCAACCAAAATACTGAAATGATTGATTTGCTGCAGTGACATGGGCGTGTAGGGCATGTGGCCTTAAATGCCACCCGTGGTCTGGAGCAGAGCAACAGGGGCCTCACCCAAGCAATTCATTCACTAAGGGAGATGGAGGAGGCCTCTTCTGCTTCACTTGAGACCACCCACGGTCTCATGGTGTGACTGGCTGAGAACCAGCTGGAGGCCACAGAGGCTATTCACCTCAGACAGGACCTGTGGCATGTACAGGATGACCCACCCTCCACAGCTCCTCAGCAGCAAGAGCACCTCGAAGGTGCCCCTCCCTCAACACCACCACCACCTGCAGATGAGGGGCACCAAGTCCTACCCGCTCCTGCGCAGTCTTCCTCTTCCTCCTCCTCCTCCTCCTATCCCCAAGGCACAACAGCCTGAATGGCTAGCACCTCCCTATCACTCCTGGCCATTCTTTTAAATGGTTTTCTTTTGTTTTTTGACTTATACCTTCCCACTCCCAGTGTGAAGCAACACTTTTATTTATTTAACTACTTTTATTTTATTTATGTTTTATTTATTATTCTTTCTCACCCTCCCCATGTGCAGAAACACATTTATTTATTTTACTATTTTTATATATTTCAAAAAATCTTTATTTTTGTACAAACATTTATACTTTTATAATAAAATATTATTGTTTCACAATTATGTATTTGGCTCCTTCTTAAAAATGCATGTGTGCTACTGCTATAAGGAAAGTATTACATTGATGTCTATCAATTTAGTTGGTTCTCTCTCTCTCTCTCTCTCTCTCTCTGCACCTATGATCTTGTGCTTGATTTACAGGGCTTGGGGACATTTCTTAGCTCAGCCTGTGCAACTTGCCAGTGTCCTAAGAAGTGCAAGTGGTATCAGTAAATGTATCTCGTATATGTGAACAGCTTTAGTTGAGATGTACCTCTGCACTCAAGATACAGTAACTGATCTCGACACGTATGGGGCATTGAATGATTTGCACCATGTGACAACTGAGTGTCCTACCATGTGTTCAGCTGGTATTGATGACTTATACAGTTTATGTTCACAGCCTCACTTCACTTGTGGCTCTTTAGTGAACATAAAGTATCTGGTTTCCAGAGGGGTGGGGCATTGCCTTGCTCAGGCCATCTAACTCCTCTTTGTGTATATGTGTGTGTGTGTGTGGCAGTGGTGGGGTGGAGTCGGAGTTAGGGTTGAAAACCCTAACGTCAAATTTCCTTGCTTTTGTTGCTGTAAAAAACCCTAAGTGTTGCATTAACACAGTTTTTTGCAAATAATATATGTGTGTGTGTATATATATATATATATAAAAATGTATGTATATGTTTTATAGTTTCCTCCCCCCACTCAATCCTCCCTCTCAGCGACCACCCCCCTCCCAGAAACATAACAGTGGCACTGGGAGGTGTCCAATCCCACAGTGCAGGAATCTTCATTTTTGGTTTTAAGATATCCCCCATCCCACCATCCCTCTCAGCACCAACCACACACAAACCCCCAGAAACATAATAGTGACTCTGGGGGTGCCCAGTCCCTCAGTGTCCCAATCACAAATCTTCATACGGACCCCGATCCTCTAAAATGCGTGGTTATTTGTGTGTTTTTTTATTATATATATTTATAGTTTCCTCCCACCAATTGACCCTCCCTCTCAGCACCCATGACCCCAACCCCCCAGAAATGTAACAGAAGCACTGGGGGGTGCCCATTACCCAAGTGTAAGACCTCTCATTTTTTTAACCTGTAAAAAAAAGTCCATGGATGACTTTTACAGCCATTACACTCCCCCCTAATCCAACCCTCCCACTCAGCACCCACCACCCCTCACCCCCATACCTTTACTTACCGATTGGGGGTCCAATGCCATAATCCTCTCTGGACTGCAGACACATCTTCACTGTTCAAGGCTTCACCATGTACTGAAGAAACAGGAATGTGGTTCAATGTATTTCAATGGTGTTTTGAACTTAGTTGCATAACTTGGCCATTTTTCATATTTTTGGCCCACATTTTTAACATGCCTTTTTTGGGACCCCACCTCATGAACAATTGCGCTGTCAGCAGGCAAATCTTCCTCAAAAGGTGATTTTGAGGTCCCTGTGAACCTTTCACAGAGGAGTTGAAAATTTTCTCTGCCTTGTTCATGAGGTGGGGTCATAAGAAGGCTATTTTGAAAAGTTGGTGTAAAAATATTTAAAAAGCAAAATTATGAGCATAAGTTGAATTTTACAAATGCAGGATCGTAACTTTGGTAATTTTCAATATTTTTTTTCCAAAATTTACAATATAGCCATATCTTTACAGTACCTCATAAATGTGACAGCTGTCATTTTTCAAATCCTGGCCAAAATGTTATTATCACACCCCAAAAGGTGATTTTGCAGTCCCTGCATGAAATCACCATTCAGGCAGGAGCTGAAAATTTTCTCTGCCCTTGTTCATGAGGGAGGTCACAAGAAGTCTATGTTCTAAATTTAGTATAACAATATATATAAAACAAGCATTTGTCAATGCCAAATGTTGATTGCATTGGTGTGTTGAGCTCACTCATTGCTCCTCTGTCACTCGCTCAGTCTGTTTCTCCCGGTGCTGCAGGTTGCTCTTTTGTACTAGGCTCCTGCCTGCATTGGCACCTTGTTCTGCCCACTAAGAAATCCACAGCTGTCCCGACAGAGTTGCATTGAGGTTTTTCACTCTCCCCTCTCACTCACTCATTCTGTTTCTCCTGATGCTGCAGGCTGCCCTTTTGTACTGGGCTCCTGCCTCTGTTGGTGGCTTTTTCTGCCCACAAAAAAATCTACAGTAGTCCTGACACAGGTTTGTTGAGCCTGCTGACTCCCACCTCTCACTCACTCATTCCATTTCTGCCGGCGCTGCAGGCTGGCCTTTTCTACTGGGCTCCTGCTTGCGTTGCTGCCTTTTTATGCCAACAAAGAAATCTGCAGCAGTCATGAGGGAGCCCCATTGAGCTCACTCACTCCCTTTCTGTCACTTGCATATTGTATTCTCCCAGCACTGCAGGCTTCCCTTTTGTACTGGACTCTTGCCTGCATTGGCACCTTTTTCTGCCCACATAGAAATCCACAGCTGTTCTGACAGAGCTCCGTTCAGGTCACTCACTCCCCCTGTGTTACTCACTCTTTCTGTTTCTCCTGGTGCTGCAGCCTGCCCTTTTGTACCAGACTCCTGACTCTGTTGGCACCTTTTTCTGCCCACAAAGAAATCTGCAGCAGTCCCAACAATGCTCTTTTGAGCTCGCTCAGTCCTCTTCTCTCAGTCACTCATTCCATTTCTGGTGGCGTTGCAGGCTGCCCTTTTCTGTTGGGCTCCTGCCTGTGTTGCTGCCATTTGCAGCAGTTACAATACAGCTCCATTGAGCTCACTCACTCCCCCCTCTCGCTCGCTTATTCTAGGTCTCCAGCCGCTGCAGGTTGTCCTTTTGTACTGGGCTCCTGCCTGCATTGGTGGCTTTTTCTGGCCAGAAAGAAATCTGAAGCAGTCCCGACACAGCTCCATTGAACTCGCTCACTCCCTCTCTCTCACTCACTCATTCCGTTTCTGCCCACGCTGCAAGCTGGCCTTTTGTACTGGGCTCCTGCCTGTGTTGCCACATTTCCTGCCCACAAAGAAATCTGCAGCAGTCACAATAGAGCTCCGCTTGAGCTTGTTCACTACCACTCTGTCACTCACTCATTCTGTTTCTCTTGGTGCTGCAGGCTGCGCTTGTGTACGGGGCTGTTGACTACCTTGGCACCTTTGTCTGTCCACAAAGAAATCTGCAGCTGTACCGACAAAGCTCCATTGAGGTCGCTCAGTCTCCATCTGTCACGCGCTCATTCTGTTTGTCATGGCGCTGCAAGCGGCCCTTTTGTACGGGGCTCCTGCCTGCATTGGCACCTTTTTCTGCCAATAAAGAAATCTGCAGCAGTCCTGATAGAGCTCTGTTGAGCTCACTCAGTCCCTCTGTCTCACTCACTTGTACTGTTTTTCCCATCGCTGCAGGCTGGCCTTTTCTACTGGGCCCCTGCCTGCATTGACGCCTTTTTCTGCCCACAAGGAAATCCGCAGCAGTCCTGACAGTGCTCCGGTGAGTTCACTCACTCCCCCTCCTTCACTCGCTCTCTCATTCTGTTTTTCCCAGTACTGCAGGCTGCCCTTTGAACCTGTCGCGATGTTCACAAAAAATATCAGGCTTGCTGGATCCGCCCTGCAATGATGGGTCACTCCCTCATTGCAGTGGATGGCTGACACTGCAATGATGAGGCGACCCCTGATTGCAGCAGCTGATTTGTCACACATTGGTGCAAACATTCCAAACTTGTTTCACCAGCAGCCTGCAATGACAGTGGGGGATCTGGGACAAGCCTTTGCAGGCTGTGGGGGCACTGGCCACAACAGTGCTGCACCTGCACAGCCTGCTTCTCAGCAAGCTGTCCCAATATGTTTTTTGTGCTGCACACAATCAACATAAAAATTTATGAGGCTATGTTGAAAATCTGCAAATGCAGGCTGATAAATTTTTTAATATTCAATATTTTTACCCCATATTTTCAACATAGCCATTTTTTTATAGCACCTCATGAATGTGACAGCTATCATTTTTCAACTCCTGCTCAAAATGTATTTTTGCTTCCTGAAAGTTGATTTCTTAGTCCTTGCACAAAATCACCTTTATGCCAGGAGCAGAACATTTTCTCTGCCCTTATTCATGAGACAAGGTCATAACAAGCCTATGTTGACAATTTGGTGTAAAAATATTACAAAACAACAAATTTATGAGCCTGATCACAAGGATGTAATACTCATGGGAGATTTCAACATGCCCCACATAGTTTGGCCCGCAAACACATGTAGTAGTAAACTTGATTTTGATTTTCTGGCTATGTTAACAGAACAGGGCTTGTCACAACTAATTTCCTTCCCTACTAGAGGCAGTAACATTCTTGATCTTCTTATCTCAAACTTGAGTCACAAACTGTCTAATATTCAGATGTTGGATCCATTGGGAAATAGTGATCATTATTCAGTCTTGTTTGAATTAATAGGGGAACATCATAGTCTAAAAAATAAATCAACATATAGTAACTATTATGGAGCCAATTTCAAGAGTATTATCAATAAATTAAACAACATTCAGAGGAATAAATCTCTTCAAGGACTTACAGCTAATGAGGCATGGATTAAACTAAAAAATATAATCAGTTACCTGGAGGAAAACCATGTTCCCATAAAAAATAAATATAACAAAAAGGGTAGGATACTGATATGGTTAAAAAAAATTAGATTGCAAATTAAAGAAAAGAAAAAGATTAAAAAAAACTTAAAAACAGTCAACCAATTGAAAATAGCACACTCTATATTAAATACAAGAAAACCTTACAGAATCTAAAAAACCCTGATGAAGAAAGTAAAAAATGAAACTATAATTCAAGTTGGCACATACCAAAGATGGCTACTAAGCACTCTTTTCCTATTTAAACAACAAAAAGGGAAATTTCAGAAAGATAGGACCACTTACTAATAATGGCAATACTGTGCAGCCTGATATTGATATAGCCAATCATTTTAATACTTACTTCTGTTCAGTCTTCTCAAAAAAAGAATCTTATTTACCAAAGGTGGATTCTAGGATGTGTCCAGATTCTAGTCATAGTCATAACATTATTGCTTCTGACATTATTCTTTTTTTGAAATCCTTAAAATTAACTCTGGTCCAGGGCCTGACCAAATCAGTGCTAGATTTCTTAATGAAACTGCTGAAACAATATCAGTCCCTTTAAAAATAATATTTAATAAATCCTTACAGTCAGCCAAATTCCTGAAGACTGGGTAATATCATCTGTAACCCCAATACATAAGAAAGGTAGTAGGTCAAGTGTTCAGATTTACCACCCCATAAGCCTTACATCAATCACCTGCAAAACTATGGAAAAGATGATAAAATAATTTCTAATGAAAGAAATGAGGGAATTAAATATAAATGATAACACACAGCATAGGTTTAGAGCCGGTCACTCCTGTACTACTAGCTTGTTATCATTCTAAAACAATATTAGTCTGGGTCTAGATAACAAACAGCAGATAGATGTCATTCTGCTCGATTGCAGCAAAGCCTTTGACAAGGTCCCTCATGGTAATCTAATCAAACAAAAAGGAAATTGTAGGGTTTTCCAATTGTCTAATTAATTGGGTAAATGCATGGTTGACAAATAGAACCCAGAGAGTCATCATAAATAACTGTGCTTCAAACCTTGGTGCAGTTACTAGTGGGGTTCCAAAGGGCTCGGTGCTGGGCCCCATTTTGTTCAACATTTATATAAGTGATAAGAAAGTAAGCACCAAAATTTGGTTATCCAGATTTGCTGATGACTCTAACCTAGGGGGTACTATGCATAATACTCAAGATTCTGATTCACTTAAATTAGATCTTCAAATTATTGAGAAGTGGGAACTAGAAAATAAAATGGTATTTAACACTGATACATGTGTGGTCTTTCATTTTGGGACACATTACCCACAAAACAATTATTATATAAATAATAATTTTTTGTTGTAGAATTTTTATTTCCAAAAAGGTTTACAAGATATATTATACATTCATAAAATCTGTATCATATATTTAACCAATCAACAGGTAGTATACAGGTGTATATTTCCAACAGGGAATAAGGAGAGGAGTGGTAGGAGAAGTAGGGGAAAAGGTAGGAGAAAATGACAGGGAAGAGAGGGGAGATGGAGCAGGAGGAGGAATCGGAGTAAAAGAAAAAGGGGGTGGGGTAAGAACAGGCAGCAAATTAGTCTAATTGAGGTGTACGGATAAATCTAACTGTTAATACACACAATCAGGAATGTCAGATAAAAGGTACAGAAATTAGTTAATATCTAATCCTTATTCGTCTTGGAATGAGTACAGATAGAAAACACTGGATGTTTATGAATGTGAGGATATTGGCAGAAAGGGGTATACTGCAGTGCTCACCAAGATCGTCCATGGAAATAACAAACTGTTGTACTCACCAGGGCAAAAATCTCCCTCCCAGTCAACCGTCTTTGCTGGACATAAGCACACCAAGCATATTTCCTTGTATCTAGACACACCAATCAAGTCCCCTTTCATGGCCTCGGGAGAAGAGTTGGGCAAAAGTGTGTATATGCTCTGCAAAATTCAGACTGAACCTAGGGCGGAAACAGATACATACCAAAGCTTAAGTTCTTAACCTAAATATTTTATGTTGTAGATAGAAAGAAAATCAGGTATACAGCCAGATATACCTGAGAGTAGGGGGTGGACTTATACTAGCCAAAACCTAAGCCATTTGCTAACTGTCCATGTTCAAACCTCTTTGTATCCAGCAAGGTATGGGGAAGTATTCATCCTATGCCCCTCTGAGGTTGTACGTAGTTAAGGTAAGGTGCCCAGCAAAGTCTGAATATAGGGATTTGAGATGTCTGAAGATGGGAAATTCTGTCTAGTTTGGCCAAGGTCGAGAGGGATGTCAATATCTCTAGTGTTGTGGGGACCAGGGAGGATCTTCATTTGCAGAGAATGGCTCTCTTAGTTTGCAGAGTCAGCAAAGCAAGCCACCTGTACACCTGTGGTGGCATCTGAAGGAGATCACTATGTATTCCCAAGAGATAGAAAAGAGGGCTAAGGGGGATCTGCTGTTGTGTTACTCTAGAGGCTAGAGTCTGTATTTCTCACCATAGGGGTTGAATCTTTGGACAGGACCTTAGTATGTGTAACAGATCCCCCCTTTTCTGGCATCTCCAACAGCAGTCAGACTCCAGTAATTTGGCTTTATACAGGATTGCAGGAGTTCTACACCAAGAGTGGGCAATTTTATTTTGAATCAGTCTGGATCTGGCATCTTTAAACCAGCTATGTGTAGCTTTCAAGGCCTGGTTCCAAGCCCCAGGTGAGATGTGGAGTTGCAGCATCTTCTCCCATTTGCGTCTTGCCTCCTCAGATTGAGAAGGAAGGGTATCCCTAAGTTTGGCGTATACTGTATATAGCCTGCTAGCCCCTGAGGGTGTTGTATCCAAATGTTAAGGTCAGAGGGTTTACCATGGGTCAGGGTAGGGGATAAAAGATGTCGAGTTGCATCTCTAAGTTGGAGATATTTCTAGAAATCCATTTGTGGAATTCCCCATATCTGTCAGAGGGAATGGAATGTATGGAGAGCTTTGAGGTTTGGGACCATTATATTCTCCATTTTGGAAATGCCCAACTTCACCCATTGTTGCCCTAATACTACAGATCCTCCTATAGTAATGGAGGGATTTTGCCAAAGAGGAACATAGGGGAGTGGGAGAGGGTCCATTTTCATCTTCAGATGAGTACTAAACCAGTTAGCTTGGGATATTTCCACCATAGGTGTGCTATGATCTGTGTCAGGTCTACGGAATAGTCCAACTTTGGGACAGGCTTCTGTTATGAGAAGTGAGGAAGGGTGAGCAGTTCCCGTAATGTCCAGTTTGAGTTGTATCCATTGTGGGGAAAGGGAGGAAAGGGAGGAAGGGGGGCACATCCACTTAACAATATGGGCCAGCAGAAAAGCCCAGTGTATCCCTCTAGCCATGGAAGATTCCATCCACCTTGCTCCCAGTGAGACCTAAATTTGGAATGGCTGTATCTGGGTTTAGATCCTTCCCAGAGAAGGTCCTCAACTAACTTATCAATGGCACTATGCCAGTGCTTAGGGAGGAACAGCCAAGTGCATAAGGAGGTAGAAGAGTTTAGGGGCAGATATCATTTTGACGGCTGCAATTTTCCCTGCCAGGGTAAGTTTGAGGAGTTTCCATCTGTCAAATTCGGTCTTGATGGAGGAGGGAAGGGGTTGTATGTTAGTCTGCCATATTGTATCCAAAGATGGGGTTAAGATAATTCCCAAGTGAGTGATCCCACTGGGAGCCCATAGGAGGTAGGCAGCATCTACCATCTGTTGTGTACAGTGGGTATTAAGGGGCATACTTCAGTCTTATTCCGGTTCAGTCGTAGGCTTGAATATCTAGAAAAGGCATCCAGAAGACTGAGCAGGGGAGGGATGGCACGATGGGCTTCTGCTAAGAGAAACAAAAGGTCGTTGGCATACATTAGAGTTGTGTAACTTATGCTTCCCACTGTCAGGCTGTTTATATCAGGGTGGTTTCGTATTGCCATGGTCAAGGGTTCAATTGCCAAGAAGAATAGGAGGGGGGAGAGAGGGGACAACCCTGCCTTGTGCCTCTTTCCAATGGGAATATAGGGGAAAGTGTAGAATTTATATTAACTTTGGCCAAGGGGCCAGCATATATAGCTTGTATCCTAGAGAGAAATGTATCTCCTATCCCAAAATGCATAAGAACCATATAAAGATAGTCCCATTCTATTGAATCAAATGCCTTTTCGAAGTCCACTGCAATGGCAGCAGCTGGTGTTGGAAGTGACTTGGAAAAAGGCATCAGATTCATGAGGGTTCTCAAGTGGTCTGAACAGCGACGACCCAGTATAAAACCCACCTGTTAGGGGTGTATAAGTCCAGGGAGTAGGGGACTAAGTCTAGTTGTCTGGATTTTGGTGTACAGTTTGTTTTCCAAATTAATAAGAGAAATCGGACGGTAACTTCCAAGGTTAGTAGGATCCTTGCCCTTTTTAGGGATGACTACAATAGTTGCCGCCTGCATGGAGGGAGGAAGGGTACCCTTAAGCTCTATCTTCCGGAAGACTAGGGTTAAGAGAGGGGAGATAATCAAGGCTTATGCCTAGTAAAAATCTGCTGTGTAGCCATCGCTACCCAGATATTTCCCCTTTTTCAGGCCGTGAATGGCTGCAGATACTTCTTCTCTGGTAATGGGAAGGTCCAGGGGCTGTGCTTGCTGCAGCTGCAATCTAGGCAGGTGCAAGGTATCCAAAAATGATTGGGTTCTCTATTTGGTTCTGTGTGTGTTGAGGAATAAAGTGATCTATAGAAAGAAGACATGGTGTCATTAATGTCCTCTGGGGAAGTGCCTAATACCCCTTGCCTGTTCTTCAACCCCGAAATATATCTATTGGCCTGCTGTTTTCATAGTTGGTATGCAAGTATGTTGCCATCCTTGTCACCCCCTTCCCAGAAGGTATGCCTTAGGTGGAGAATGGCTGCTTCAGCCTTCCTATTAAGAAGGTGGTTAATTTCAAAGCACAGACCTAGAATGGTTCTGCCTGTAGGGGAGTGAATGGAGGGGGAAGGCATAGACATAAAGATGTCTTCAGCTGCAGCAAGCTTCTGTTCTAAGGTAGCCAACTGATGTTCCCTTTCTCTCTGTTTATCCGCTGCAAACCACATGATACTACCCCGCATCATGGACTTAAAAGCTTCCCATGTGGTGCCAGCTGAGGTGTCTGTTATGGGATTTTCAGCTAGAAAAAGGGCGGCTTCATTCCTGGCCCATGGGATAAAATCCAGGTCTCTCGCTTGGAGAGGGTCTAATCTCCAATGTCTGGGTGGGGGAGCTACAGGGTCCTACTGTATAAGGAGCTGAACTGGGGCATGGTCAGAGATAATTCTAGGAAGGATTGTGACAGCGAGGGTTTTAGATGTTATGGTGGGTGAGCCCAGCCAGAAATCCAGTCTACTATATGAGGCATTGACTTCTGAGTGGAAGGTGTAATCCTTTGTTCTGGGGTGAAAGAGTCTCCATAACTCTGTAAGCCCCTGATCTGAGATCATTTGAAGGACAGCTTTCCCACTTCTGAGGTGTGCTTCTTTGCCTCTATCATTCCTATCTAGGGGAGGTACCAATGTCAGGTTAAAGTCCCCACCTACGAGGAGGGGACAATCTGGGGGATTAAACTCCAGGATCACATCTGCAAGATTGTGAAAAAACTGAGGAGTGTCTTCATTGGGTGCATAGAGATTGCATAACATAAGTGGACCCATGGGAGTATGGTATGTAGCTATCACCCATCTGCCATCCTTATCTGAAAGTGTCTACATTAGTGTCCAGGGGAGAGACTTATGCAAGAGAATTAGGACACCATGCTTCCTGGTAGGGCTATTAGAATGAACCTGCTGGCCCACCCATTCTTTAGTCATACGCGTATGGTCATCCCCTGACAGCTTGGTTTCTTGTATAAAGGCAACTTTGGAGGGTAAACATTTGAAATGGGTCAAGACTTTCTTGCATTTCACTGGGGAATTCAGTCCTCTGACATTCCAGGTGTGAAACACAACATCTGTCATTTTGGTCTTGTGATTACCGGGGGGGGGGGGGAGTAGGAAAGCTCAGTGATGTGTACAGGGGAACCAACCCTCCTTTATTGAAATAAGAAACAGAAGTATACAACAAGTGAGCTAGGTGTTACTATAATCCACCTTAGGGGTGAGTAGGAGCCCCGTATCTACATACTATGTCTACCATTCTAAACTACTTAACTTATCAAACAAAACACACTAAAAGGCACAAAGGGACTTAACCAGCTGGGGCCCCAGCCAATGGTATGCCCGATTGTGTTGTGGGACATGGAGCGAATAGAGTACCAGTGAGGGAAGACTACCTTACACTAAAAGTAAAGTACTGAATTTATCCAGTACAGTACTGTCAATGTAAACAAGTGGAAACTATTGGGAAGCCATTGCCCAGAGCCCTTCCAGGATATACAGATATATTCCAGCCTGTAACCCCCCCCCACCAGGAGTTAAAGAGAGCCCGGTAGGTGATCCCTCATTTTATATCTGATTGTTGGCTGGCAGAGAGCCCTGGCAACATAGTGAGAGTACGGGATCCGTATTCCCGGGGTTGTAATGGCCTGTCTACCAGGGTTCTGCTGGTGAAGGAGATATTCAATCGTCCTTCTTAGATATGACTAGTACTTTTACAAAACCCATCCATCTTTGAGACTCAGGGTGGATGGGAGGGGAGGAAGAGTTCTAAAAGGAATCTAATGGGAAGGGTCTGAGGGAGTAATCATACTGTCTATAAAGCCCCAAAGATTAGGAGGACAAACTTTAACAAAGCAAAACATCTTATAGCTACCATTAAACTACATTGTCTATGATGTAAAATGTACTATAGGTGGCCTGGGGTAGTCCAAATAGCAGCATTATCTTCCAACCCAAAAAGATTAGGCAGCGAACCTTTAACAATACTAAAAACTTACATTAATAGCAATATACAGAATCTGTAATATAGAATATATACCTCCAAGTGGAGATGTCTGAAATTGGGAATAAACCCGGTCTGCCTGGCTCAGCTTTTTACAATGGAGGGTTGCGTTACAGAGGAGAGGGGCTCATTGAAGCCCAAGACATTATACTGCGATGTCCGTAACTGTCTCCCACCCTTATCTTCTACCCCCAGTAATCAGTATCTGACTATCAGACACAGTATAGAGTTTGACTATGCTTAGCCTTCAACCTGGGTGCGAGTGGTTCATTTCAACAGGGCAGTTTCCTGTACTACACCCTGTGCTAGCAGGGACTGAAAAGCCTGCATGTGGATATGGGATCTGCTGAGGATACAGTATGCATGTTATCGCATCCATTTAGTACCCGTAAATTCTACCCCCACACAATAGGCTTGTGGAATATAAAAAAAAGGGGAGTTTAAAATGGTCTGCTGTAACCGGGCAGAAATATAACCACATTTACACCCATTTCTGAGCATTTAAACAGCACACTTTGTAAACTTTACTATGCAATTAGCCTAAGGCAACTGCAAACCTAACATTACGGTATAACCCATTTGTTATGTATTTCCTGGTGTGGCATTTAGGGGCAAAAATGAGGCCTATTCTAAGTCAGCAATGGTGATGTACTGAGTGAGCTTAAACTCTTAACTCCATGCCGTACCAGCCCCAATTTGTTCCTGCTATCCCCTTCCCTTCTAATCTTCAAATCCCCGAGACACCTGCCCCTCAGTACTTATCTGATTTTCAGCCCTCATGAAGGGTTGGTTAATCAGGGTGTTCATCCTGGGCGTGATTGTTGTGGTCCTGCAGGGCTAAGTTCTGTGCTACTGCTTGGTGGGGAGCCAGGAGCCAATGATCGTTTCTCTAATTCCTGTAAGGGCAAAGCAGCGTTCGTAGCACAGACCCATGTATTGTGTTCATCCCTGGGGTAGCTTCTATCAGGGGCTGTGTGGTTGATATCCATCTCCTCCCATCAGTCGGCGACTGGCAGGTCTCTCAATGGGGAAAGTGATTTTGCGCAAAATATGGGCTGACATATTCTGTTTCAGCCTTGTCGGCTGTGAAGAGATTCTGGTCCTGTTGGTCCGAGGAGTGTATCCTGTCCTGCGGATGGTCATGCTTAAAGTGAGGCGATTTCGGCAGCCTTTTCCTACTTTTAGAGTACTGTAGGTTGGCAGGGTAGCGCAGGGTAAAGGGGACTTGTAGAGCATGCAGTTTGCAATGGACTTCAGTGAAGGCTTTCCGTTTAATGGCTAACTCCTTAGAGTAGTCTTGAAAAATCATGATCGAGTGCTCCTTCCAGCGGAGTTGCCCAGTTCTCTGGCTCTAGCTTGGATAGCTTCTCTTTCAGCGTGGTTTAGAATATGCATTATAAACGGTCTAGGTCTGTCCTCTGCATAGGTTTGGGATGCAGTGAGCGATGCGCCCATTCAGTCGTGACCCTCGTGCCCCTAGGAAGCTGGAGAATCTCTTGGAGCACTTGCTGCAGAAAGGATAACGCTTTCCCACCTTCAGAGCCGTCCAGAAAACCAAGGAGCCGCAGATTGTTGTGGCGGTTCCTATTTTCCATATCCTCAAGTTTGTCATAAAGAAAATGGATTTGGGCCGCCTGGTCACTCCTAGTAGCACAGTGCTCTTGCAGTATGTCATCATGGGCTATTGTTTTTTGTTCCACTCGGTCCACTTTTGCATCTAATTGTTGCATTGATACTGCAGTGGTATTCGCCACTAAGGTTAAAGCATCGATACTGGTTGTGATAGAGGTGAACATGTCTCTGACTGAGGGTTCTTCCCCTCCTGAGGTCAAGTGCACTATGCGGCCTAGCTGTGCAGTGGCTTCAGAGTGGACTAGCTATTATTGTTTTAGTCCTGTGTTGGATTTTCCCTGCATTCAGCCTGCAGTTAATGGATGATTTCAGATCACTTCTAGACTAGACATTTCCTGTCGGGGCTCACAAAGACTGTTTAGTCGGGTTCTAGGCTCTTAGGCAGATGGAGCTATACAATCAGGTTGCCATCTTGGTTGGTGGTTGGCCACGCCCCCCATATAAATAAAAATTTATTTAAATCTACTAATAAGGAAAGGGACTTGGGCATATTTGTAAATTCCAGACTGTCACCTACAGACCATTGTCTAAAAATAGCTAATACGACGACTGGGTTACTTAGGCAAATACAGTGTTCTTTTTTCACGAGAACCAAACAATGTCTAATACCAGGACATGTATTAGACCACTCATACATTATGGGTCTCCTTTTTGGAGCCCTTATCTAAAGGGAGATATTGATCAGCTTGAGAGGATTCAAAGATGGGCAACCAGGATGGTCCCGAGACTACGAAACAACCCCTGTCATACTAGACTTCAGATCACAGGTTTAAATTCATTATAAAACAGAAGAACTAGAGGGGACCTACTCTTACTCTATAAATTGATGAAAAATCCAGAACTTATGAATAAGTGTGGACTCAACTCAACTGTGAGGTGAACTGTACTGAGATGCCATAACAAACAACTCATTGTTCCTAAAGTAAGATCCAACCAGAGACTAAATTTCTTTTCAGTTAGGGCACCAAGACTATGGAATACATTACCACAGGAATTGATCAATTCTACTAGTGTAGATGTTTTTAAAAAGGGTCTTGACAATTGGGTAACCCAGAAACGTATGTTCTAATGTGCCCACATTATGTGGGGGAAAATCTAGATCGGCCTCAGCCTTCTTTTTCCCTTAAAAAACCTAGTAAACCTAGTACATTACATTTTGCAAATGCATGCTCTCGACTTCGGTAATTTTCAATATTTTTACCCCAAATTCCTCGGCTGCAGCCCTATCATCTCTTGCAAGACTTACGAACATACAAAATTTGCCAGCAGATAAAGGCCTAAAGGTCTATCAAGTCTGCTCGAATGTGCAGCTAGCACCCCCTATTCTGCAGCTTCCCTTGCCTTCCACCCCTCCCCTTCATTAACCCTCCCCCTTGTCCTGTCCCATCCTCTTTTGAAGCAGTCCACTGTTCTACTGGATACCACTTCTGCAGGTAACACATTCCACCCAGCCACCACCCTCTCTGTAAAAAAGTGTCTCCTCATCTCCCTCCTGAACCTTCCTCCCTCCAGTCTCATATCATGGCCCCTGGTGGTCCTCCCCTCCCTTACTTTGAACAGCCCCTCTGTACCCATCTTGTTTATTCCTTTCATGTATTTAAAGGTTTCAATCATGTCACCCCTGTCCCTCCTCTCCTCCAGTGAGTACATGTTCAGCTCTTTCAACCTCCTCTCGTATGATAAGTCCCCCAGCCCCTTGATCATCTTTGTCGCCCTGCGCTGCACCCCATCCAGTAACTTAATGTCCCTCTTCAGATACAGTGCCAGTACTGCACGCAGTACTCCAGGTGTGGTCTAACTAATGACCTATACAGTGGCAGAATCACCTCCTCCCTCCTCGAGGATATACCCCTTGCAATACAACCCAGCATTTTGTTGGCCTTTGCAGCTGCCTTCCTACATTGTGCTGAGTTGTTCATTGACCCTGTAATGAGCACACTCAGATCCTTCTCCTCCTCTGTCTGGGCTAGTTGCACTCCCCCCAGCTGGTAACTCCTCCTTGGGTTCTTCATCCCAAAATGCAGCACCTTGCACTTTTTGGCATTAAACCCCAGTTGCCAGGTGTCTGACCAGGTTTCAAGCTTTGCCAGATCATCCTGCAACCCCTGCCAACCCTCTAGGTCATCCACCACCATGCCTACCTTGGTATCATCAGCAAACAGACTGATCTTGCTCTTGATGTCCCATGATATGTCTGCAATGAATATCCCAAACAACACTGGTCCCAACACTGAGCCCTGTGGAACATCGCTCGTCACTGCCCTTGGGTGTGAGAGCTCCCCACCCACCACCACCCTCTGTTGACTTCCCTGAAGCCAGTTTCCTACCCATCTCACCAGCTTTGCACCCGTCCCTGTGCCTACTAACTTCCTTCCCAGCCTTCCATGCGGCACCGAGTAGAATGCCTTACTGAAGTTCAGATAGAGGACATCCACTGCATGGCCCCTGTCCAGTTGCCTAGTTACCCAGTCATAGAACTCCACCAGGTTGGTTTGGCAGGATCTGCCACATATGAAGCCATGCTGTCTGCTGTCCTGTAGTCCTTTGGCCTCTATGAGGCCACCACCCTCCTTCAGGATAGTCTCCATTAGCTTACCCACAATGGATGTGAGGCTCACTGGTCTGTAGTTTCCCAGTTCATCCTTGGGGCCACTCTTGTGGAGGGGCACCACATGAGCTATCCTCCAGTCCTGAGGTACACACCCTGAATGTAGTGAGGCATTAAATAGGTCTGCCAAAGGTCCTACAAGGACCTCTGCCAGCTCCTTCAGTACCCTGGGGTGGATGCCATCTGGGCCAGGCGCCTTGTCCACCCTCAGTGCCTTCAAACCCTCTTGAACTCTGCCTCCATGATTTCCCATCTGTCACCCCTTCCCCCTGTTTCTGCCTTTCTCCCACCTTGGGTGTCATCCCCTCTTCTCTTTAGTAAATACTGAGCAGAAGTACTCATTTAGTGCTTCTGCCTTGTTCACCCTGCTTCCACCCAACCCCCTCCTTCCTAATCCTTACTATGTGGTCCTTACAGCTCCTTTTCTCCCTGATGTACCTAAAGAAGTCCTTCTCCCCCTTCTTAATGCCTTGTGCCAGCCTGAGTTCCGTAGATGCTTTGGCTCCCCTTACTGCCCTTGTCACCTCCTTCGATTCTGTCAAGTACTCCTCCCAGTCCTCCCCCTTCCCTGTTTTCTTGTACTTCCTAAAGGCAGATCTTTTCCTTCTTACCTTTTCCATGACCTCCTTGCTCAACCAGCTCGGTTTCTTAGCCCTAGCCTTCTTGCTGTGGGTTTTGCAGCAGGTTTTGGTTGCCTCCACTATCCCCAGCTTTATGAGCTCCCACCTCTGGTTAGTGTCCATACTAGATTGAATTCTGGCTAGGTACCCTTTTACCACTTCCCCCATCCTCCCAAAGTTGGCCCTCCTGAAGTTCAGCACTCTTGTACCAGATTCCACTCCTTCCTTGCCCATGTCCAATGTGAGCCATACTGAGTGGTGGTCACTCCCTGACAGTGGTTCCTCCACTGTAAGTTCTCTCACAAAGTCCCCATTTGCCAGCACAAGGTCAAGGGTATTCCCTAACCTGGTTCACTGACCATTTGCAGCAGGAAGCTGTCCTGGAAGGCATCCAGCAGTACCTGCTCCCTTCTGTTCCTGGTTGTTGGGGTACTCCAGTCCACTCCTGGCATGTTGAAGTACCCCACAGTCACCACACTACCCTTCTCGCCAGTCATCCTGACCTGTCCCTCTAGTTCCCTGTCTAACTCCTCCGTCTGAGATGGTGGCCTGTACACCACTCCCATTCTAAGAATCCTATTCTTGGAATCCTGGATTTGCATCCAAAGTGACTCCGTACTACCCTCCTTCCCTTCCTCCCTTGCAAACTTCAGTCCTTCCTTCACATATAGTGCCACCCCCCCTCCTTTCCCAATCACCCTGTCCCTATGAAATAACCTGTACCCTGGTACAGACAGGTCCCAGTCATTGTATTGGGTGGCCCATGTTTCTGTGATGGCTGCAATGTCCACCTCTCCCTCTGCCATGAGAACCTGTAACTCTGCAGTTTTCCTCCCAAGGCTCCTAGCATTAAGGGTAACCATCTTCCACCCTTTTCCTCCCTCCCATCCTGCCTC
This sequence comes from Neoceratodus forsteri, assembly GCA_016271365.2. NCBI lineage: Eukaryota > Metazoa > Chordata > Ceratodontiformes > Ceratodontidae > Neoceratodus > Neoceratodus forsteri. The sequence continues at coordinate 132,247,700 of CM057456.1, read as the reverse complement.
CCTTTCCTAGCATCACCAATAGTACTTGCCATTTGTCCTTTGTCACTGTTATGGGGGTAAGCTCATATGGTTTCCCAACCTGTGGTCTCTGCATATCTCTTGCCCAATTGCCACCCCCCACTCCTAGTTTAAATTCCCAACTTCCTCTATGTACTCCTCCACCCTCTATTTCAACACTTTCTTTCCCTCCTCACTCAAGTGTAGTCTGTCCTTGGCATAGAGACTACTGTCCTCCCAGGTCCCTCTCCACCCCTCCAACAGCCCATACCCTTTAGCACAACACCAGATTCGTAGCCATCCATTAAATTCCTCTATTCTCAGCTTTCTTGTTGTGCTTGCCTTTGGCACCAGAAGTATCTCTGAAAAAGTTACTGATCTTCCTGCCCCCTCACATAATTGTGCTAGTTCCTCAAACCTCCTCTGGACTATATCTACTGTCTTGTCAGACAGGTCATTTGTCCCAAGATGTATAATTAAATGAGGCTTGTCCCTACCCCTTCTAGCATATTTCAGAACAGATTGTCCCACCCTTTCCGCTGTCATTCCTGGCATGGCCTCCACCCAAATGCGACTATGCCTCTCCCCCTTGCTACCCCACCTGACTCCTCTTAGTATTGAGTCCCCCAGCACTAAGATTCCACCCCTCTTACTCCCTTTACTCCCTGCTTGCTTCCATTCATCTCCCTCTCTCATTTCCAGCTCCTCTTCTTCCTCCTGCACATTATTTCCCCCTTTTACCCCTGCTGCAATTCTCCCAGCAGAATTTCCCCCTGCTCCAGTTTGGTCCAGGCATATATCGATTACTCTGCTAATATCATCATTTCCCTCCTCCACCTTATTCCTCTCTAGCAGTGCAAAACTATTTTCTGAAGACCCTTCACAAATGCCCGCTCCCTCTCTCTTCATAGTAACCTGTTCTCTCCTTTCCACTCCATGACTTTTGCCACTTCTTCGCCTCCCCTTGCAAGTCCCTATCTCCTCCTTCCATCTGTCTTTTGTCTCCTGACCTGGTTTCCCTGGCAATCGTTCTTCCTGGTCTGGGTTCCTTTTTCTCTGCTTCCCTTCTTCTGACCCTCTCCTCACCACTGTTGGCTTAAATCACCCTCCCTCATCTCCCCTTCTTCCTCCCTCCAGTATTGGGCTAAACCCACCCCCAATCTGCCTTGCCTGTCTTAGTTCCTCCTGCAGACCCTCAATCTCCTTTCTAAGTTTTTCTATGTGGTTGCACACTAAACATCCTCCCACACTCCAGGCAATTTTTAAAAAGACTGGTGCACCGCAGTTGTTGCAGCCTACCACCCTACCCATTGCTGTCATTGCCCACCAACAACCTCCCACCCTTCCAGATGCAGCATACCAAACACTCCCCCAAGTCTCCCCTCTCCTCCCTCTATCAGTGTGAAACATTCTTTTCTTTATTTCCCTTACCCTCTTTGTTGTACATGTTTAGATATATTGAGCAACTGCTTTTTATATTCCTATCCTTCCTATCCACACTCAAAAAGAGACTTTAAGTAGCCATTGCACAACCTTCTTCAAACTGCTACTCCTCCTTTCCCCAATGCAATATCAATGCGAAGAAGTAATAATGAAAACTCCTAGATTTGCATTTACTTCCCTTCCACTGAGATTGCAGTCACCTCTTCACTTGCTGCTGTTCCTTTTCTGGATGTCTGCTTCTGCTATGACAGGTGCATATCCTTTGCCCGTTTGAGGAAGTGATGTCAGAACCCCTGGTATAAAGGAAATCATGGACCAGGGGTGGGTGGGGTGAGGGGTTTGGAGGGATGGGACCAGCCCAAGTCTTCCAGAAACAATCAGGTAGCTGAGGCCATTGGTCAGACCATTAGCACCCTTCTTCCACTCTGCACTAAAACTTTGCAGCTAGTGAAGCCAGCAACAATGAATCACAATTCTACTCAAAGCCCCCCAAATAGGTTTGCTACCCAAAGAAACAGGACTCCAATTCAAACAGCTTCACCAACAACACATCACAATAGGCTTGGAATTAGAAGATATAGGTCTCCAATTCAAAGAAACAGTTCCAGTTAAATCACACCAATTATATTTTAAAACAGAAGAAACTGGCCTCTACAAATGCAGCCTGCCACACAGTGAATCATCAAACAAATGAGCCCACTTATAGTTACCAAAACAGGTTTCAAAATTCCAACAGCCCCAAACAATACCCTTCTAGCCCCTTAATAGTAAGAAAGGAAAGAAATAACCTTCTACCATTAGAATCCACAAGAAACAATGTAAAAACAACAAGAAGAAGCTGCTGTACTGTAGATCTGATCCTGTCCCCCTTCTAGTTCCTTTATTTATTCAAAGTTACCTGATGTTTAAGGAATAAAATTCCTTATTGTTTGTCATGGGCTCTAAAATGCTGGTTCGACAAATATTTTAGCGACCGACGTTACAGTGATGGATTTATGTCAACTGTAATTGCAGTCAGCATAAATCTGTCCAAGAACACTTTGTTTTGTCCAGGGGGCTCTGCCCCTACACCCCCCATACTTAATATAATCAACTCTGAGTCACAGTTGATTTTGGGTAGGGGTGCAATACCCCAGGAAAGCAGTGCCAGGGTCCCGCAGTGACAGTACAGCTACCCGTCTCTGTGTTGCTGTACTGACATTCGCTGTAAAGGTGTCACCATTCGATGGGCTTACATTTACCATGAACATTAAAGCTCCCATTATTGTTAGGTTTAAATACTTACGCTTAAGTTAATACTTTGGTAATCTAGACAGAATAAGACATTTTGTACATACTTGTCCATCTCTTGTAATTTAAGTAAAATATGTTTTGTCATAGCCACTTATTTAATCCTCTTTTGAAAGTAGTAATATTCTTTCTATTCACTAGTTCATCTGGCAGGATGGTCCCCAGACCTACCACCATCTGCATGAAAAAATTCTTCTTTATGTTAGTTCTGAAGTGGATAAGCTTAAGCTGTTTGTTGTGTCTACTTATTGTGTAAGATTTCTAGCCAGTTTCAAAGTGTAATCCCTCCATTAGCTCACTGCCATTGTGTATATAAAAAAGTAGTAGCAAATATCTCTGATTCTACTGTGTTCTAGTGTATGTAATCCCAAGTGCTTTAACCTTTCCTCATACTGTATGTCTTATGCTCAATTCCCCTAATCATCTTATTTGCTTTATGTTGTAAATTTTCAATTTTGATGCTCTAACCTATATTCAGACTTTCCCAAAACTGTGAGCCATGATCAATTATTGGTCTTACATAAGACCTACATAATGGAAAGTGTACCTGTTCAGACTCGAATGTAAAATGTTTATAAATTGTGTTTAGTAGATAATTTGTTTTATTGTAAACCACATTTACCTGTCTTTTTATAGATCACTGATTACATATAGCCCCATATCATTCTCACAGTTTGTTATGTTTAGTTGTACTCCATCCATGTAATATGATTTATTTTGATTGTGAAGTATTATAGTTCATTTTCCAGGTCATGGACCAGTTCACAATCTTGTTAAGATCATTCTGTATTATGTTTACTTTATTGACCATGTTTGCCCTTGCCTGTAATTTAACACTGTCTGCAAACTTATTAAATATGCTGTTCATACTTTGTCCCAGATCTCCAATGAAAAGTCCAAACAATACTGGTCCCATGACCTGCCTCTGGGGCACTTGATTCATAACTTTTCCCTTACTTGACACATTTACCCATGTCTTTACCCTTTGTTTTCTTGTATTCACCAGTTTGAGACCCATCTGATAATATTATTTATTACCCGTTTAAATGTTTTCTTTGTTAATTTTTGTGTGAGATACATTGAATACCTTTCTTAAATTTAGATATATGTTCACTGACTTTCCTTCATCTAGATCTTTCCTGATGGTCTCATACAAGGACAGAAGATTTATTATGCAAGATCTGCCTTGACTATAACCATGTTGTAATTTGTCTTTGATATCCAGCTTACACATTCTGTTTCTGTCAAATGTTTGACTGTCATTTTCATTGCCTTACAAACCACTGCTGTCAGAGTTATTAGGATGTAGTTACCTGGCACCTACGTATCCCAGTTTTTGAAGAATGGGACTACTTTGGCAGTTCTCAGTGCTACTGGCATGTCATCAGAGCTACCCAAAAGGTTAAACAAGTGTTGCAATACTGGTGTAATTTTTCATGCCACTTCATTTAGTTGTGGTGCATGACTTGGAACTGCCTGGCATCATTTAGGAGTACCAGGTGGTCTAGAGTGACATGAATCAGATATTACTGGACACTAAGGGAGTCCCATAAATGATATAGCCAATACTTATTATTAGAGGGCTCTGAAAAGGTTTTCAGACCTCAAGATAGATATGGCCCCTGGACCAGATGGGTTGAATCCATGGATACTTAGGGAATTAGCAGCAAAAATGGCTGAACCACTGACTGGGCTGTTAAACAACTCACTTAGGTCCAGGGGAGTTCCAAGGGATTGGAGAATGGCAGACATTGTACCATTTCATAAAGAGGGTGGATAGGAGCAACCAGGGAGCTATAGGCCTGTCAATCTGACCTCCATCATGGGGAAGCTGATGGAATCACTAATCAAAGAGGACCTTTTGAACTACCTAGGGAGCAATGGGCTCCAGGATAGTAAAGAACATGGTTTCATGGCAGGAAGGTCTTGTCAGACTTATTTATTTATTTAAATTTTGATTATCAGGTAAATACAATGAGCAGAGGCCTTTTTTCATGTACAACCTGGGGCCGTATACAAACAGCCAAGATGTTATCAGAGCAACAAGATTATAGTTTCAAGCTAACTAATAATATACAAAGATAAGAAGCACAGTAATAAAGTTCTATACAAATCAAGTACAATGTAGTTGACTGCAAAATATTTCTTTAGATTCAATTTAAAAACTTCATGACTGGGAGCAGTCTGTAGAAACCCAGGTAGATTGTTCCAGTTTTTATCTGTATAAAATGTAAAGGCACATTCTCCCATATTTGTATTTGTACTAGGAATTACTAATCTTCTGGTGTTAGTTGAGCTTAACAATCTGTCTACATTTTTAAATGTAAACAATGAGTGCAAAGGGGAATCAGATTTCTGCCTTAAAATATTATCAGTGACACAGTGGACTGTTCATAGAGAGTACAATGGTGAGTCCTATAAGGCAATTTTAATACAACTATACATATTCCATGGAAGCTGTATTCAACAATGTTAATTCTACTTTATCAAGATTGGAAAAAAATAAACAAATTATAATTCAACATAGATAGCAAAACACTGTTAGAAACAATAAATCTTGCTTTAGGTGTTAAACAGTTCTGAAATGTAAATGACACTTCTAGTTTCTGATTAGTTTGCCTACAAATTGTTTTAACATGTACAGAAAAAGTTAAGGAGGAATCTAATAACAACCAAAGAAACTTAACTTGAACAACTGGTTCTAATGGAGCACCACTATTATCAGGTATTATAAGGGGAGAACATTTTGACAATCTAAGTTTAGAACAAAATAACATATGTTTTTTTTTTGCTGTTCAATAGCAATTGATGGTTTGTGAACCAGCCATTCAACAGTGCAAAGTCAGTGTTCAATGACTAGCTCAATACCTCCACAGAAGGAGAGCTGGAATAGAGAATTATATATTCCACATAAAGTAGCATTTATGAGTTAGTCAACAGTGATGGTAAATCATTGATTAACAAGGAAAACAATAGAGGCCCCAGGATTGATCCTTGGGGCACTCCTTGCTCCATTATCCTTGTGCCAGAAAGAACTCCCCCATAGCTCACCCTCAGTGGCTGTACTGACAAATAACTATCAAACTAATTGCATGACACATCAGCTAGTCCAATGCTCCTCAGTCTCCCGAGCAGTAGGTGATGGTTAATCAAGTCAAAGGTCCTGCACAGGTCCACGAACACAGTACCAGTGAGCTTCCCCACATCCATAGCCCCACTGACATGATCTGTGAACCTGGCCAAGATTGTACCAGACTAATCTGATTTTTTTCCCACAGGATAGCATTGTGGTGGCCACTCCACATTTCGGAGTCTATATCTCAAAAATGGTTTGAGATACAGATTTTTTGCTAGGTGCAGCTTAATACACCTCAAAGTATGTGTGGAGGTGGCTAGGTCATGAAAATAACTGCAAAATATTTTTCTGCAGTTGCTGTGGTTATTGAGATATTGCCAAATACATGTTACAAGGATTACTTGGAATGCCTCTAGGCCTGAGTTATGTGTTTGTACTTATGTGCAGGTGGGAACACAGGGCTCAGAGGGACCACACTCCCACCTGTGCATAGTATTTATGCTAAATTGGTAGCACTGGGCCCTCCTACACTATGCATCTACAGTCATGGGTGGTTGGGAGTGCAGGGCCCAGAGGGTCTGCACTCCCACCTATGGATTTGATTATGCAAACTAAAAGCACAGGGCCCTTCTGCCCTATGTTTGTATACTTGTGGTTAGGTGGGAGCATGCTCCCACATGGATATCATGGATGCCATCTTGAAATACTGGAAGCACAGGGACCTCAGTTACTATGTCTCTACACTTATGATTGGATGGAAGCACTGGGTCCAGAGGGCATGCACTCCAAAATATGCATCCCATTATGCAAAACTGGGAGCACAGGGCCAACCTGTGCTATGCCTCTACATTGGATGTTGGGGTGGGAGGAGATGTGAGGGGTAGGCATTGGGGTGCACATTGGGGTTGTCGGTCCTAACTCTCACCCCATCACATGTGTAAAGAAGCAGAGGTATAGGAGAATGGAGAGAGAGTTAGGACCAAGACCCCAATGCAAACCCTGATGCTGGTTGGGGGGGCAGGCTGGAGGTGTCCGGGGGGGGTTTCAACCCTAACACCGAATTTTCTTACTTTTGTCGCTGTGGAACAACCCTAACTGATGCATTAAATGGAGTTATTTGCCTCTAATTTCCCTTCTTTTTGAGAATGAGGATGAGAAATACTGAATGTAATGTGGCAGCGGGAGCATGGGGCCCAAAGTAACAGGAACAGCAATGCAAACACAAGGTGGAAATGCAAATGGTAACAGTAAAGAAAATGCAAGGGCAAATGACAATGCAAAGGGTAACACACACGGGAATGGTAACACTAACAGGTACATAATGGCCTTAATGGAAGAGGGATGCCTGGATATCATAGCAGTCACAGAAACATGGTACACAGAGAACCATGACTGGGATGTTAACATACCAGGGTACATAACCTACAGGAGAGACAGGCAGGGGAGAAGAGGGGGAGGAGTAGCTCTCTATGTAAAGGAAGGGATAAAAGCAACTGAACAAAAGAGTAAACAGGGAGGAGAGAAGGCACTGTGGGTCACCTTGGAGACTGGAAAGGGCACCACAATCCACACAGGGGTTGTGTACAGACCCCCATGTCAGGGGGAAGGAATGGACAAGGATATGATAGAAGGCATTCTTAGAATGGCAGAGAAAGGAGATACTGTTGATGGGAGGCCTGAATATGCCAGATGTTAACTGGAGCACATTTGCTGCAGCCACATCCAAGAGCAGGGCCATTCTTGATGCCCTACAGGTGGCAGGCATTAGACAGCTAGTTTCAGAACCCACTCATGAGGGAGCAATCTTAGACCTCGTACTCTCAGCAGAGGGACAGTGAGAGGATCTCAGATCTAGAAGTGGTTGCCATCTGGGGACAAGTGACCATCAAACAGTGTGGTTCATGTTAAACTCAGCTACAGAGTCAAGCCATACAAAAGTGAGGGTACTGGACTTTAGGAGGGCTGACTTTGGCAAGATGGGAGAGTGCCTCAGAAAAGCACTAGCAAACAGGCTAGAAGGAGGTGTGGAGCAACAATGGGAATTCTCAAAACTGCCATCACAGAGGCAACAAGCCTTTGTGTGAAGCAAATGAACAAATCAAAATGAAAGAAAAAGCCACTATGGTTTTCAAAGAGGTGGCTGTGAAAGTCAGGAAGAAAAAGATAGCATTCCGGAAGTATAAGGAAACACAGAAGGAGCAGGACAGAGAGCTGTACCAGTTAAGGCAGAAGGAAGCAGGGAGGGAAGTCAGAATAGCTAAGGTCCAAACTGAGGAAAAGATAGCCAACTCAGTTAAGAAGGGGGATAAAACCTTTTATAGGTACATCAGCGAGCGTAGAAAGACAAAGGGAGGGATAGTGAGGCTGAATTGAATGAACAGTGGGTGGGCAGAGGGGGACAGTGAAAAAGCAGGAATACTGAATGAATATTTCTGCTCAGTATTCACAAAAGAGGAGGGGGAAGTGCCTAATCCAATTAACAGAAGCACTCTTGATAGGGGGGTCAATCCCAGTCCTTTCACAGAAGAAAGGGTTCTGCAAGAACTCCTAAAACTGAAGGTGGACAAAGCAATGGGTCCTGATGGAATTCACCACAGAATTCTAAAAGAATTAAGGGAGGAACTAGTGAAAACACTGGCTACTCTTTTAATAAATCATGGGAGGATGGTGTGGTACCCGAGGACTGGAGGAAGGCGGATGTGATTCCCCTTCACAAAGTGGGTCCAAGACAGAGGCAGGAAACTACAGACCTATCAGTCTGACCTCTGTGGTAGGGAAAGTGATGGAATCACTTCTGAAGGAAAGAACAGTCAGTACCTAGAGGCCAGTGGAGCACAGGACCCAAGGCAGCATGGGTTCACAGCGGAAGGTCATGTCAGACGAATCTAATAGATTTCTTTGACTGGGTGACCAAAGTAGTAGACCAGGGAGGGCTGTGGACATGGCCTACCTAGACTTTAGCAAGGCATTTGACACAGTCCCACACAAAGATTAATAGTCAAATTAACCAGCCTGGGAGTGGGACCCAGGGTGGTAGCCTGAGTAAAACATTGGCTGGACAACAGGACACAGAAGGTAATTGTAAATGGAGTCCATTCTGAAGAAAGGGGTTACTAGTGGGTACACGCAGGGTTCAGTATTGGGTCCAGTCCTTTTTAATGTCTTCATTAGTAACATTGCAGAGGGACTGGAAGGAAAAGTATGCCTTTTTGCAGATGACACAAAAATCTGCAACAGGGTTGATACACAAGGAGGCATGGAAAGGATGTAAAGGGACTTGGCAAGGTTGGAGGAATGGTCAGAAGTATGGCAGCTAGGATTCAATGCAAAGAAGTGCAAAATAATGCACCTGGGAAACAAGAACCCAGGGGAAGAATACACAATGGGTGGGGAGGTAGTAACAACAACAAAAAAGGAAAGGGACCTGGGAGTAATCATATCAGATGACCTTAAGGTTAGCAAGCAATGTGAGAAGGCAGTAGGGAGGGCTGGGGTATACTGGGATGTATAGGAGAGGCATCAGCAGCAGAAAACAGGAAGTTGTTATCCCCTGTACAGACAGTTGGTGAGACCCCATCTGGAGTACTGTGTCCAGTTCTGGAGATCCCATCTCCCAAGAACATAGACAGGATAGAGGCAGTCCAGAGGAGGGTGACTAAAATGGTGCAGGGTCTGCAAGAGAAGCCGTATGAGGAGAGACTAAAGGAGCTTAATATGTATACCCTTGAGGAAAGAAGAGAGAGAGGGGACATGATAGAAACTTTTAAGTACCTCAGTGGAATCAACAAAGTCCAAAAGGGTAGCATTTTTCAGAAAAAGAGACTTGCAAGAACAAGGGGACACAATTTAAAGATAGAAGGAGGGCTGTTTAGGGGCAATGTGAGGAAGTATTATTTCACAGAGAGGGTATTGGATGCATGGAACAGCCTTCCTGAGGAGGTTGTGGGGTCTAAAACTGTGGGAGAATTCAAGAATGCATGGGACAGACATAAGGCAATTCTTGTGGGGGTAGGAAGAAATAGGCTGTTGGTTAACTAGGATCTGCGGCCTATCCTGTAGGTAGGGAAATGGGCAGACTAGATGGGCCTAGCGGTCCTTATCTGCCGTCAAAGTCTATGTTTCTATGTTTCTATGTTTCTACATAAATGCAAGGTAAAACAGTAACTGTAACAGTAACAGAAGAGCATACCCTCTTTTTGCTGGAGAACTGCATAGAGAAACACATTGTGTACAAAGAATGTATGCATTGTAATGGCAAAGGAAGCTTAAAACGAGCATTGGAAGTATTTAATTGCAAATATCTCAGTAACTGTATGATGTAGAAAAAAATTTTAATTTCACAGAAATCATTATTTTCCTGGATACCATTTTGTATTACATAGCCCCAGGGCTATGCAACTCACCATGAAAAATCTGTATCTCGCACTGTTTTCGAGATACAAGCTCCAAAAGGCGCAATGTTAGCCTATGGGAAAAAGTGTCAACTTCAGAGTACCATAACTTTGGAGCCATACCATATTTTTTCAACAAACCACTGAAAGGCACATCTGTGATGTGTTGGCTGCCTTCCCTCCAAATTTCAGGCCAAAAGACCTAACTGTTCTTTTGCAGCAAGGTGGCAAAGAACTCCTGCCATTTTGGCCACCATGGTGTTTGCAAAGTGCTGATTATTTGCAGAAAGCTTTACCGCTGGTTGCGAAAATGCCATGAGCATGAAAGTGCTGCTGAAGAATTTTTCCAGAACTTTGAAAAACATATTTCTGGGGTGTTTAACCCCAAAATAAAGACATGGCCAGCATCCTCAGGCTCCGACTAGGTGAACACAAAAATAATTGTGTCCCTAGATGGTCCCAAATTTAAATGCTAAGCATTTTTCTGATCACCAACTGAAAACAAAATGGTGGATTTGTGAAAGTAATAGGGCCATTTGCGAAAGTAAAAAGTGCATTTGCGAGTGTCGAACTTTTTGTTAACTTTTCCCATTGACTTATAATGGAAGTTTGTTTTTTGAATAATTTTTGAACCAGTTAATATTTTTTCACAAAATCTTTGAAAGGCACATCGGGTACCATGACCACATATTCCCTGAAGATTTTGGACCACTGGCGCAAAACATGCGACCTGTAGGCAACGGCAAATAATTCACCAAATAGCGTAAATGCACACGCATATCATGCTTAATTACTCGGCAGCTGTATATGCGACTGGTACAAAACTTGGCAGATCCCAAGGGGTATGGCTGTTGATTAAGTATTCCAAATTTCAGGCAAATCTGTTAAACTGTGCTAAAGTTATTAAGGTGCAAAGTTTGACCCTTTAACTTCAAGGGCTCTCAACCCTAACTATTAGTAGCACTACCCGTGCTACCATAAGATATATATATATATATATATATATATGAAAGGGAAACATTGTTTAACCAGGAGTAGCACACTAAGCCGAAGCTTGTTTCCAGATGTCACCTAGAAGCACAAGGAAGTTAAGTAACTTGCTCAGGATCACACAGTATGCACATAGGAGGCTGTAGGATTCAAACCCAGCTCTCCAGATCTGCAGCTCAGAGCCTTTACCCACTGCACTATACTGCCTCCTTAGGTGTGTGTGTGTGTGTGTATATATATATATTAGAGGCAAAAAAATCCATTTAATGCATCAGTTAGGGTTGTTCCACAGTGACAAAAGTGAGGAAATTCGGTGTTAGGGTTGATAAACCCCCTTGCACCCCCTCAGCCAGCCCCCCCCAACCAGCATAGGGGTGTGCATTGGGGTCGTTGGCCCTAACTCTCACCCCATCACATGCATGAACAAGCTGAGGTATAGGAGAATGGGGTGATGCTGGTTGGGGGGGTGGGCTGAGGGAGTGCAAGGGGTTTTCAACCCTAACACCAAATTTCCTCACTTTTGTCACTGTGGAACACCCCTAACTGATGCATTAAACAGAGTTTTTTGCCTCTAATTTCCCTTCTTTTTGAGAATGAGGACTATAAATAGTGAAAGGAATGTGGTAGTGGGAGTACGGGGAGCTTTGGGCCCTGCGCTCCCACCACATATTTTTTTGTGACATAGTAATGGTAAGTGCACTGCAAATACAAGCACTAACTGTTATGCACATGGTGACGCAGATGTAAATTGTAAAGCAAACGTTAATAGAAATGCAGGCGCAAAGTGACGCCAAACTGAACAGTGACACAAACGGAGATGCAAGCGTATATGAAAATGCAACTGGTAACGTGACAGTGATGATACTGGTATTGTAGACACAAATTATAACTGTAACAGCAACAATAACACCAAAGGAAGCAGAAATGGAAACACACGCATGTGTGGAAATGCAACCCGTAACGCGCATGGTCACAGTACCGCAATTGTAAATGGAAATGATAATGGTAACAGCAACAATAACACCAAAGAAAACAGAAATGCAAATTCAAATGGAAGCACATATGGAAAAGCAAACCGAAATGCTCACGGGCACGAGAACGCAATTGGAAACACAAATGGTAATGGTAAGAACAACGTTGACGCAAAATGAAGGAAAAATGCAAATGGAAGGCGTCCACCAACAGAAATGGTAATGCGCATGGTGACGCTAAGCAAAACACAAACACAAACAGTAGTGGAGACACAAATGATAACAGTAATGCAAACACAAGCGCAAACAGAAACGGAAAGAGTGACGCACACAGTGGCGTACAAGGGAACGGTAACGCAAATGGGCACGGAAACACAAGTGTAAGCCTACGTGTAACAGTAACTGGAGTGCACACCCTATTTTACCTGAAAAGCTCCACTGAGAAACACAGTGAAAACAAAGAATGTATGCATAATAATGTGCCTCGGAGCAGAACACGAACAGTTGTAATATTAAATTGTTAATATCTCAGTAACCATACGACGTGGAAAAACAATTAAAATTTCACATGATTCATGAGTTTCCTGGCTAGATTTTTACTGTATGCATAGCTCTATTTTTGTGACAAAAATTCCATATCTTGCACCGTTTCCGAGATACGAGCCTCGAAATGCGTGGTGGATGCCACCATGTTAGTCTATGGGAAAAATTGTCAACTTCAGAGTACTGTAACTTTGTGTCCATGCAATGTTTTGTCACCAAATCACTAAAAGGCACATTTGTGAGATGTTGGCTGCCTTCTCTCCAAATTTCAGCCCAAAAGACCAAACCGTTCTTTTGTAGCAGGGTGGCAAAGAATTCCTGTCATTTTGGCCATAGTCTAGAAAAGTAGTGTCATGATTTGTGACACATTTCGCAAAAATTTGCGACAGTTTCGCAAGTGTGACAGTACTTTGCGACACTGCTTTTCCCACATATTTGAAAAACATATTTCTTAGGTGTTTTACCCCAAAATAAAGACATGGCTAGCATCCTCAGGGCTCGACTAGGTAAACACAAAAATAATTATGTCCCTAGATGGTCCCAGTTTTAAATGCCAAGCATTTCTGTGATCAGTAACTGAAAACAAAATGGCAGATCTGAAACACTACTAGGGTCATTTGCAACACTAAAAAGTGCATTTGTGACACTGTCAAACTTTTTGTTAACTTTTGCTATTGACTTATAATGGAAACTTGTTTTTTTAATAACTTTTGAACCATTCAATATTTTTTCACAAAATCTTCAAAAGCCACATCAGGGAACCTGGCCACATGTTCTCCGAAGTTGTCAGACCAGTCATACAAACCATGTGACCTGTAGGCGTGAGCAAAGAATGCACAAAAAAAGTAATTGCACGCCAGAATGTTGCTTAATAACTCCGCAGCCATATATCCAACCAGTACAAAAGTTGGCAGATCCCAAGACCTATAGTTACACCCCATGCCTTCCAAATTTCAGGCAGATCTGTTGAATGGTGGCAAACTTATTATGGTGCAACATTTCACCATTTAACCTTAAATGGGGTACTCAACCCTAACTATTGTAGCACTACCGTGCTACCATAATATATGTACTGTAATAGACAAACCACTCTGAGGTGTGTGGTCATGCTCTTATATATGATTGCCTTGGTGTGCGTCAACCACCCAAGGCGTGCATATATCAGAGTGTGACTGCACAACTCAGAGAGGTTTATCTTTCTTATAAAATGTCAAAATGTTTTGGAGCGTGGTAAAAGAGCAGGTGTGTGGTCACACTCTGATATATGCACAGTCACCTGATAGTCTTTCACCAATTGATTAGTTTGTTTTTTCAAACCCATTATATATATATATATATACACACACAATAGGGGTGAGTGGTAAATGAGTGAGATAAAACAGCGAATCATCCACTGCAGTGTGATATTTTTACCTTCTGCTGTGCTGTGATGATATCAGACATTTACACACACAGGTCACAGAAGGTCATCACTCTAGGCAGCTTTCCCCTCAGCTTGCAAGAAACACATGCTGTTACCATAGACACAAATGCAAAACTACTTCAGAGGTTTCACTGCTGCCTACAGCTAACTCAATGAGCATTACAAAACACATCTATCCCTTCCCCCCAACTTCCAGTTCAATGACTGTGATACGGTCAGCTTGACTGCAGCCATAATTCTAAACAGGACAGATTCACAGAACAGTCTAAAATACTGCATGCAGCTAACTCAACTACCACTGAAACTCACTCTCACTTGTTCCTCAAACTCTGATTCTCACCCATTACAATTACTGTGATACTCTCAGCTTGACTGGAGCCAGAATCCTAAAGAGCACAATTTCACAGAATACTCTGCACTCTGCCTGCAGCTAACTTAATTACCACTGAAAACAGTATCAGCTGTTCTGACACTGTGCCTCTCAGCTCATTACAATTACTGTGATGCTCTCAGCTTCACTGAAGCCAGGCTTCTAAACAATACAGCCTCACAAAAGTATGTTTCTCACTCCTACCTAAAACAAACTCATTTAGCATTGCAAAACACACTCATGTGTCTCCCAGAGTTTATAACACTGCCAGCCCATTCAGAAAAGCTCACACACAGAATGAGCAAACACATAAACAGGAACAGAACACAAGAGAGCATAACAAAACTTCTGAAACTCTTGGCCCTATTGTATATATCGAATACATGATGTGCAGATCATGTGCTATGGCAAATATTGTCACTTCTGCATCGTGAGCTCTGGATATTTCACTCATGCCTTTGGCACTCGTGAGATATCCAGAGCTCACTCTGAGTGACAATATTCCATATCACACTCATGCCCGTCATGTATCCTATATCTATATATATATATATAGATATATATATATATCTATATATATATATTCATTACAAAACGTCTGTAATACATCATTTAGGGTTGATAGCACAGTGAGAAAAGTATGGAAATGTGATGTTTGGGTTACCTCCCCACCACCCCACGCTCCACACACCAACTGACATCGGGGTGTGCCATAGGGTTGTCAGGTCCAACTCTCACCCTATTCTATGTATAAGCAACCTGACATGCTACAGTATAGGAAAATGGGGTGAGACTTAGGTCTGATGACCCCATGGCACACCTGATGTCAGTTGGCGTGTGGAGGGTGGGGAGGGTGGAGGTGGTAGGATGGGTAACCCTAACATCACATTTCCATATTTTTGTTGCTGTGCTATCAACCCTAACTAATGTATTAACAAAGTTTTTGCAATGAATTTTCCTTTTTTTTTGAGAAAGTGCAATGTAACTGGTAACTGGCATGTATTTGTGGGGCTCGGGCCCTCTGGGCCCTGCACTCCATTCATGTTGCTCATTTGTTGTGTAATGGTATGTGTCTGTGGGAGCACAGGCCCTCTGGGTCATGCACTCACACTTACACATAAATACAGAGCCATACAGCAGCCCCATAGTACTGAAAAGGAACCCTCATCACATTTATTTGGCAATATCTCAGTAACCATAGCAACTTTGGAAAAAAAAACACTGTGGTTGTAATCATGACTTCAAAACCTCCACACATGTATTAAAGGTGGACTAAGCTGCGGGTAGCAAAAACTATATATCCCAAATAGTTTTCAAGATACGGGTGCCGAAAGGCACCGCAGGCACCGCAATGTTATCCTATGGGAAATTTCTCAGCTTCAGGATGCTGTAACTATGGGCCTATTAAATGTTTCAGGACCAAACCACCAACAGGCACATCTGTGGGAGCAGGGCTTGCCACCCTGTAAATTTCAGCCCAAAAGCAAAATCCACCTTGGCACAATGAAGTGACAAAGAAAACAACACATGGGACAATGTTTTCGAGCATTGTTTTCATGAAAACAAAAATGTTTTCGCAACACCCCTATACCTTATAATGAAATCTTTTCATACACAAAAATATGTTGTCAAGACACCTTTTTTGTATGTGTGGTCATTATCCCACACAAAAAATGTTTTTTCCAAAAACAAAATGCCAAAATGGTGGAAACATGTTGAAAAGCATATTTCTAGACTACCTGGACAAAAACCTATGCCATGGCTAAGCTCCTCAAGGCCTGAATAGGTAAACGCAAGAGTAGTCATTTAGCAATATGCACTGTTTCTTTATTTACAACTTTTTTTGTCTCTTGCTAATTGAAAACAAGATGGCAGCAGCAAGAAAATGAAAATCCAGAGTAAGAAAATAAAAATGATTTTGAGACGTTTTTGCAGAGCGCACATAAATTTTGCAATAGGCTAAAATAGGACTAGAAAAACATGTGTTAGGGTTACCCCCCACTGTCCCCAACCCCACTCAACCCCATTCCACCCTTCACACACCAACAGACATCGGGGTGTGCATGGGGTGATCAGGCCCAACTTTCACCCCATTCCATGTGTAAGCAAGCTGACATGCTACAGTATAGGAGAATGGGGTGAGAGTTAGGTCTGATGACCACATGGCACACCCCGACATCTGTTGGTGTGTGGAGGGTGGGGGTGTGGCGGTGGGGTAACCCTAACTTCACATTTCAATACTATTGTCACTGTGCTGTCAACCTTAACTGGTACATTAACAAAGTTTTTTGCAATGGATTTCCCTTCTTTTTGAGAAAGTGTAATGTAACTGGCAACTGGAATGTGACTGTGGGAGCATAGGCCCTCCTGGCCCTGTGCTCCCTTTACATTGCTCATTTCTTGTGTAATGGTATGCATCTGTGGTAGAGTGGTCCCTCTGGGCCCTGCGCTCCCCCTTACACTTAAGTACGGAGCCATACAGCAGCCCCATAGTACTGAAAAGGAACCCTTGTAACACTTATTTGGCAATATCTCAGTAACCATAGCAACTATGAAAAAAATTCCATTGCAGTTGAAATCATGACTTTGAAATCTCCACGCATACTTAATCCACCTAATAGTGGATTAAGTTGCGGTTAGTGAAAAATCTGTATCTTGAATCGTTTTTGAGATAGAGGTGGTGAAAGGTGCTGTGGGTGCCGCAGTGTTATCCTATGGGACATTTCTCAGCTTTGGAACACTGTAACTATGGGCCCAATGAATATTTTGGGATCAAACCACCAAAAGACACAACTGTGGGACAAGCGCTTGCCATCCTGCAATTTTCAGGCAAAAAGCAAAATCCACCTTGGCACAATGAAGTGACAAAGAAAACAACACATGGGAAAATGTTTTTGAGCATGGTTTTTATGAAAACTAAATTGTTTTTGTGACATCCCTATACCCTATAATGAAATCTGCTCACGCACAAAAAAAATGTTTTTGCAAAAGCATTCGCAGTACACATATAAATTTTCCCATAAGCTAAAATGGGACATGAAAAACTTCCATAACTTTTGAATGGACTAATATTTTTTCACCAAATCTTCAAAATGCACCACTTTGACCCAGGCCACATATACAAATGCACATCTGAATCCAAACAGATGCATTTTCAGTCCATTAAACCTGACAAAAAAATGCACAAAAGTTGAGGATTTTTCATATTTTTGACACTCTGCAGTTCCGCAACTGTAGATTTTACTGAAACAAAACTTTTCAGATACAGAGGACTCTGGTTGGATACTACACATGCAAAATGTCAGGCAAATCAGACAAATGGTTGCAAAGTTATTAAAGTGCAAACTTTGGGGTTTAACATAGAAGTGGCCCGCCAACCCTAACTATAGCTACACTAATGTGCAGCTATAATATATATACACTATGGGTGGGATATTCAAAAGGGTTGCGCCATGCGCAATAGGGTTGCGCATGCGCAAGTCTGAATTTGCGCCATTCTGCGATATTCAGCAGGAGGCAGTTGCGCCACTGAAAAAAGGCTGAGCAACAGCGCAATGCAAATGAAGGAATGCGCAACCGAAGGGGGTGGACCCATGCATAAACAGCGCAATGCGATATTCAAAGACTTGCGCAATGCACAACAGCGGATGAGCTGGAAGGTGCTACACGAAAATGAGCCAAAATAAAAAGGCTCAAGGAAGAGGCGCAAGAACGCTACAGGGAAGCCACATGAGGCAGGGAGAAACTGAGTGCGACAGTGAAGAGTGCAGGCCAGGAATTGCACAGGAGGGAGAGGGACAAGGGAGGGTGTGTTGGGCCACAGACTGCAGGGCCAGTAGGTGAACCAGTGCAGTGGAGGTAGCAGGCAGGACAGCAGGGTAGCACAGCAAGAACAGCGAGGGGAACACAAGCCAGGGACATGGACAGTGCCAGCTTCCACATGGAAGCTGTAATGAGGGTGAGAAGGCATGCTGCAGGGGGCGTGGCCGTGGAAGGGCCCGTCGTGATGTCACCAACAGGCAGATACCGTGCCCACATCAGCTTTGAGCTGTATTCAGGCGGTAAGTTATGGGCGGTACTGCCTGAACAGGGCAATACTGAGGCGGCTCTGTGAGCTGTGCAGTGATGTGATGCAGGCACCCTCACGACGGAGTCATGCTCTGTCAGTGGAGACAAAGGTAACAGCCTGCATGTGCCTGCTCACCACGGGTACCTTCCAGAAGCTGACAGGAGACACCACAGGCATAACACAGTTGGCCACGTCATGCATCCTCACTCAATTCCTCAGTGCACTGCTGCCACGTGCTGCGGAGTACATCCAGTTCCCCAGCACCGCGGCAGAGCGTACAGCAAACATGCAGGAGTTCCACAGGGTAGCACGTATGCCTGGCATGCTAGGGGCCATAGACTGCACCCATGTGGCTATTCGCATGCCACCTGGCCCCGATGGGGCCGCATACAGGAACAGGAAGGGCTTTTCCAGTGTTAACTGCCAGGTGGTGTGTGATGCCAATGGGCGCATAATCAATGTCTGTGCCACACACCCTGGTGGAGCACATGATGCCTTCATATGGTATCAGTCCGCACTGTGCCATCGATTCGAGAGTGGGGACAACCCCACAGGCCATCTAGTGGGTGAGTATGCATGTAGGAATAGCAAACTTGGGGCAAGGGTGAGAATGCCACAGGTACCATGGTAGTGGCACACAGGGATATGGGCAATATGGACCTGAACATGATACTTATCTCCACTATCTCCACACAGGTGACAGCGGATACCCACTCCGTCCCTGGCTGCTCACACCATACCGGCGCCCCATGATCCCATCGCAGCAACGCTATAATGAGGCACATGCCGCCACACGCAACATCATCGAGCGGGTGTTTGGGATGCTTAAGGCACGCTTCTGATGCTTAGACACCTCCAGCGGTGCCCTACAGTATAACCCCTCAAAGGCCTATGGGATATTCCTGGCCTGTTGTATCCTGCACAACATGGCCAAAGACTGTGGGATAGCCATACAGGTTGAGGAGGGGGACAGCAATTGGGATGCCAGTGACGCTGGTGATGATGGTGATGAGCAGCCCCCCCTTGGACGGCGGGACCCCCGACTGATCCAGTAGGCCCAGCTGCACCGGGACACCATTACGGAGGAGCATTTTGCACAACACAGGTAAGTCAAGGGGCCATGTGCAACCAACACTGTCCAGGCACAACCCACAGGCACACAGGGTAACACACCAGGAGTGCATGACGGCAAGGGGAGTGTAAGGGTCCAGGCAAACGAACACACCATCAGGGAGGGGTGAACAGTCATATGGACACACACACACACACACACCAGGCACAAAGCGTACATGGGCAGGTGCACAGCAGAGCAGGAACAGACATGTCAAACACACAGATCCACAGACCACCCCAACCACCTGTACTGTCCAAGTACATGTGTCAGATGCTGGGCACCCTTGCACCTTGGTGTACAGTACAATGCAGGCATCATCATGCAGACGCATCTGTGGACAGCAGTTGGGTGGGTGTGCAGGTGGTTCATGTGTCGGCGTGTTATGCAGGGCATCCACCAGTGCACTGCCCACCATGACACACATTGCACACAGGGCAGCACCAGACAGGGCCCGCACTGGGAGACAGGTTAGACATGTTGCACTGTGCCACGGCCACCTCGGATGCGTGGGCAGCCCCGCCGTGACCCAGCAGCACTGGCAGGCTGAGCATGGGCCATATGGGGTGGCACCGATGGACTACCAGGGGTCCCACTGCGCGATCGCGACCTTGTCCGCACAGGGGTCTGCAGCATGCCAAACATACCTGCACCATGGGTGCTCGGGATGGCCACAGCAGAACCCGGCGTTGACAGGCTGGGTGTTGCACGATGCCGGGAACGGGGAGTGGAGAGCGTACTGTGTGGGGTGCGCAGTAGAGGGGCACCTGACTGTGTGCCCAATGCAGCCATGACAGCGACCAATGCCTGAGTCTGCCTGTCAGTGGCGGCGGTCACATCCATCCACATTTGGACCATCTCTGCAAGGATCAAAGCATTGTCCCTGCTGTGCTGCTCCACAGCCACACACCGTGCCTCCACGGATGTTGCAACCCGCCCCTGCTGCTGTACTGATTCCCACAACAGACGGGTGTGCTCGTCAAATGGGTCCTGTGCCACATCGGCATCCTGTCCCCCAGGGTATGGAAGGTCCTGATGCTCAACACCACTTGAGGGTGGGTGCTGTTCACCAGGACCAGGTATGGGCATATCAACGGGTGGTGTGCATGTGCCACCACTGGACCCTGTACCCCCAGACCTGGTGGGTGACTGCTGCTGCTGCCCCTCCAACTGCTGTGCCCCAGGGACCACTCATTCCACTGCTGTGGCCACAACAGTGCCAGAGACCTGCACAGCCACCGATGCTGCCCCACCGGTGCTGACAGGCACAGCCTGGGACTGTGCTGACGTGCAGGCACACACATTGGAACCAGCTAGGTCCAGGGGCACGTGCTGGCCTGCTGTGTGTCCATCATGGGACACACACGTGTCACTGCCCATTGCAGTCCTTGCATCACCAATGGTGCAGGTATGTGCAACAGCCACAGTCACAGCGTGCTGGCATGCTTGCATGCCAGACTGCTGAGACACAGGCTGTGCACCCCCCACACCTGACTCAGTGACAACAGAGGTGACAGCCAGGCGTGCATGCTGGTTCAGTGCATGCCGGCTGGCGACAGAGGTGGATGGACCCTCCTCCAACTCTGGCAGGTCTTCCTCACTGCATGGTACCACCACCACCATCCCCTGCAGATGAACGGGATCTGTAACAGAAAGTGAGGACATGTTAGTGCATGTGATCACCCTCCCCCCCCAAACACCACCACCATGTCATACCATGCAGTGATGGGCTTCCACCTGTCTGGAATCCACCTCCTGGTACGCCCTCTATAGCACTCCGCTGCATTGATGCAGCCAGTCGGTCCTCAGCCGGGGTCAGCTCCACCACTGCTGGCTGGCCCCCGCCCGTGCCAGAGCATGCCGCCCTGAGGGCTGCCACCTTCTCCTTCACCCTTCTGCGGTCTGTCCCCATCTTCTTTTTGCATTCCTGCAGAGAGCGCTGGTGGCTTCCATGCAGGTTCACTGCCCGAGCTACCCCCTCCCATGCAGCCGCACGGGCCTAAGTGGTGCCCCGCCGTCCACTCAGTAGTGGCTCCTCTTCCAGGTAGGCCTGGAAGAGGGCCTCTGTCTCCGCCTTGGTGAAGTTGGGCCTCCTCCTTCGCCCACCATCCTCATCCTCACCTTGGCTCTGCTCGGTCATGTCAGTCTGAATGGGTGGAAGTGGACACCTGTCACTGTGCAGTCTACAACGTTATCCCATGACCATTGGCCAGAACATCACACAGCATGCAACTCACCTCTCACCTGCAGTAACCGAATCTGGCCAGCGCAGCCCAATGACGCGTATTTATAGCGCAATGCATGCAAATTAGGAGTGGCTCAACTTTAATGACATGCAAATCGCACCACTGCACCTTTGAATGGCTGATCAGATGATTTGCATGTGTCGGCTGAATATCACGCCGTTGCGCTTTGCGCAATACGGTTGAGCCGGCTAAGCCAATGGCGCATTTCTGTGACTGTGTAGTACACCGCATTGAGCATGCCCAGGTAGCTTACGCAGGCATCTGCCGCACTGATGACGTGCTGTGCGTGATCAGCAATTCAGGACATGGCCACCATTGTGCAAGTGGCGCTACAGCGCTGGGCACCAAATGGCGCTGTGGCACAACTGCGCAATAGTCCACTGTGGCACTGGCATGCAGGTGACCATTCATGCAGGACGTGTAGATGTCCGATGGCACTGTGCATGGCCTTGCGTCACTGACCCCTGACCTTGTGTCCGACCTTTGCCCCTGGCGCTGTACGTCTGGCATGTGTACGGCTCTATCACGCTGTTCGGTGACAGCATGATGGGAGACGGGCGCCAGTATGAACAGCGCGAGGACTGATGGAGTTCCATGCGCAACATTTCCACATGGGGTTAGGCGTACAGGAGCGCTATATTGCTACTGTACAAATTGGAAATGGCACGCAGAAGAGCTCCACTGTGGGGGGCCTTGGAGGTTGCAAACCTGGTGGCTGTGGTGGAGCCTCACCATGGCACACTGTTTGGGGGAGTGCCCCTGCAGGTGGCATGTACCCATGTGTGGCAGCAGGTGGCTGCTGCCCTGGAGCAGGCCACTGGGCGGAGGAGGATTCCTGAGCAGTGCAGGCACTGCTACAGTGACCTGCGGAGGAGGGAGTGTGCTCTGCTGGAGCACCTCAGGTCTCGTGCCAGGAGGGGCATTGTGCCTAGGCCAGGTGGGTGTGCTGTGTATGCACCGGTATTGTCCACATGGGTGACATTGTGTAATGTGACCTGCGCATGGGGGTGGGTTTGGCTATGGTTTACTGTGAATGTGTTTGCAGGTGTGTGCTGTTTGGGTCTGGTTGTATGGGCAGGCACACTCAATGGGGCAAGGGGCTGTCTGCTTTGGGATCTCACTGATGTGTTTCTCTTCATTTGTCTCCCACAGGCATGGAGGAGCGGAGGCGGGCACAGGCTGAGGCCTGGGATGGCAGTGCCAGGGTGGCTGGTGGAGGAGTTGTGCCACAGCTGCAGCAGCAGCAGCAGCCACAGCAGCAGCAGCCACAGCAGCAGCAGCCACAGCCACAGCAGCACCTGCAGCAGCAGCTTGATGAAGGTGAGTGTCATTACATCATGGATGCTATTGCATGCTGGGGGGGGCACGGCCACCTTCCATGGATGACACTACCATACACACAACATGTGACAGTCATCACTGTCCAGTGGCACTGCATGTGTGTGTGTGCATCACTGGTGGTCCATGCATGCACTGGGCACATGGCTGTGGCACTGCCATCCCACCACAGAGCCACGTCACTGGGCAGCCTTGGTTGTGCTGTGATGGACATGGGCAGTGTGTGCGTGCAGTGGTACACATGGCTGTTGCTGCCTGGTTGGGCATGTCTTGTGCATGGTCACTGTGGGTGGGTGCAGTCCATCACAGGAGCGGGGCACTTGGCTGTATGCCATGCATGATGGGTGGGATTCAGGGATGTGGACAGTCACAGCCATTGCCTCTGATCCCATGTCCTAGGTATCTGGATCCTGAGACGTATTGAGCAGGGACTGCTGAGGCTCACTCAGGTGGCCATCGACACCCACACCATTCTACAGGATTTGCAGCGGAATGGGATGCGGCACCGGTGGAGGCCACAGGCACAGCACCAGGCAGGAGGAGGGCAGGCTGCCAGGTGCTAGCTGAAGGACATCACACCCCACCTTCCCTCTCCTGATTGTTCATCCCTGCCCCTTACCAACCCCTACCTCATACCCATACCCCCACCCCTGCTTTGTAAATATGTTGATAGTTGTTTGTTGTTCATCTTCAGCATTACATTTATATTTTGATATGACTACTGTGGTGGTCTCTGATTTGCAGCTGACTATAGGTGCTCAGTTGCAGTGGTGTGCATGGCATCTGGGTTGGTATGGTTATGGGTATGTGTGTGTGTGTGTGTGTGTGTGTGTGGGGTGGTGTCTCTGGTGTGGGTGTGGCTTCCAGTCAGTATTGCCGTGTGCTGCCACCCACTGCTGGGTGCTCATGGTGGGTTTGGCTGGTATAGTTCTGTGGTTCACGGGGTTGCAGTGTGCTGGGGGGGCCTGGGGATTCCTGCAGTGCTGGTCACTGCACATGGGTGGTGTCTTGGGGTCACAGTGCTGGGAGTGCTGTGCACATGGGGGGGCTGCTGGACACTGGGGTTGTCCGCCCCCTTTGTGTGGCAGTCTCAGCTTGCCAGTGGGTGTGCTGCAGTAACACAGCCAGGATGTGCTTTCTTTGCTTGTCCCCATGGTCCGGTGGCTGTTCCATCCCTCCCCCAGTTATGCTGTGCTTGCGGTGTGGGGGTACATTGTTGGTTCTGCAGTGTGTCACTGTGCCCATCTGTGGCATGGGTGGTGGGCCCCTGCCTACCTCCCTGGTTGTGCAGTTCTATTGCTATGCTGCTGGGGCCTCTTTGCTTGTGCTATGGCACCTCTGGACTGCTCAGCTGGGCCACCTTTGTTGCGCTGTGGCGCATCAGCTCTGCTCAGCTTCCCCTTCCTGGTTGCGCTATGGCACATCTTCACTGCTCAGCTTCCCCTTCCTGGTTGTGCTATGGCGCAGGTTGTGTGATATTCAGACATTGGCTGCTTGCGCAATTTGTCTTGCTCCATGTTTGAATATTGCATGTGTTGCGCATGTGTGCAATTGACTTGCGCTTGCTCCTGCTGTTGCGCACTTTTTGGGTGCAGTTTGAATATCTGGTCCTATATATATATATATATATATATATATATATATATATATATGATACATGATGGGCAGGAGTGTGATATGGAAAATGTTTTCACTCCTGCAGAGTGACTCTGGATACTCATGAATGGCGATCATCTGTGTGATTTATACAATAGGAGTTTCCAGAACTTTTTTTTTATTCCACTTTACCTTGTTTAATAAATAAAGAAGACAGAAAAAAAAAGAAAATTCTGCTAAAACAAGCTGAAACACTGTCTTGCCATTTGGGATGAAGCAGGCTGTATTCCTTGGTAGTTGAGGTATTCGTGGATGTGGTAGGCTTCACTCTTTTTTAGCATTTTTTCCAGTATGAAACTTAGGCTGCTGTTTGCTTGCTTTGGGGCTGTCATAGAGTGCACAAGATGAGCAACATTCCTGTCATTAACTTCATGAAAGCAGTTCCAACGCTTGGGCAGAATATGAATGTTGCTGGGTGATATCAGCACAGTTTAAATAAATGCTGATGAGGTAAGCACAGTATATATAAATGTCAGGCAGCAGGATTTATCAGACTGGGGTGAAAATAACAAAATTTATCTCACTCATTTACCACTCACCCCTATTTTATAAATACATACATACATATATATATATCTACAATAGATAAACCACTCTGAGGTGTGCGGTCACACTCCAATACACACACGCCTTGGTGTACATCAACCACCCAAGGTGTGCGTATATCAGATCACGACCGCACACCTCAGAGTGGTTTTAACCATCCAAGGTGTGGGTATATCAGAGCATGACCGCACACCTCAGAGTGGTTTATCTATCTTATAAAATGTCAAAATTGTTTTGAAGGGGGAGTAAAAGTGCAGGTGTGCGGTCACACTCTGATGTACGCCCGGTCATGTGATGGTAAGTATCTAATGTATCCCAAGCAATTTCCCCACCCATTTTATAAATATATATATATATATATATATATATATATATATGTTAGACTGGTGCAGTAGCAACAGTATAGTTAGGGTTGAGTGCAAACTTCTATGTTAAAGCCACATTTTATAACTATAATAACTTTAGAACTGTTCAACAGATTTGCACAAAATTTGGCATGCATAATCTGCAGTGCATAGTCTCTTAACATGATAAATGTTGTGTGAATCTGTTGAACAGTTCCAAAGTTATTAAAATTCAAAATTCCCTAAATGTACCCGTTTTTTGCTGTTTCTTTGTCCACCTGTGTCTCAGAACCGGCTTTAGGTTGTGGTCTGAAATTTTTGATGTAGAAAGCCTTTGCCTCACAGATGTACCTTTTGAAAGTTTGGTGAAAAAATGTTAATCTGTTCAAAAGTTATTCAATTTTAAATGTTCTCATTATTTCCTATGGGAGTAGTTCATTGTTCTGCATGAAAATACTTTTGTTTCACAGGAGGTAATGCATTTTTGTACATAGAGCTTACTGTAGTTTTGTAGAGTTCTGTTGTGTCCTCTATCTTGTTTTCTTGCTAGCAAGAGACAGAAAATTAAGGAAACATGTCAGTGTCAGTGGCTCAGTAGGTAGCACACTCACCTCTGAGGCTGGGAGATCAGAGGGATGTGGGTTCAGTTCCCACATCTGGCATTTGGGTTAATATCCCAATACTGACACTGTAGTGCAGCACGAGGGTGGTGCTGCACTTCTGAGGTGCCATCTTTCAGAAGAGACGCTAAACCGAGGTCCCATTTCCCTGGATTTGTGGTAGTTTAGGTGGATGTTAAAGACCCCATGGCACTTATCGAAAAAGAGTAGGGGAATTTCCCCGGTGTCCTGGCCAAATTTCTCCCATTCACTAAAAAAATACCACCAACAGCTTAATCTGGTTCAATTTCAGTTGCTTACCATCTGTATCCCCGGTCGCCCCTGAAAAAGGGACTTCTTGGCCCAGTGGGCTTACCGGGTCAACAAAATTCAATAAATAACATGAATCTAATTTAAAAAACAAACATCAGAACTTAGCTAAATGGGACCCATTTAGCTATATTGTTTAGCTACGGTGAATTCTTTTAAGGTGAAAATCTTAAAGTGGGTTAACTGGATTAGTAAGTGTTTGTGTTTAAAAAAATGTAAATGGATATTTGAATATCTGTATTTATGTCTGAATTGTCCATCTTCTTGTATTTTGATATTATGTGTTAGTTAGTGAAATGTTGTAATATTTGTATTAATTAATGGTGTATGTCCCTGTTTACTGATTGTTAAATGTAACCTGTAGCTTGTGAAAACAGGCTTTAAGCTCATCTAGCTAACAAGTATAAAAAATAAAAAATGAAATGAAAATGAAAACATTCAGATTTTTTATATTGTGCCTAGAAAAACCTTTTGTGGACACCCAATATCCTGGGTGCTGAGGTTACAGAGAGGACTGCTTCTGCCGAGTTCTCTGTATGAGAACATTGGGATTTTCTTGACTTCTGCAGCTGAAGCTGGAACTCCTGCTGCCTGCTGCATGTTCAGCAGTGAGATACCCATTTCTCTGATGTCTAGTGGCACTCCCCACCCACCAGTTACTGTCCCTAGTGGCACTGGCACCCCCTCATATCTTTCCCTTGTGTCAAGTGGCACCCCAACCTCCATTCCCATAAAGTCTGATGATGTTGGGGGGCCCAATCCTCATGTTGGCATTTCAAGCCCCCTACCCCCTTCATCTGTGTGGTACTCTGGGGAGCCCACTCATAGTTTCCTCAAATATTCATTTGCTGTACCTGTGAAAAGAAAAACAGTCCCCCAACATCTTCTTTTTATATGACCTGAAAAAAAGAAAATGGGCCTTCGTTGTCCTGCCTTCCCCCTCCCCCATCCTGACCCATCAACTGGGCACCCACCACCTCACACCCCCTCTTACCCTATACTTACCTCTGGAGATCATCCGCTGTCATCTTCTGTGGACCAGGACACATTTGCACAATTCAAAGCTGAACTGCAAACTGAGGAATCAAGGTAAGTGCTGTATAAAGTATTTCAATGGCTTTTTGAACTTATGTTGATATCTTTAGCATTTTTATTTCTTTTTCACCAAATTTTCAACAAGGGCTTTTTGGGACTCCACCTCATGAACACTGTTACTGTTGTTTTGTTAATCAGGCCCAGAAGGTGATTTCGTGGTCACTGTGTGAAATCACCTTTTGGGATCAAGTAACGAAATGGCAGTACCAGTGTTCATGAGGTAGGGTCCCAAAAAGCATATGTTGAAAATTTTGTGAAAAAATTCCTAAAAATGGCTCTGTTACACTCGTTTGTTGAAATCTTTCTATGCACAAGCATAACTTTGATAATTTTAACTATTTTACTAACATACCAACACACTAAAAGCCAGCAGAATAGGCCTCATGGTATGATGTGTCTGCTCGGTAGCCAGCACCCCTACTTTGTGCTCATTTTGCTCCTCACCCCCACCATGAGCTCCATCAAAATCCATCCAGTGCACCTCCCTGGAGAGGGACTTCCACGTCTCCAGTTTCCCCCTGTACCTGTCCCACTCCTCTTGAATCCCTCCACGGTGTCCTCCTCCACCAGGCTCCTGGGCAGCGCATTCCATGGTTCCACCACCCTTTCAGTGAAGTAGCACCTCCTTCGCCCCCTGTAACTCCCCTCCAGCTGCCACTCGTGCCCACTGGTTGTCGCCCCTTCTTAAGCCTGAACAAATCCTCGGCTCCCCCCTTGATCATCCCCTTTACATACTTAAAGACCTCTATCATGTCCCCACGTCTCTCCTCTCCTCCAGTGTGTGCAGGTTGAGCTCCTCTAGTCTCTCCTCATAGGGCCTACCCCCTATGCCTTAGATCATCTTGGTCACCTTCCTCTGGACCCTCTCCAGCAGTGCATTGTCCCTCTTTAGGCGCAATCTCCAGAACTGCACACAGCACTCAAGGTGTGGCCTGACCAGGGCATTATACAGAGGGATGATCACCTCCCTCTTCCTGGAGATAATCCCCCTGGCGATGCAGCCCAGCATCCTGTTCACCTTTGCTGCTGCTCTTCAACAAGTCTCAGAGTTGTTCATTTTGACATCTACCACCACCCCCAGGTCCCTCTCACCCAACGATACAATTGATACATTGATACAGAGACTAATTTATTCCTTCAGACTTATGCTGCATACTAACATACTAAAATGCCAGCAGAATAGGCCTAATGATCTTTTGCGTCTGCTCGTTTGGTCAGCCCCCACCCTGGGAGCTGACCTTGCAGCCCCCCTCACCTTCTCTGGCTTCTCCCTTCCCAGTTCCAGATATTCTCACTGCATTGGATTTTGCTTCCAGAACCTTCCCTGTACCTGTCCCACCCCTCTTGAACCCTAACCCTCCACCATCTCTGCCTCCACCAGCCCCTAGGCAGTGCATTCCATGGCTCCACCACCCTCTCAGTGAAGTAGCACCTCCTCCTTTCTCCCTGAATCTTCCCCTCCAGCTTCCACCCATGCCCTCTAGTGGCCCCCTCCTCCCTTCCTTGAAGCACACTGACTGCTCCTCCCTATTTACCCCTTCATGTACCTGAAGACCTCTATCATGTCCCCGGTCCCTTCTCTCTTCAATGTGTACATATTTAGCTCTTCAAGCATCTCCTCCATGAGGTCTGTCCCCCAAGCCCCAAATAATTTGGTTGCCCTCCTTTGGACCCTCTCCAGGAGTTTAATGTCCCTCTTTAAGTGTGGCCTCCAAAACTGCACGCAGTACTCGAGGTAAAGCCTCACCAAGCAGTTATACAGAGGGAGTATCACTTCCCTCCTTCTGGAGGTGATCCCCCTAGCAATGCAACCCAGCATCCTGTTGGCCTTGGCTGCTGCCCTCCTACAAGTCTCCGAGTTGTTCATCTTGACATCCACCACCACCCCAGGTCCCTCTCAGCCATCGAGACTTGTGCATTTCCCCCAAGTGTACACTTGGCCTGGGTTTCTGGCCCCAGGTGCAGTACCTTGCATTTCCCTGCATTGAACCTCAGCTTCCACTTTCTAGACCATCATTCAGATCCTTCAGGTCCCCTGTAGGGCCACCCTCCCCTCCTCCCCATCCACCACCCCCCCAGTTTGGAGTCATCCATAGAGACTCATCTCACTCCTGATACCTGTCCTTATGTCAGAGATGTAGGCGTTGAACAGGAGGGGCCCAAGGACTGATCCTTGTGGGACCCCACTAATGATCCTCCTTGGGAATGAGACTATCCCACCAACTATGACTCTCTGGGTCTGGTCCTGGAGCCAATTGCCTATCCATCTGATCATCTTGTTCCCAACCCCCATTTCTCCCAGCTTATCCAACAGGCCCTCATGAGGAACAGAGTCAAATGTCTTGCTGACGTCTAGAAAGAGGATGTACACTGGTCTACCCAGGTCCAAGGCACTCATCACCCAGTCATAGAACTCCACAAGGTTTGTCTGACATGATTTCCCCAGGACGAATCCATGCTGTCTATTGTCCAGGCACCCTGACTTTTCCAGGTCCCCCCCAGCCTCTCCTTGACAATGCCCTCCATCACCTTGCCCACCACCGATGTCAGGCTGACAGGCCTGTAGTTCCCTGCCACCTCCCTTGATCCCCCCTTGTGGATAGGCACTATATGTGCCACCTTCCAGTCCTGGGACACCCACCCTGTCCTCAGAGAGATGGTGAAAAGCTCCGCCAGGGGTTTCACCAGGACATCCGCAAGTTCCTTCAGCACTCTGGGATGTAATTTATCCAGCCCCGGTGCTTTCTCTGTCTTAAGGGACCTGAGGGCTTCCCTCACTCTCTCTGCTGTGATTTCCATGTCCGCTACCTCTTCTCCCTGCTTAGCCTTCCCCCCTCCTGCCAGTGATGCCTCCCCCTCTCCTCAAACCCGCCAATCGGTAAGGGCCCCCCTCCTCCTCAGTATCACTGTCTCCTTCCATGCATGATGCAGCACCCTTATTTTCCTTGGTGAAAACTGAGGTGAAGTACTCATTTAGTACCTCAGCCTGCTCCCCCGGGTCTTGTGCCCATCTCTCCCCTGTTTTAATCCTGCTAATCTGCCCCTTCACCCTTTGTTTTTCCCCAATGTATCTAAAGAACCCCTTTTTCCCTCTCCTAATTTCCCTGGCTAGGTTCTGCTCCTTTCTTGCCTTAGCCGCCATCACCACCCTAGTGGCCCTTCTAGCCATCAGCTCGTACTCCCCTCAATCCCTTTCACTGCCTTCTTTCCCTGCACCACCTCCTGGACCTCCCTGGTCCACCAGCAGGGTTTTTGGGCCCTACTGCATTTTCGTCTTACTCTTGCACAGGTGCTGGTAGCATCCTGCACCCCTCTCCTGATGATTTTCCACCTACTATCAGCGTCCATGTCTGACCCAATCCCTTCCAAAAGCTCCTTAAGGATCCTTCCAATTTCCTTAAAATCCACCCCCAGAAGTCAGTTACCTCCGTCTTTGTGCAGCCTTCTACCTCCTCGTCCAGCAGAACCAGACACGTGGCAGTGCACCTAAGCCAACAGGTCCCTTACCTCCAGGCCCCAATCTGGTCACTGTCTTCCAGGACCACATCCAGTACCGTGCCTCCTGGTCGGTTCCCCCACCTGCTGAGTTAGGAAGCATCTTGAAGACATCCAACAACCTCTGTTCCCTGGCCACCGAGGATGTCATAGTCTCCCAGTCTGTTCCTGGCATGTTTAAGTCCTCCAACACCACCACCCTTACCCTGCCCAGTCTGCAGTGTCTCCCAATATCTGCCACCAGACTCTCCTCCAGCTCCTCTGCCAGTGCAGGGGGTCTATACACCACTCCTATTTTTACTCTCTTGCCCCCACATTGTTATCAAGGTGACCCAAATCGCCTCTATGGTTCCCTCCACCTCCTCTACTCCCCCTATGCCAATGCAGTTTTTGACTATCATTGCTAACCCCTCCCTTCCCTCCCCCCTGTCCTTCCTGAACATAGTGTTACCCTCCAGGTTCAGGTCCCAGTCGTGTCCTGTGGTGGCCCAGGTCTCAGTGACTGCTGCCACATCCACTGCTCCATCAGTTAGCATCACCTGGAGTTGAGGCATTTTATTGCCCAAGCTCCTGGCATTTAGCAGGACTACCTTCCACCCTTTCCCTATACTTCCATTTCCCCTGCTCGTGTTCCCATGGGGATTCTGTTTTCCCCTGGTCTGCACTTTACCAGTTGGCCTTTTCCTGCATTCTTCCAGCTCCCCAGGGGGGTGGAGACAGAGTCCCTCCTTTATCTGACCCCCCTCAACAGCCTGTTCTCCCATCCCTCCCCCTTCACAAGTTTAAACCCCACTTTTCACCAATGAACTCCTCTATTTTCAACTTAAGGATTCCTCTCCCCTCCAAATTGAGATGGAGCCTATCTCTAGCGTACAGCTTCTTATCCTCCCAGGTCTCCCCTCAATCCCCCATCAACCCTGGCTTCACACCACTCCCTGAGGCACTGATTTATCTCCCTAATCTTCCTTTTGTGTTCCCCGCTAGCCCTTGGCACCGGCAGGATTTCTGAGAAGGAAATTGTGCATCCTATGTCATGACAGATCCTGGCAACCTCCCTGAACCTTGCCTGTATCTCTAGCTCACTATTTCCCTCAATGTCTTTTGTACCCAGGTGGACCAGTTTGTCCGGGGAACCCCCACAATCCTTTGCTAGCTGATAAACCTCGTGCTTGGCCCTGTACACCATTAGTCCAGAGAAGCATTTTGTTCTAACTGGCTGGGCTTCTCCCTCCCTATCCCATTTGATACCCCTTATCATAGAATCCCCCAACAGGAGCACTCTGACCGCTGCTTTTCCTCCATTCCCCCCTTCCATATACCTCATCCTTTCTACCGGCCCCTCCACCCAGCTGGCTCCTTGTTCCTCCAGCTATCTGTGTGCCACATGCCGCCCCCTCCTTATTTACCCTGGCCATCCCCTCCCCACCGATCCTATGCCTCTCCTCTTCCCGAGTATCCTTCTGTACTACGCTAACTCCCCCCTCACTGTTCGCAACTGGTCCTTCTCCCCCATCCGCTAAACTAGCCTGGCTCATCCTCCCTTCCTTCCTGTCTCCGTTTAGTCCCTCCTTGCTTGTCGTGCTCCCCTGGCCTAAACCCTTAGCTCCCTTTACTGTATCCTCCTTGTACTTCTGGTCCTTCTCCTTGCCCTTTCCTCCCTCTTCCCCCTGCCCCTCCTGCTCTGATTCACTGCTCCCCCATTTTCCTGCATTCCAGGTTCCCCCATTCCTCCTGCTATCCAGCCCCTGCTTCCTGCCCCCCACTCCCTTTCCATCTCTAACCACCCCTCCAAGTTTTCAACACAGTCATGTTTTCATACCACTCTATGAACAGTACAGGTTTAATTTTTCACATCTTGCCTGAAATGTGTTTTTGCACCTGTGCCACAGAATGGCATTTTGGCATAGATTTGAAAATGTTCACCTATGGGGCTCATGAGGTGGAGTCATAAGGAGACTATGTTCAAAATTTGGGGTCCAGATGGGAAAAAATGCCAGAGTTATGACCATTCATTAGAATTTCAGTATGCCCGCTCGAAATTTTGGAAATGTTTAATATTTTGACACCAGATTTTCAACATAGCATTCTTATAACCCAACCTCATGTATGTCACAGATGTCATTTTCCAAATCCTGTCCAAAAATGTGTTTTCACAACTGTCATGCAGAATGGCATCGCATTTGCACAGAATTGAGTTTTGGCATGGATTCAAAAACTTTCTGTACTGGGGTACATGAGGTGGGGCACTAAGATGGCTGTGCTGACATGTTGATCATTGTTGTCCTATGAATGGAAATGCAGGGCCCTGAGGGCCATGTGCTTCCAGTTAGATACATATACATATATATGGGCCCTGCGCTCCCACAGACAAATAAGGACATGACTAAACTATCTGAAAAAGTAAGGACATTCATTGCAGAAAACTTCATTAATGCATCAGTTAGAGTTGTTACTAATGTGACAAAACCAGGGAAATGTGGTGTTTGTGTTTCCAACCCTAATATGCCACCCCCACTGTGCAGACACTACTAGGTGTTGGGGGTGTACCTTGGGGCCATTAGCCCTAATGCATAATGGTCGATGACCCCAAGGCACACCCCTGACACCTGTCAGTGTCTGCATGGTGGAGGTGGGGTTGGGTGTTAGGTTTGGAAACCCTAAACCACATTTCCCTGCTTTTGTCACTTTAGTAACAACCCTAACTGATGCATTAATTAAGTTTTTGCACTATATATATATATATATATATATATATATATATATTATGTAGCAGAGTGCTACCATAGTTAGGGCTGAGGAGCCATTTACATGTTAAACCTAACATTTTGTACCTTAATAACTTAGCAACCATTTAATGGATTTGCCTGAAATTTGGAATTCATGATCAAGAACCATACATCTTGGGATATGCCAAGTTTTGTACTGTTCGGATATACAGCTGCGGAGTTATTAAGCATGATCTGCATGCATATTTATGCTTTTTTGCAATTCTTTGGTCGTCTCTACAGGTCACTCGGTTCGCATGACCAGTCCGAAATCTTCAGGGAAAGTGTGGTCAGGGTCCCTGATGTGTCTTTTGAAGATTTAATGAGAAAATATTAAACGGTTCAAAAGTTATTCAAAAAACAGTTTCCCATTATAAGTCAATGGGAAAAGTTACCATAAAGTTCAACACTTTCACAAATGCAGTTTTTACTTTTGCAATATGGCCTTTTACTTTTGCAAAGCCACCATTTTGTTTTCAGTTGGTGATCAGAAAAATGCTTGGCATTTAAATTTGGGACACTCTAGCAACACAATTCTTTTTGTGTTTACCTAGTTGGACCCTGAGGATGCTAGGCATGTCTTTATTTTGAGGTTAAACACCCTAGAAATATGTTTTTCAAGTTTCTGGAAAAAGTACTTTCACAAAGTAGTGTCGCACTCACGAAAATGTTGCAAATTTTTGTGAAAGCTTTTGCAAATTGCGACACTACTTTTCCAGGCTGTGGCAAAATGACAGCAATTCTTGGCCACCCTGCTGCAAAAGAACAGTTCGGTCTTTTGGGCTGGAATTTGGAGGGAATGTAGCCAGTATCTCACAGATGTGCCTTTCAGTGTTTTAGTGAAAAAATAAAAATATTACAGGGTGGCAAAGTTACGGCACTCCAAAGTTGACACTTTTTCCCTTAGGATAACATTACGGCGTCTGCCACATTACAGGAATCTTTTGCCGTCCTGCTGCAAAATAACGGTTTGGTCTTTTGGCTGAACTTTAGAGGGAAGAAAGCCAACATCCCACAGATGTGCCTTTCAGTGGTTTGGTGAAAAAATATTACAGGGAGCCAAAGTTATCGCACTCGAACTTCTCTTTTTCCCATAGATAACATTACATCATTCTTCGTCAAGGCTTTTCAGGGCCCATATCTCGGAACGGTGGAGATACGGCCTTTTCGTCACAAAAATGCTTAGCCAAAACTAGCCAGGAAAGTCATAAATCATATGACTCTTAAATTTGTTTTCTATGTTGTACAGTTCCTGAGATAAAAGCAATTTAGTATTCCAACTCCTCATTTTCTGGTCCGAGACCCATTATTATGCATACATTCTTTTTACTCACTGTCTTTCTCTATGCAGCTTTTGGGGAAAACCAGCCTGTGTGCTTACATTACTGTTACCCTTTACCGCTTCCGCTTGTGGTTCCGTACCTGTTCACTTACCGTTCCCACCTATGGCACCATGCGCGTTACCCTTTGCATTTTCATTTACACTT
The DNA here is from genome assembly GCA_016271365.2 of Neoceratodus forsteri. NCBI lineage: Eukaryota > Metazoa > Chordata > Ceratodontiformes > Ceratodontidae > Neoceratodus > Neoceratodus forsteri. The sequence continues at coordinate 132,212,125 of CM057456.1, read as the reverse complement.
GCGTTTGCGTTATTTTAACCATTTGTGTCTACAGTACTATTTATCTTTCTGTTTTGCTTTGCGTCACCATGCGCATTACCATTTGCATTTGTGGGCACTGTGTTACTATGTAACAAGACATCACGTGGCGGGAGCATTGGTCCCAAAGGGCCCCGTGCTCCTGCCGCCGCATTACATTCACTATTTCTCATTATCATTCTCAAAAAGAAGGGAAATTAGAGGCAAAAACTCTGTTTAATGCATTAGTTAGGGTTGTTCTACAGCAACAAAAGTGAGAAATTTGGTGTTAGGGTTGAGCCCCCCTTTGACCCCCTGTCCACACCCCAACTGGCATCAGGGTGCACATTGGGGTTGTCAGTCCCAACTCTCACCCCATTCTCCTATACCTCTGCTTCTTCACACATCTGATGGGGAGAGAGTTAGGGCCGACAACCTCAACGCGCACCCGGATGCCGGTTGGGGATGTGGACGAGGGGGTCAAAGGGGGCTTTCAACCCTAACACCAAATTTCCTCACTTTTATCGCTGTGGAACAACCCTAACTAATGCATTAAACAGAGTTTTTGGCCTCTGATATAAATATATATATATATATATATTATTGGCACAAGACTAAGAATAAAAATTTAAGCTTCAGTTACAAGTGTAGTAAAATTGCAACTGACATTCTTGACATCTCTTTGTTTGAAAAAGAAGACATCAAAGAAACACTTAGACCTTGTAAAACACTTCTTAATGCAAAAATGTACTGCATACAGTTTTCATTCTAATAATATGATTAATTGCATGCATTAAGAGCAGTTTCTCCATATTCAGAGAAATTGCATGGTGACTGAGACCATAAATATTAAGACCTTTGATGAAAAGTCTCACATTTTATAAAACAAATCTAAGCCAGTGGGTATTCTGCACCAAATGATGAAGATGTCTGCAAAACAGCAAATGAAAAATGTAAATGTTCACTTTTGATACCAACAGCTAAAGAGTAATGTGGCTTACTAGTGATATTTGTTACAAAGTGTATACCTATAGCACTGGATCAAAGGGAGATTATTAAGAAACACTGAAATGTTCTAACCAATGACCCTTTAATGTAGAGGACTGAGGATTTGACCCCAAATATAACCGGTAAAGTGGGGGAACTTTACTAATCATTTGATTCTGAGTTATTGTACTGGTACCAAAGAAAGACATGTTTAGTTTAGTTTAATTTTGTTTAGTTAACACACTATTGCAATATACCTGAAGGTAAGCTGAAGTTGTATACAGTATACCAACATACATGAATACAAAATTTACCGTAAAAAGTAAAAAATTCTACAACTAATACAGTTCACCATCTAGCTAAATAAGAAAACAAAACAAACATCAGAAACACAAGTACTGTATACTTTCTAAAAATTACACAAAACTCATTCACCAAAAAAGTACAAATTATTATACAGAACAACTTAAGTGTTTTTTTTTTCTTTTTCCTCCTTAAGCATTACCAAACAAATCTGATACATTTCTTTGACTGAGTGGCCAGGGAAGTAGATCAGGAAGGGGTGGTGGAAGTAGCCTACCTAGATTTTAGCAAGGCCTTCAACACCGTCCCAGATAGGAGGTTGGTAAATAAGTTGGGCAGCTGGGGAATGGCCCCCATGGTGGTACACTGGGTCAGAAACTGGTTGCTTGACAGGACACAGAGGGTGGTGGTAAATGGTGCTCCATCCAATGAAAGGGGGGGTGACCAGTGGGGTACCACAGAGGTCCGTGTTGGGCCAGTCCTCTTTAATGTCTTCATAAGTGACATTGCAGATGGGCTGAAGGGGAATGTGTGCCTCTTTGCAGATGACACTAAGCTCTGTAACAAAGTCTGCAATGGGGGGTGGAAAAAATGAGAAAGGACCTAAACATGCTTGAGGAGTGGCCAAGAGTGTGGCAGCTTAACTTCAATGCAAAGAAATGCAAAATCATGCATTTAGGGGTGCAGAAATCCAAGCGAGGAGAACAAGATGGGGGAGAAGGACCAATGGCCTCCAATTAAGAAAAGGATATGGGGAAATCATATCTGATGACCTAAAGGTAACCAAACAATGTGAGTGCATAGGGATTGGTATCACCAGCAGAAAAAAGAAGGTGGTTATGCTACTGTACAGATCACTAGTGAGACCTCATCTGGAGTGCTGTGTCCATTTATGGAGGCCTTATATCTGAAATGACAAAGACAAAATAGAGGCAGTGCAGAGAAAGGCAACAAAATGGTGCAAGGACTCCATCAAAAGTCATAAGAAGAAAGATTAGAAGACCTCAATATATATTCCCTGAAGGAGAGGAGAGAGAGGGGAATATATTAGAGACAAGAACAAGAGGGGGGCATGATATGAGGCAAAGTGGCGTAGTCTCAGGGGTATCATGAAGAAGTACTTTTTCACAGATGCTTGGAGCAGCCTCCCTGTGGAGGTGGTGGGGTAATTCAAGAATACATGGGATAGACATAAGCATACTCTAGCAATAGGGAAGAGAGGGTAAGCTGCAGATCAACTAGGGTCTGCAGTATTACATTAGGTGGGGAAAAGGGCCAGACCAGATGGGCCACATGGTCCTTATCTGCCATCATCTTGTAAGTTATGCTTTGTTAAAGACATTTTTGATGCCAACACTACAAATCGATAGCCACTTTTAAATGCAGGAATGGGGAGAGTGTATGGCATCCATATAATGTATAAAAAGGGATGTTTCCTACGCTGTTGTTCTTATTTCTGGCCTATTCCTGTTTATCTGACTCCTTATAGTATAACTTGAAATTTTAATTGGGGTCAGAAGTTTATGCAGCTTTCTGACTTTTATTACATATCCATAAAACATACTGTATCGTTACTTATTCTTTCTCTCCTATCATACAAGAATTCCATTTTATATTGCTTCATAGCCTCGTCATATCCCACCTTATTCCCTAAGATCATGCTGGATTACCTTTTTTGAATACATTTCTTATATACATCTCTGTATTCCCCTGGATTTGTGCTCTTTAGGACATGAAATATATGTAAGTTTGGGATACAGGATAAAGAATTTACAGACCCTAGAGCAGGTACCAAACATGTAACCAGTCATGTTATTAATTTTACTGTAAAACCAGACATGTAATTAATGTGACTTGGTGCATATGAGGCAAGTCATACACTGATAAGATGTCTCATCAGTTGAGGATAAACATTCAAGAACACATCAGATCTATCTGCACTAAAAATCAAACTAATACAGTGGGTATCTGTTTTACAGAATGCAATGTAAGTGAATCGAAGGATCTCCTCTTCATGACCATTGTTCATGTGCCTCCATTTCATTGTGGAGAGAGGAGGACAAATGAGCTCCTGAAGAGGGAATGAAACTGGATCTTCCAACTTAAATCCCTTAAACAACTGTGCCTTAACTAAGAGACTGATTATAACCAAGGTTTTGATTTGAAGTGTTGCCAATAAATTAAGAAACGAGTTATAATTCAGTTTAATATTGCAATTTTTCTTTTGTGAAGAAGTGAAACTGAACTGCCATTTGCTTTAGATATTTATTAGAGCTGTGAAGAATGCAAAATTCTTCAAGCTCTAATCATGTGGCATGGCAAATGGACTTCCAAAATGCATTTCAGAAATTATTTTTGAATTCCATGGAATTCTGAAAAGCATTCCATTGAGACTGCATGATAACTTTCTGTGGATTACATAACCCATGGAATACTTTTCCATGAATTGTGGAATATGAATCTGTGATTTATATAAACTGTGGATTACCAGTCAGCAAAAAATGTTCCACATTCAAGATATTGGAATTACACTACCAATGGAATTCCATTGAATTTGGTGGAATTTTCCAAAATCCTTTGACTTTCCCTTTAATCAGAATTCAGAAATTTAGCACAACACTAATATTTATAAAATCAACGAAGTTCTGAGTTTGGGTTGCTAACTATATATGTCTTTACTTTTCTTTTTCATTTCAATCCACATAATTGCATGGTAGATGCATTTTCCTGTTGATATAAACCATAAACCAACTGCCTGAGTTTTTTAAATTGTTCTTTTTCACTTTTTAAATTTACTTATATTTTTTCTTTGCCCTTGCTAGTGGACATTTGAGTTTTTAATCTATTAATAGATACACTTGGTGGTCACTTTGAGTATTTTTATTGAAATGTGTTGTTATCTTTACTTTCTGCCTTTTACTATTTTTTTATTCATAATCTTACATTCTGATGTTTCTGTCCTCTCTTTTGGAATAGGTGAATGCAGCAGATGATTGGTTTATGCAGTATTATTTGACTTTTACCATTAATCATAGCAATTTAATATTTTCTAATACTTTTTTGAATTTGTATGTAGATGTTGTCTATAGCACATATTGTATAACTCTTGTTAAAGAATATAATATGTTTGTGCAGTACATCCTGGATGCCTCATGAGGCGTACACCACTGCCCCTTTGCAGAGCCTTAAATTGGATTGAACTAACAGAGTGTTGAAACTTTCTTATGACTCAATGGGCCAAATATTCAAAGGTTTGCCCCTGGGCTAAATTAGCACTGCCTGGTGTGCAAACTTAGCCTGGAGCACAAAGCAAGCTATATTCAAAAGGAATAGCCCAGGGCAAACAGCTTCTGAATATAGCATGGGAATGAGGCCATGCAAACTGGGCTGGGAGTGCAGGGCAAACGTAGCCCTGGAATAAGACAGCACTGAATACAGCAACCAGGAAGTGCAAACCACAACAACAACACAGTGCACAGAGACATGAAGGTAGGTAGAGAGGAACTATGTGGCCAATATGTGTTCTGGCAAATGCAGGGACCCAGTACAGCTGCAGGCAGCAGCACTCATGAAAAAACAGTGATCAAAACTGTATAATATTCCCCGAACCGTTAGCGTCGTGCTAACACGTTAGCGTGGCTTTAGCGTGGAGCTAAGCGGTTTGCCCAGTGCAAACATGTTAGCCCCGCACTAAACTTTGCCATATTCAAAAGTGACATGCAAATGAGCCAACTTAGATAGTCTGTGGGCAAACAGCCACATTAGCATCTCATCATGTCCTGATTTGCATGCAGTTTGCACAGCGTTACTGCAGGGTCCCACAGCTCCACCTGTAGGTCAGTCTGGAGGTACAGGGGCTGGCCAGGTCCGACCGCAGCTCCACCTGTAGGTCAGTCAGGCAGTGCATGATGATAACTGCAGGCTTCATGTAAACAGTACAGCATAGCATAGCATAGCATACCGTATCCCAGGGGACAACACTGCATAGGCACAGGTGGTGGTAGTGTTGCATGCAACCTTCACACTGTAGGTCATGCTACAGTGCACAGCAGACACTACAGTAGCAAGAGGGCTGGTAGTGTGAGGGACAATACACTGCCTATGGTATGTAGGGCAGTGATGATGACTTCACTGTACACAGTTCCTGGCACAGCTTGCAGGTAATTACTGACAGTGGACAGTACTATCACGCTGTTGTGTGATCCATAGATGCTGCAGCTGTGATATGGGATGCACACAGTGTCATGTACATGGCTGGCAATGTGTGCTGTGACATCTGTACAGTTATGTGGTAGGTGGCTCGGGGGGCATGTAGGATCCGACAGGCACACAGGTGGTGGTGGCGTAATCCCACTACTGGCCCATGTGCACTGAGCGATGTGTCCCAGCCTTGTGGCCACACATGGGCTGTGGTGAGGTCTGGCCACCCATACACCCTCCCCTCACTGGCCACCATTCCCACAGTGCAGCATGTGTGTGCTGGCATCTGTTACACACCATAGACATATGGTCTGCAGGTGTGTGCTATATGGCCACACTACCATGCTGTCCCCTGTGGGTCAGATCACCCATCACTGTCTGTGCTTGGCTTGGACTGGTGGCAGCTGATGGCATCATGGTGGTGCCATCAGTGAGCAGCATGTGTCCTCCATGTCTGGCAGTTTCTCAGTGTCATACTGATATGTTAGGGCCACGCAAGCCACGCTAATGATGAGATAGCACCACGCAAAGCACACAAAGCTGTTTGCCCAGGGTTAAGACCAGCTTTTCCTGGGTGGTAATTTGTACCGCTATGGGTCGCGCTAAGTCACGCTAAATGACTTAGCGTGGTGCTAGTCGCTGAATATCTCATTGCACCTGTATTCCTGTTCACTTTGCCCCTTGCATATAATTATTGTTTGCCTTGCGCTAATGTAGTTTGCCTGCACTATTCAGCCTTTTGAATATAGCAGACCCGCGTTAATCTCATGCTAAACCCGCGCAAACGTTTTTTGCCTGGTGCAAAGCTTTGAATATCTGGCCCAATACGTTTGTAAATGTCATCTTAAAAAAATGACTGTTTATTTATGACAGTTGGTAAGGGTAAGGAATGTAAAAAAAAGGCTTATGTGCTGCAGGGTCTATTGAATACATGGTACCAACCATGAAAACTGTGAATAGTAATTCTAATTTTATGTGCAAGGGCCTTTAATTATGGAATAACTTCCCAGGCCATTTGAAATCACAAAGATGAACCATATCCTGGATTTCCATAAAAACAAGGATTGTAAATTCTACTGAACTACCAAAAGCTTGTTGTGATTAGGTTGCTTTAATTGATTGTGCTGTTATTGGATTTAACTTTGTATTATTTGTAAATAACATTTTAAATGTGAAACTGCTTTTTTTGTACTTCTGGATCCCATTGTAAAAGAGCCTTGTTTCAACTGGGTTATCCTTTCCTGAAATTATAGAATACATTTTTACTACTAATACTACTAGTACTATTAGTACTACTACTACTACTACTGTAGTGCTTTGCCACTTTAATTGTGAGGGAAGTGGGAGGGGAACCACAGGAAGTAAGAGATACTTGGACATCAGACAGGGTTTGAGAATGGGTTGCCACTGGACACCAGGGAATACATGGATGAGGTGAGGGAGAGGGTATACAAGTTGACACCATGTACTGCTTAGCACAGGATGGGGTGAGGTGGGCATGCCAATGAATTACTGGGACAGTTTAGCACAGGCTGGGGAGTTGCACTGTTACTGGCTACTGCTTGCATTTAAATGTTGGACAGCATTGTCAATATGAAGTAGTGGTATATCTGTTATTAATTTTCCTTTTTTTAAATGTAAGGGAATTCATTAAAAAATATATGTTTATGCATCAGTTAGGATTAACGCTTAATGCAGCAAAAGTCAGACATGCAAGGTTAGGGTAATGAAAATTCCCTTGAGCCTGGTGTTTTTTAGACATTGAATGATTGTGCAATGCAGCATTGGCAGTGCCATGACTTTTGCACTGTCTTTTAAGGCACAGAAAAATAGTCACTTACCAATGCTCGGAAAGAGAGTGCTGAAGTTAGGAAAACAAAAATGTTACATTCCCTGATCATTCAAATTCCACAAAACACTGAACAACAGATTTATCAAGTTTCAGCTGTATTTTATCTAACTTTGATTTTCCTTACATCTTTGGCATTGAGTCATCCTAACTTACAGTATGTCTAAGCATAGTTTATTGACGTGAATTTTATCTTTTATTAATTTCAAATCTTTGCACACCAGGATATTTGTATTTAAGTGCAATACCTGTTTTCAAGGAGAATCCTTGGGAAGAGTGCAGCAGCAGATATATTACAGATTAGTTGCATAGATACACATAAATTTGAATTACTACATACAAATATGCACAATGTATATGTAGTGTATTCTGAGATTCAATACTTGAAAGAAGAATTTATGTAATTATACAATATTTGGAAGTCACAGTATAAATGTAAGTGTATAAAAATATAATTTTGGAGGATTACAGATAGTTTGTGGATAGAAATACAAAAGTAAGAAAAAGTGTTATATGAGAGGAGTGATAATGTCATCTAACTTATGCCTGGTAGTCCACAGGTTTATGGCATTTTTGGTGAACAGCTCACTATTATTCAATTTATTTATTCCCTGCCCTTTACTTATGCACTTCTGCTCCAAAGGAATTTCCTGTCCTTAAAGAGTTGCTTTAACAACATTATAAGCTCCTGACTCATGAAGCAGGTGACTGGAAAGTTAGCCAAGATAGAAGGTTTGGCTAGGCTTTGCTACAAAGTTGCAATGGTTCAGGTACAGTATATGTACAAATTTGTATATTAGAGGGGTCCACTTGAGTTCCAATCTCTGATCACAGAAACATAGAAACATTGATGGAAGCAGAAGGCCTAGCAGTCTTTCCAGTTTGTCTCTTTAAATATCTAGAGTTTACTATGTTCTGCAGATTCTACTGGTAGTTGGCCATATCTCTCCCCATGTTCCTCATCAATCCTGCATGCCTGTATCACACCATTTGACGATTACAATGTTTATAGCATTAATTACCTAGTTGTGCAGTCTGTTCCTTTTGTCTGCCACCTGTTTTGTGAAAAAATACCTTCTGATATCCTTTTTGAACCTACCTCCACCTATTTCCTCATGTTTCCTGTGGTGTTGCTGTTGGCACAGCTCACTGATATCCACTTTATTTGTTCCATGCACAAATTTGTATGTCAATCATATAAACCCTTTCCCTTCTGGTCTCCAGACTGCCTGGTCTCTCCTCATTTAACCTACCCTGCTGCCCTTGAATAATTTCCATTGCCATTCTCTGAACAAAGTCTAGTCTTTTTTGTCCTTTTATAGGTGTGGGATTAAGCACTGATGTGGTACTCTAGATGTCAACCTACCAAGTATCTATACACAATTGTAGCCTATGAGATGTCCAGATATTTCTTGACATTTCTGTGATATCTCTAGAGACTAAGGGTGGCCAAAAGTTGTGAATTCTGCTTTCGCAGAAGTTGTACAACATTTCCTAAATTTCTCAGAAATTTCAGAAATTTAGCCATTAGCAAAACTGGGATTTTCTGTAGATTTTTGCTGGGATCTGCAGACTTTTTTGTGAACTGCTGAAAACGCATATAAATTGCAGAATTTATTCTACCCACAGTTTAATGAACTGTCAGTGACTTGTACAACCACATGGTCATTCATTGACAGTTCAGTGGGTCACCAGTAGTGGAGGAGAGAGCAGGACTGCACCAGTGGCCCACTCTGGGGCAGGGTGGGGGGAGCAGGGTGGTGGCGGATGAACTGTTGGGGTGGGGGTAGGAGTTCCACGAGGCACCAGGAAATTGGGATTATTTTTTTTTATAAGGGATCAGGGAGGGGTCCACTAGACACCAGAGAATACTGGGAATACTGGGAATAGAGGAGGATGAGTTGGTGGACTGCCAGCTGTCTTTTTGTGGCTTAAGGGGATCCAGGATAGGGGTGGGGGTCTGCTAGACACCAGGGAAATAAAATGTTTTGGGGGGCCATGATCAGTGGGTGGGGGGTCACTAGACAATAGGGAGGGACCAGAGTGTTTGTTTCTTCTTTACCAGGACCCACGGGCTGTAATTCCTGGGAAGGTGAGGGTGGGAACAATTAGACACCAGGGATCAGGAGTATTTTACTTGGGATCCACGATCGGTGGTTGAGGGGCCACTAGACACCAGGCAGGTCTGAGGGAGGGACTGGAGGTTTTTATTTATTTAGTGGGATCCCTGATCAGCTGGGGTAGCATAATGAATTAAACTGTGGTTAAAAAAAGCCTTAGAACTGACCACTGGCAGCAATCCTTTCTGCAGATTGTTTCCCCCATAGTTTAATAAATTATCCCACAGTCTGTATATTTATTCCACAGTTTTAAGGTGGAATTTCCATAAAAGTTGTGAAAATGATTTTTGAACTTTTGCAGAAGCGATATTCACACTTTCACAGAAATTCCGCTAGTGGAAGTTTTTTTTTCACACACCCCTACTAGAGACACTTCTTGCTGCATGCAGTGCAATTGTAGGGCTTCCACAGAGAAGTTCTTTAGAAACAGTGTGAAACTTCTGGAGATATCTGGAGAACTTCATGGCTACAACTGTAAAGCCTGCACTGCAGAGGCAGCATCACCTCATTTAGCATGATACCAAAGCCACTACCCATTGACCCTAAACTCCTTTTTGTTTCCCCTCTTCTTTATTGCTTGCATGGTTGACTTTAAGCTTTCAGATAGAATTACCCCCAGGTCCCTTTCTTCCCCTGTATCTTCCACCCTTACCCCCATCCAGTATGCAGTCTTTGGAGTTTTGTTTCCTACATGCATGACTTTGCACTTTTTCATGTTGAACCCATGTTACCAGACCCTGGTACACCTCTCCAATCTCTCCAGATCCTCACTCTTTTCATGAATACCCTCTTCTCTGTCCACTCTGTATTGTTGCTTAGTGTCATCACTAAAAATACAAATTTTACCCCATATCTCCTCTGCTATGTTGAGGATAAACATGTTGAAAAGTACCAGTCAAAGCAATGACCCCCAGGGTACCTCACTCATTAACTCCCTTACTCTCAAGTGTTCCCCATTTATTACTACTCCTTGCTTCCTTTCTCACAGCCAGTTCTTGATCCACTGTGTTAGTTTATCACCATCAGTTGGGTCATCTAGTTTCTTAGCTCATCTTCTGTGTTGGACTGAGGTAAATGCTTTGCTAAATTCCAATTACCATGTCTAACACCTGATCATTAACTGCAACTTTCATCAATCAGTTGAAGAAAACAGTCAGATTTGTCTGATGTAATCCTCCTGCCACAAACCCATGTTGTCTCTATCCTTCCATCTTTTTACTTCATGAAATCTACCAGCCTTCCTTTAATGTCAGATTACTGTAGTTGAGGTTTGATTGATAGACCTAAAGTATACTTCCTCAGCTTATCCAACTCTCCACTCCCATTTATTGGCCTTATGTCAGCCACTTTACAGTCCACTGCCACATTACCACTCTCTAGGGAACGGCTGAAGAAATCATTCTGAAGCAGTGCAACTTCTTACACCACCTCCTTTAAACCATGAGGTGAAACCCATTTGGTTCAAGTGACTTATGGGCTTTCAGTGACTTTAGTCCCTGAAGTACTCTCTCAACTGATATTGGTCCCATATTAATCTCTGAACCCCCTTCAAGCCCTGAGAATGATCCTGCACTCAGTTAGTGGCCCCTCTTGATACCCTGTGAATATCAAACAGAAGTGCTATATTTATTGAGCATGCATCTTCTCCCATCCTTCTCCACCCACCCTTCCCTTTTTTATTCTATTTGTTTCCTGTTTTCCTCTTCTCACTGAGGAAACAAAAGAAGGACTTGTTGCCTCCATTAACTTTATCTGCAATCTTGAATTCTGTCCTTGCCTTAGCTTTCTGTATCACCCTATTGGCTTACTTTAATTTGTCTAAATCTGAATCCCTGTTTCCTTCAATCTGATGGGCTCTGTATTTCTTGCATGACAGCATTTGTTCTCAGATTATCTCCCCATGTAGTTTGAAAAGTTCATACTCTAGGTTTCTTATTATTATTAGTTGTCTGCACTTGTCTCAGGAGTTGGTGATATGGCTGCACACTTTTATTTAGTTGTGCCCCATTTACCTTCCACTCGCTAACATCCTCTAGATTGACAGTGCAACCTTGCTTATCTCACAAGAATCTACCATCCTGAAGTTTAGGACTTTGGTCCTGGAGTGTGTGACTTCTACCTTATTGCAATGGTAAACCATATTGAAAAATAGCCAATGTTACCTAGTAGTTCCCCTACCCTTATATATCTGACCAAGTCCCTGTTAGTTGGTACCAGGTCCAGAATTAGCATCCCTCTAGTGAATTCCTTGACCTCTTAAACTAGAAAACAATAATGGAATGATTACATCATTGCTTCAGTCTTGGAATTTGCTATCACTCGGACACTTCAGTCCATACCTGGCTTTATTGCAATTTTGTCTGTGTTCACTAAACTATATGAGAAGCTAGTAGCTACCAAGGGCACTGAACACTTTCCAACATATAGTTTGCTGTCCCTTGCTCAACTCAGTCTTAAACAGGGTCACAACACCACTACAGTTTAAATTCAGTTCAATAATAATAATGGAGTTGCCAAGGAGAAGGGGAAGGGTATGTACACAGAGGCTGTATTCATAGCCCTAACTAAAGCTTTTGATCTTGTAGACTACTGTATTCTTAAGTCTAAACTGTTGTCCCTTGGCATTTCCTCTACTGCCATCCACTGCTTTGTTAGCTACTTTGGAGACAGACATTTTTTGTAAAAATGATTCAGTCAAAGTCTGACCTTAACACTACCAGTCATGGGATCTCTCAAGATTCCATTCTGGGTCCTTACTCTTAACTATTTTCATCAACAAAATCTCACTTGTTCCTGCCTCTTGCTCTTCACTGCTTTATGCAGGTGCTTTATACCAACTCCAAAAAATGACTGATTTAAACTCTCACCCTAACTCTGATTTCAGTAAGGAACAATCTTGGCTCTCACTTAATAAGCTACTTCATAACTCTAATAAGAGTCCCTCTTTGCTTTCTAGATTGGCACCAAAAGTGAGGATGTATAATGAAAACCAGGCTGTTTTATATAAAAGTGGCATGCCTCTTGTGTCTCTCAACTCTTTCAAAAACACTGGCCTCATTATTGATCCTAACTTAATTTGTATAAGCAAGTTGCTACTGTTTGCAAAACTGTTTATATCAAACTAGGCCTTGCCTATGGAATAAGGAATATCCTCACTACTTCTATTTGACTTGCCATTGGAGACTGCATTCTGCTACCAAGTCTGACCTATGGTTTCATTATGTATTCTCATTTAAACAAATGTAACCTAAGTGGAATACCTCATACAACAATATATGTCACTTTGCTTTGGCTATAACTCACCACTGTTCATTTTTTTCTGGTCTAAACTGGCTGTCCCCATATTCTCTATGATTGTATACCCGATGTTGCATCATACACAGAATCCTAAGTTCCACTTCCTCTGTCTCCCTGGCTGTCCATCTGCCGCTTTCTGATCAGGCCTACTCCTTCTGGTGTATTGACCTCCTTCTTCTGTGCCCAAATATTTGACACATATGGTGGAACAAGCCTTTTCCTTTTTTACTCCTACAGTACTTTTTAGAACTCTATGCATAATCTATGCAGTCTTCCTGCCATTGCGATTGTGTATGACTAGGATCCTATTGAAGCTGCTTTGTTCTTTGTATCTTAACTTGATGTTGAACCTTTGCAAATGAGCACATTTACTCAAAGGCGTTTCTCCGAAAATCAAATAAATAAATAAAAAGTTCTTAGAACTCCCTTCCAGTAAGCCTTAGACAATCCCAGTTGCATCCACTTTAAAAGGAAGTTATAGAAGTACTTAAGTTCCACTGATAAATGTACCTTTACTTGATGCCTTGTTTATACTAATCTGTTACAATGTACATATAAATCTTATCAACACTGTTTGCATTCCTTTGTATTTGCCTACGCAATAACCCCTGCCACATTACAGTTGTAATTATTGCATTAAATTCTGCATTATGTAAGGTAAAACTGTTATTGTTCCTTTTTGTACTTTCCTGGGTCATTGTATTGTCTAGTGCACCAACATGGTAACAATAAACTAAATAAATAAATATTAAAGTCTACCACAAACACATCCTCCCCCTGTGTTGTTGCTTTTTTATTTCTTCCCCTTCTTCCTTGACATGTTATCCTTTTGTTGCGGTAGTCTGTAGACTACCTCGATTTTTATTACTCTCCTTCTACCTGTCACCAACTTTGCCCACACTAATTTAGTTTTACTGCCCTTTGCCAAGGCTCTGTCTTTAGCTGTCCTAATTCCCTCCCCTGCATTCAAGGTCACTTCCTCCTTTACCTTTTCTCCTATTCCTTCAGATTGTTCAGCTAGGAATTGTTAGATTCCAATTGTGTAACTGCATTGTCCATGTTTCAGTAATGGCCACTAAGTCTAGCTGGGCTTCTGTCACTGCTGCCTGAAGATCTTGCATTTTGTTTCCTAGGCTCGTGACATTTATACATATTGGGCTCAACTTTCAAAGGGAAAGCTATGCTGCTGGGTGCCTGTGTAGAATGGGGATGCTGCAAGTGGCACCTTGCATCATAATTTGTGGCAATCATGATTTCCAAGCACTGGCTGCAGTGAAATTGGGATGCAATATAGCAAACCCCACCTGCACCACCCTTGTGGCAAAAGCACCTGTGAGCCAGGTTGCCAGGGGGCTTGTGCCACTTTGGGGCTGCCCAATCCCCTTATTTGGGATTCTGTAAGCCCCACCATGGTTGCAACTGGGAGCAGATGTTACACCAGCCAGGAGGTGGTCTAAGGGCCCTACTCCACTGCTCGACAAGGTGGCAAGTGAGCTGTGGAACCAGAAAGGTGGGACATGGGGGCTGCTGGGGCACTGAGGGTGCCATAGTGCAGGAAAAGGGCACAGCATCAGGTTGAGGTTGTGTGGAATCACCTGGCAGAGGTGTAATAAGGCATATCAGATAGCATTAGGGGAGTGGGTGGTGGGCTGGCATGGCATTACTAGTATCACATGGCCCCAGGTGGAAGTAGCCCTGGCTGCAACAATATTAAATGAATATATAGGCATTGTTAAAAAGCCTTTGGGTAAAAAGAGGGGTGTAGGAGGCAGGGAGTAAAATATCTAGTTTTAAATAAATATGGGACCTTATACAATGTAATACAAATAGTAAAAGTAATTAATGATTTTGATTTGTTACTATTACATAGTTCACATTACATTAAATAAATCAGATTTATAGAAAGCAATTTGCTGTAATTATCTGTTGAAATAATTGCCACCCATGGGGCAGGTCCCAGAGTGCATTCACCTGGTGCCATGTCATACTAGTAATGTAATGCCACCCCCACCTGGTTCCCCATGGCTGTCTGATATGCCCTATGGTAGCTCTGCTAGGTGCCTCCTATGCTGCCTCAACTTGCTGCTGTGCCCCCTCTTGCCCTATGGCACTCTCAGTGCCCCAGCAGCCTCTAGTCTCCATCTTTCTGCCAGAATTTCTCCTCACCACCACCTCCCTGGGTTGTGTAGGATTGCATGGGGGGTAGATAAATCCCTCTGTCAAGCTCCTCAGGTGCACCCAATGCTTGGCACAGCCCTCTGGCTGTGAAAGTTCTTGGGTTATCAGCACAGGGACTCCTATTATTAAAAAATTGGGTGTAGGGCCCCTGATGCACCCGGAGTTCACTGCAGCCATATAGTGCCAAAAATTGCAGCGATCTAGGGTCTCTTTGAAAATCAAGCCTATTGTCTTCCAGAAGTTCTGCCATGCCTTTCTTCTTTGGTCAACCCTACTCATCTTCTTCCTGACTGTGCTTTGTGGCCTGTGGCCATTATTTGCTCTACCATTTCTTACTGAAGTCCTTGATGCCCCATTATCAGTCCCATATAACCCCCATCATATTCCTTCACCCTTCTTTGTAGGTCTGTAGCCCTGTCTTACTCTGGGGGAGTTATTTGTCTATCTCCTTGCTATTACCTGGATCCTTTGTCCCAGTGCAGTCCTCCTCCTTGCCTAATTTAAAAGTTACCTAATGAACCGATTTATTTTCTTTCTTAGCACACAGGTTACCCTTTGGTCAAATGTAGGCCATCCTTTGCAAAGAGGTAAATATCTTCCCAGAGGATTTCCTAGTCCTCCACATACTCAAATCTCTGCTGTGCACACCATCCCTTTAGTTAAACATTACACTCCAAGATCATGCCTTTCCTGACCTTGGTTGTGCAAGGCACTGACAGAACTTCTGAGAAGACTAGAGTGTGACTTCCCCGAACGTATCCCCAGACACTGAATCTCTCCATTGCTGCTAATACTCTGCAGTTTGTTGAATTATAGGTTCCAAATTCAATCACTGTATCTGGATTTCTCCCTTCCACTCTCTTCAAGGAATCTAGTTGTGGCAGTATCCTCTTAGCATTCTCACCTTGGAGGCCAACTACAGACCTGCTTCTTGGTTCTGAGGCCTCAACCAGCCTCTACATCAGCCTGACTATGGTGTCCCCCAGTATAATAACTTTCTTCCTTCCTTCCCTTGCTCCCTACCTTCCCCTCTTCCCACCAGACTCCATCCTCATAGGTTTAGTCTTGTTTAAGCAGAGTAGGTGGTATTTAACTCTATCACTCTGAGGGCCAGTGGTGTTACTACTCCTGAAGTTATGTGTGGGAGGGGTTTCCACTGGACACCATGGACTAAATGATTTGGGGGCAGGGTGACAGAGGTGGGTACTGCTTCATGTCAGCTACTAATGGTTTGTGGCAGGATGGGGGGGCTGTCACTGTAAGGTATGATATTTCTGACTTCAAATCAACTTCACTAGAATAATACAAAATCAAATCCACTACATCTCCAATGCTTACTATTGGGGCAAGATCTTGTGTCTTACCTTGTTTGATGAAATTTAGTTTAGCTGTTTTGGTGTTACAGGATGACAAAAATGTTACAAATTATGTAAAAGGGACTTTTTTACCCATCAATAACTAAAAAATAAATTAGGTTTAAAATATGAACCTTTCAGGTTTATTGGATATTGTCTGAATGGTTATGCTTTTTGTGTTTTGGGAACAATCAAAAATTAAAAAAAAAAACTTACATATTAATAAAATTAGTGGGGGCGGGTGGTTTGCTGCTGTCATGGTGGCAGCTTAATTTGCTCAGCAGCTCTAACCCTGTGTGAACTCTGCCGCCTTCCAAAGATAAACCACAACAGTTTGCTACCAAACCAGAAGGACTTCATTATGCTGGGTTAGCATACAGTAAGCAATGCATCTGTGTTTTTATTTTGTGAACATGATCCTTAATTCAGAGAGCATCCACTCTAATTATTCTCACTTTCACTTCCCCCCTGCCACCAGATGAGGCCTACATGTCTGTCAGAGAACAAACCTGCCAAGAGTGATAGTGAAAGTGAACTGCACAGAGGACTGCAACATGACTCACGTAGTGACTGATCCTAATGATATGGGCCACATAACAAAGGGGCTTTCCCAGATACTGAAGATGTAGAGGAACTTAAATCCATGGTGACTCAGATTATGTAGGATGTGGCTACCCTGTGGACCTGGGTTGAAGCAACGGAGAACTGTATCCTCCAAACAGAGAAATGCAAGATGAACCTGCAACAGAATGCTGCACTGTGTGAGGAGAACCAAGTGAGACCAGGGTCTTGATGAGAAGCACTGTATTACTCTACAACAGGTATGCCAATGTTGCTTGTGTCATAGGACAGTTACCAAGTCCTTTCAAGGTTATCTTGTGCTGCTAGATTTTTATCTTCAGTGAGTTGATGGTCATGTGGCTAGTTATGAAGAGCCAGGAGACCTGATGTTGGCAGAGCCCATTCTCGGTCACTAGCATGGTCAAAAAGCCTTGTGAAGGGTGTGCTGCAGACTCCTACAGATAGGTCAGTCATTTGTGATTTGCACACTGTTCAAGAACTGGGCTGGAATTTTGAACTTGAGTGATAAGGTGCACATTAGAAACTGCAGACCAGAACTGTGTAGTCCAAGTGAAGTAAAGTCAGTGAAGCATAGCTGGTGCAGCTTACAGCTAGTTATTCCAGCCCACATCTGTTTTACTGTGGTGCACTTGTACCTGCAAAGAACAAAGTATGGACAAACTACATCGAAGCTCAGACTTCAGAAGAAAAAACTTTCTATGACTTAACCCCTCATGTTTTTGTCTGGACAGAGTTTTTTATCTTATGTGAAGCATATTTGCAAATTGTGTATACAGAAATAATTTTAAGGAGTAAAGTGTAACTTGTGCAAATGGTAACTTGTTAGAGGCTGCACTTTACTTGTGGTTTCTTGATTTACATTTTACATTTCTCTTATTTTGGGGACTTTTAAGCTGTACGTGCTGGGAATCTGATGAGTACTCTTCTACCTTAATTGCTACCCAGACTTTACTCATTACCCATTTAAGGTTACAATCATGATTCTTATTTTCAGATAAATTGTACTTTTAATATATTGATGCTTTAAAACCTTGCACTCATGTGCATTACATGATTTAGTGGCAGTCAGTTGTATGCCGATCACCATTATTGCCAGCATACCTGCAGCTCTCCTGTTCACTCCATTCAGTTGTTTGCCTATACAGCTCTTGGGGACTCAGAATCCTGGTGGCTAGGGGCTGTAGGACAAGGAAGGCAATATGTGCAGAGAGCCTGAAGCTGCAATACAATTATTTATTATTATACCAAATTGTACTGCAAGGAGCTGAAATCCTGCAGTGGAAAGTAAGGTTTGAGTCCTTGACTGTAATCAGGGGGTGAGGGAATCATAACTTTTCATAGCCTTAGTTCTTTGATATTGAGCTGATATTTAGCTATTCAGCTGCTATGTATGTATTGCTATTAATTTATTTATGTTAGTATTATTCCAGTATTTAGCTTATATAATCTAAACTCATAAAGGCACTCGTCACAGATATGTTTTATTACATCCCCCATTAGTGGCTTCCAAAGCAAAGCAGAATGCTAGAAGCTATTTGATGGTGCATGAAGCCAAAAAATGGAAGAAAGAAAGGTGTGAAAGGAGAGAAAGTGGTGGCTTCAGGTATAATTGGGAAAAATCTGGTCTTCCCTGATTATCAGTGGTGTCCCTAGATCTCTATCCAACTTTGGTGAAATCCTGTTTGAGCCACTGGAAATTCAAGAACTGATTGACCCTAAGTAATGTCCTGCAGTGAAAAGGAAGAAGACTTGTGGTGTCAGAGTGAGAAGTGGAATAACGGAATAGTGGAGTTAGAACTGAACTATCTACCATTTCTGGTGATTAGAGATTAGAATTGGAATATTGAACTTTATCTTGTGCTTTTTTTTTTCTTTTCTATTTTTACTGGCATTTAAAGTTGATGTACTCTTTACTATTCTTTAACTTATAGGTGACTGCTAAGTAAATTGTTTAATTGCCAAAGGGCATGATTATCACATAAAAGGCATACAGCTGTATACTGATTAAGACTCAGTGTGGTACATAGAAAGTTCACTAGACCTGATTTAAGTTTTTTTTTCCTTCTAAAAAGACATTAAGGCCATTAGAGAATGGTTCATACAAGAGGTCAAGGAAAGGTTTAGAAAATCGTTCTCCACTTATGGGTGTTCTGGAAAATTATAAATTAAAAAGTGAGAAATAAAGATGACTCGAACAAAGCAAACTAAGATGACTGACCACTGAATTATGGTTAAATATCTGGATCAAGAAAAAAACATCTACTCCAAAATCCAGATCACTACCGATATTTAGGGGAGGGTCACCAAACCTAAATAATTCCCTTAAAGCAGCAGTGCAATGAAAATGGGTTAAAATTTGATCCCACCTTTTTTCTTTCTAATAGATGCCAGATGTCTTCCAGTTTAATTTGGTGTTGAAATTTTTGGCTTTTATCATCATTTAAGAATTTTATGAATGTTTTAAAGTAATTATTTCTCAAGAAAAAAAGATGTCCGCCTCATTTTTGCATAGAAATAATACTGAGGACCTGAAGAGGATAAGAGTCTAGACAAAAATGCAAATGTACAGTACACAGCATAGGAAGTATCCAGAAAACCCAAATCAGCAGTTCTGCCAATATTTCTTATAACCATAGCAGAAAATTAGCTTTTTGGAATAACTTTTTTTGTTGCACTACTGCTTTAAGAGGACACCTATAATATTTCATTCATATAATATGATGGAAGAGCAATCACTGACTCTTTCAAACTGCTCTCACCTGGAGGGCAAACATTTGTCCTTGGCAAGTTTAGATGAGTGGGAATATGAGTTCCCAAGATGTTCTTCTGAAGTTGCAATCAATGCTAATAAAGCAGTAGGGACCAGTGATTTAGGAGAAACCCCAAGGGACAATCTAACAGTGCCCAAACAGGAAATGGAGGAAGTAATACAAGAATTACAACAGACAATCCTAGCTCTAAGAGATCTAGAAAAGGAGAAAGGGAATTGTTACTGTAAAATGGATTTGGTGTGGTGGGGCCTGGTTCATTTTAGCATAAAGACAGTGGACAAGAAGCTAGTTATGTCCCACTATTATTGAGCAAAGATTTCATAAATACATTAAAAAATCAATAGAATGCCAACCTTCTGTTAATGGAACACATGATTATCATTAGCAATAACACAGGGCTGGCAAGAGACTCTATTGCATTTAATAGAGCACAATTGGATAATAATATATGGTATGGGCTTATTGTGTATGGAAAACAATGGTTTTCCAAATCTTGTTGTAGGACAGTTCAAAGGTCAAAAAAGTTGTTGTACTATCATTCTGATTTTACATCGATAGTGCAACAACTTTTCTCCCTTGAGGTCATAGCTGATTGGTAGAAACAGATGGTGATTCAAAAAAATGCACTCTAAAATGGCGGACTCACTTAACTAGTGTTCGGGCTAGCAGACAATTTGGAGGCAGACTGCCATAGTCAGCTCCATGTGTCCAGACTATTAATTTGCAGGTTTTCTTTTTTTCCCCAAAACTTCTGACACAATTATGGGGAAAAGCAGAGTGGGACCACAGCAAGGAGTGCTGGTATATTTTGGGACATGACTGGAGCAGAGTGTAATTGCAGTGAGGAGCATCAGTATCTTTAAAGACAGGACTCGAGCGAGGACTAGTGCAGGATCATGAATGCAGAGTATGAACCTTGTGTCCATTTCGGGGAACCATATACGATATAAAAAAATGGATGGGTGACCATCCACAACTAAGTCTGTGTCTCCATCTTGGGAGTTGATGATGCCATAGAAACCTCAAGAGTGAAGCTCGTGAGGTCTCTATTACATCCTCAACTCCCAAGATGGAAACACAGACTTAGCTGTGGATGAGCACCCATCCACTATTCTATATATGTTATATGCAGATTGAATGAGCTTGATCCTCCAAAAGATTCTTCTTCCAGAACCTTTCTTACTGGACAACCCAGACAATAGATAATCTAAGACCAGCCTTTAGCACTTTAATAATGGAAGATGCTCACATGAGTGGGGTTGCTGGAAAGGAACCTAAACAAAAACAAGTTAGTAAAAATAAAAATAAAGGAAAAAATATATAAAAAAACTAATGTTAATAGTGAGAACAGCATTAAGGGCAAGGCAATGAACATTTGAGATACAGATACCACAAAAGCTCAAACTCCCAAAAATATGAATAAGCTCAAGTGGAGCAATGACCTTGCAAAAGAAAAAGAACTGGAAATCCTGCAGCTCAGGCTAATCTGGCTAGCTATTTGATCAATCTAGAAAAATAATGTGCTTTACTTAAGGAACAATTTACTAACCTGGCAACAGATAGTTTTCCAATCTATAAGAACAGGGAGCCAAAACATGAATATTTTAAAATGATCCCTGAAGTAACTTCCACCATGGGAGTGCTTCAAAATAGGCAAAAAATGACATATACAGTAATAGGAATAAGAATTGCAGTGAGGGTCAAAATACAAAAAGTGATAACAGCTTAATAGACAACTCTAGAGAGGTCCGCACTAGGTGGCCTTATGTGAGGCTTGTTGATTCAGGGAACCTGCTCCATGTATCTAGTGAAAATACCATTGCGTACAGTATATGGTAAAGTTTATTAATAGCGAACTGGACATAGAAGTGCTCAATTTCAACATTGTGGAAGTTAAGATACTACTCAGGAAGCCAGTTTCAATTGTAGATAGGTATATGTGAAAAAAAAATTCTGCTGGTGGAATTTCCACAATAGTGCGACTTTTGCTTCCGTGAAAGTTCAGAACTCATTTTGGCCACTTTCATTGAAATTCCACCTTAAAACCTCCAGAATAAATATAAAGACTGTGAGTTAATTTATTAAACTGTGGCAAAAAAAAAAATTGCAGAACTGATCACTGTCAATGGTCAGTTCTGAGGCTTTTTTTACCCACAATTTAATTAATTAATCCACCCCTCCCACTGCCGATTGCAGATCCCAGACTCCCAGTAAATAAATAAATAAAAAAAATACAATTCCTTCCTGGTGTCTAGTGCCCCCTTCCCCCCACAGATCACAGCCTAGGTACTAGTTAAAAAAAAACACTATCCCTTGTGTCTAACGTTCCCACCCACCCACTGATTCCAGGTCCTCAGTCTGGTAAAGAAGAAAAAAAAAACAATTCCTCCCTGGTGTCTAGTGCCCCCGCCCACCCACAGATCTCAGGTCCCAAGTAAAATAAACATGATCCCTGGTGTGGTGTCCAGTGGTGCCCCTCCCCCTCACCCACCAATTGTGGGTCCTGGTAAAGATAAAAAAAAAAAACTTTAATTCCTAATCCTTTCTGGTGTCTAGTGGTTCCCCCACCCACCAATCATAGCCCCCCAAAAATGTTTTAATTCCCTGGTGTCTAGTGGATCCCCTCCCTATCCCAGATTCCCTCAATCAAAAAGTAAAATAGCCAGCGCCTGGCAGTCTAGTCCAATGACTCATCCTGCTCTATTCCCCAGTGCAGTGGTGTCTAATGGAACCCCCATTCAGCCATTCTCAATCTTTAATCCCTTGTAAAAAAAAAAAGTAAATCCCAAAGTAATCACAAGATACCCAATTCCCTACTGTCTAGTGGACTCCCAACCCCGGCGGTTCACCCACCACCACCATGCTCCCCCCGACCTTGCCCCCGAGTGGGCCACCAGTGCAGCTCTCTTCTTTCCTCCACAGCCAGTAGCCCACTGAACAGTCAGTAAATGAGCATGTGCATGAGTGCTATGCATGGGCTCATTCACTGACTGTTCAGTGGCCCACTGGCCATGGAGGAGAGAGGATGGCTGAGCTGGTGGCCTGCTCTGGGGCTAGGTCAGAGGGAGTGGGATGGTGGTGGGTGAACTGTTGGGGTGGGGAGGCTGGGGTCCACTAGACACCAGTGAATTGGGTATCTTGTGATTACTTTGGGATTTACTTTTTTTTTTTACAAGGGATTGCACAAGTCGGTGGACTGGACTGCTGGCTGTTTTACTTTTGGATTGAGGGGATCTTGGATAGGGAGGAAGTTCTGCTAGACAGCAGGTAATTAAAACATTTTTGGGGGGCCATGATCGGTGGGTGGGGGGACCACTACACCAGGGAGAAATCGGAGGGTTTTTTGTTTTTTACCGGGACCCATAGTCGGTGGATGGGGGGACCACTGGATACCAGGGATCATGTTTTTTTTTTTACTTGGGACCCATGATCTGTGGGAGGGGGGCCACTAGACACCAAGGAGGGAATTGTAGTTTTTTTTTTATTATTTTTATTGTAATCTGCAATCAGCGGGTGCAGGGGGCACTAGATGGGAGGTCTGTGTTACTTTGTTACAACAACTGGAGGTTGGACTCAGAGTGAATTTTGTGAAACAATGCAGTAAACTGAGGATGGAATAATTTCAGCAGTTTTTATGCATTATTCTGCAGTTCACTGGGATTTTCTGCAGAACCGGGTGAAAAAACACAGAAAATCCCAGTTCCGCTTATGGAGAAAGTTCTGAAATTTTCTGAAATTTCAGGGAAGTTCCACAAAAGTGGAATTCTCAACTTTCACCCACCTTCAGTTGTAAAGGTTTATTTTGCATTCCCAACAATCACAAATTATGTCACGAGAAATAGCAATGTGCTGAGGGAGAGGGGCCTGTCCATGGAGTTTCCCAACAAAATGGAGTTTAATAAATCTGAGAAAACTATGGTAACAGATCATGACTCCCCTGTTTGTCTTACAATGTTTGGGCTGCAAAGAATGTTTAAAGAAAATAATGCTAGACTAACAGGAATAGTCTGTAATTTTCTTAACAAATTCCTGAACGTATACTTAGGAAGAAATGGATTTTTAAAAGTACACTGCAATAATGAATGTAACCAGATAAACATGTTAGTGAGAAACAGGGAAGTTGCTAATAGAATTCTAGCAAAATCAGCCACTGTGACTATCATGGGTATATATGTTATGCTGTCAAATGACCCTGCTTTTGTCAACTTTAATGCTAAATGGAGAGACACAGAGGGGAGGAGTGACACATGTATACCAGCTCCCCCAGTAAACATACCAGCTCCTCCTGCAAATCATCCTATGGAGTTGACTAATATATTTATGTTCTTAGCAGGTTAGCAGGACTTACTGAGAATCAGTGACAGTAGTGGGTCTGGCTGTGCATCAGAAAATGAGGAGTGAATTGCTAATAATGAGCTGACTAACAATAATGGACTCCTTTTTTAACTTGGACTATTGCTGGAATCAAACAGAAAGCCTCAGATGCTGACTTGCTCAGCTTTGTCTCTGGTGCATATGTTATTTGTGTACAGGAAACCTGGCATGACACTGACAGGAATATTTCTATAAATGGTTATGACACTTTTGAACAACCAGGATCCAGGAAAAACAAGTATGGTAGACTATCTGGTGTTCTTGAAATATTCTAATCCTCTTATTTTCTGGTTGTATTAGTGGAATATCAGGGGTGCAAGATAACAATAATCAATGGATACAGCCCTCTGGCTGCATCAACAGTTTTTTACTCTAATGTGTGGGAAATGTTTTAGAAAATATTGGATGATCTATTACTTAAATATTCAATAACTGAAATATTATTTATGGGTGATCTGAACATTAGGATAGGGAATTTTAATGGCTTTACTGACAATTCAAAATTTGGCTATACTAATCAGCTTGAAACTATGCCCTTAAGAAATACAAAAGATCCTAAAACAAATAAGACAGTTCTAATTCTTATCAGTATACTTAAGGAATACAATTTGTTCCCTCTAAATGGGCGAATCCAGGGGACTTGGAGGGTGAGTGAACCTTTGTTAAGACAACAGGTATATCCTTATTTGTTGGTCTGCTAGCTCTGATGCCTGAAATAGTCTCTATGTTATTACTAGGGCAGAAAGTGATCATTTTCCCATATGTCTAGTGGGCTAATGCCGCTGAGTAGTGAAGTTGTAGACACTAAGGCTGTCTTTACTGAAAAAAGAATTAAAAAGAAAATAACCTGGAATGCGTGTGTGGAATCACAAATAAATGACATAGTTGAACATGAGCTAACTGCTGAATGGGACAGTTTTAATATGTTCACTGTTTTGACTCTATGGTCTTATTTTGCATAACTATTTGAAAAAACATAACTTAAAATTATTTAAAGACCTTACTGTCACAAACAAAAAGCTATTTTTTTCTGGCTGGTTTGATAAAAAATTGCAAATAGCAAAAAATGAAATGAATAAGATTGATTAGGAAGGCCAACATTAGAAATAGAAGAGAAACATTTATGTTAGTAAACATAGAAAAAAAAAACTATAGTAGCTTTCTGAGAGTTAAAAAAAACAATACAATATAGATTTACGGGAGAAATTGTTTACAGCAGTTCAAACTAATGATTATATGGAATTCTGGAAACTCACAGCTAAAGGAACTAATAACTATAAAGAATCATTGGGTACTTTCATAGCTGAAAAGAAGTGACTCAACATTAAACAAATTTATTTTATGATCCAAAAAGACAGGAGGAGTCACCTACTCTGGCTATGGAGGATTCACAGAAATTAGCTTCCTTAATTTCTACTCAGGTGATTTATGTTACTATCAAGACTTTAAAGTTAAGAAAGGTGCCTGGACCAGATGGTATTTTAGCAGAAGTTTGTAACACAAAAACTGCCTTATGGTGTCACTCGCTAAGATTGCTATATAACAAATGTATAATGGAGGGCTTTATCCAACACTCATGGTCAGGCACAGTTATCGTCCCCATACATAAAAAAAGGGGATTGTGGCGATCCAAAAATGTATTGGCCAATCAGACTCCTTGATATCAATTTGAAAATGTTCTGTAGGATTATCCTAGATAGGTCACAAACACGGATCACTGCAACAGGCTGGTTGAGCAGTATGCAAGCAGGCTTTAGAAGTGGTTATTCCACTATTGATAACTGTTTTGTTTTGGCACATTTGGTGGAAAATATGTGCATTTAAGAAAAAAAAAAGACTTTTTGTCCTGTTTGTGGACTACACTGAAGCATTTTATTCAGTCTCTAGAACAATATTGCGGAAACTACTCCTTTAAAGAGGCATTGATCCTGCTCTGGTGGGAATCATCTCTAACCTTTATTCACAGAACTGGGCAAAGGTGAAATTTGGCCAAAAGGGGCAGATCACAAGAACATTTGCTATTAACCAGGGATTTAGGCAGGGGTGTGAGCTGGCCCCGGCCTTCTTTTGATTATATATAGATCAACTACTCTGAGAGACTGAAGGGTCATTAACATATGCCTGCCTGGAAGAAAAGAAACGTTGGAGCATTTTGAAATGTAAAGAATCAGAATGGTATAGAACATTTTTGAACAATGCCAAACAATATGAGTTAACAATGCTGAATAGATGTCATGAGAAAAAGATTATTATGAGTCTCAAATATAAAACTTATATTAAGGCCAAAATCTGCAAATTTGGGACTAAGAAGGACCTATTAAGTGCCACAGAGTCCACATACACAAAATGGCTCACAGCAAATAATTTTGATTTTGGTTTTAAATTCTATTTTGATGTACTTGCAGATCCAAACCTCAGAAAGGTCTTTGTTAGTTAAACATTTGAGACTTTTAAAAGTAATGTTCTTAATGCTAGGTATAACGGGCAGGATTTTTGAATGGGGGTGCAGGGCTTGCAGCCAGCCTTATGCAACGGGACATTGAACTCTGTGGTGTGCCAACCCATTTTGCAGCAACTGCACCCAATTTTCTATTTCTGGGTGCAGTTGCAACAGTTTCTGATTTATGGCATCTTGTGCCAATGCTCTGGTGCAAGCACTGTTACTTAGATTCCCGGGAGTGGCTCTAAAGCCAAGGCCAAGGCAATATCCATGTCCAATCCTATTAAAATTGCTCTATCTGGTAAGGAAGTCTCTGCTGTGACTGGCCCAGAAGAAAGGGTCCATTGCAGTGGAAGGGACATGCCATGCACTTTTTTAGGACTCTTCCTTGGAACTGTCCCACTGCAGAAGAGCCTTCAATGACATTAAATGGAAGTTTAGTCAGCTGGGTATAAAAATGTCTGTGAGGTACTCATCACAGCTAAGGGCAACAATCAATGGTACTCATCCTTTATTTTATTGCCCTGTGGCTGCCTAAAAAATGTGACCAGTGCACATGGTCCACAAAGACATTCCCCTCCAGTGAATGCCAGCCAGTGGGAGCTCACTGCAGCTCACTGATACATCAAGCTCACTTGCTAACTCTGCTAACTATTCACATGGGCCTCAAGGGAATGTTAACCACCAGATGTGGCACTGGCATGGTATTGGCTACTGGTAAAAGAAGGCAAAAATCCACCTCACAGATTTTGATTCAGTACGACAATCTAGGGACCAAGACCAGGACTCTCCATCATCAGTTTCCTCCAGCAGCCCCACCACGGGCTTCCCTCTGCCAGTTAAGAACATATACAATGTCCTGAGACTAGTATCACTGAGCAGTCAGGGACCAAGTGACACCCAGCAGCTTATCCCAGCAAGAGGCCTGGAATAAGGCCATCACTTTCTGACTGTAACCCTATCCTGGGCAGACCAAGTGGGCTTCTATCCAACTCTAATTCCAGGCCCACCACTGACCACAGATTATTTGACTGAGTTCCCACTGCTGCAGCAGATGCAAAATCAAGACCTCTGGTAAACTGTCTCTGAAACTGATGGTTTGTAAGTTCTGTCCTTGGCAGTTTTTCCACCTCATTTACTTATGCAATGCTGGTTTTCTTGTTTGTCATTCCCTCTGATTTTTATCTGTGAGTGATGGAATTTGAACCTGTGATACACCTGCCTGTAATAAGTGCACAATTGCTTCTGATACCTAGGCAGTGACATTGTTGCTTTCCTGCCTTTTATTTGTTGCTGGGGATTTTTCTTGTACTTGGAAAAATAGTTCAGTGTGAATGAGGGAAGGGCTCTATACCTAACAGCCTCTCCCACTGTTTTGTGTTAAGATTTTTTATTGCCAAAGCAGCATTCAGTACTTTTCTTTTAGACCCATGTTTTCTGCCGTGTCTCTGTCAGACAGAAGCTTAACACCAGACCGCCTGTGTGAAAGCTTCCTCTTGTGTGGCTTGTTCTGCCACCCATGATCATGTATCTAATTCTAAAGGTTATTCTTTTATTTTTCTGTCACTGTTTGTTCTCTTGCCATAGGAGTTTTTTTTTTTGCTTTTCCATACACTGGTTTTTACATTACCAGCCTATATGGGGCCATGGCTTACAGAACTGGAAGGAGTAGGGGAATCAAGGCCTGACTACGTCATTTTATTTCCTAAATGGCTCACTCTCCCACCCCTCCTTCACAAGACCAGGGGTTCTAGCAACTATATGGAGAAATGATAACTGCCCTGATGATTTCCAAAACTGTCCCTCCTCATCCTCCCAGTTACCTCTCCCCCTTCCTCAAGCTCTTGTATACCTGCCCTGTCTGGTTTGACAGCTCTAATTTTTCTGCTCCTTGGTCATAACTGCAGAAGGGGGCATATGCCCCACATGTCCTGGCATGAGGATGGACTTGCTGTTTTGGGATTCATGTTGACAAGGCCTTCTCAGAAACTGTGTGGTTGCACAGGTACAGATCTCAGTACGTATAGTCATAGTGCCCTTCTACTTTCCCCTACCTAGTTTCCCAAGGGCTGGTGACAGCTGGTGGAGCGAAACGCAAAGCTGACCTATGAAAAAACGTCTCACCTGGAATGACCATATCCACATTACTTTAACTTCACCCCTTGCTGTGATAAGAAGGTACCTTCTTTAGTATTCTGTAAGGAACATACTAGCAAGGTATACACCTCTTCTATATAATTGATGGGGTGCCAGGACAGTCAGCCCCTCTGCAGGGCATTGGCTTTGGTAGCATACTAGGCTCTTGCAAAGGCAGGGCACCTTGCTGTCACAAACCTTCCCCCTCCTTCCTCTCCAATTTAGATGCAACCCATAATCATATTATGGTGATACATTTCTATATACTATGATTATGGATGTAGTAATTTGTGTTTCTTACTGTTTTACAAGGGTCACTTGCAGTGGTATTAATGTTGTTTCTTACTGTTTTACAAGGGTCACTCACAGTGGTATTAATGTTGTTTCTTATTGTTTCACAAGGGTCACTCACAGTGGTTGGTCAGACAGAATGACTCCACTTTGCCTCACAGTGGTCTCAGCCAACCAGCATGAGAGACCCCTGTGAAACACTAAGAAACACACATTGCTATAGCCATAATCACATATACAATGTCTGTTGTTTTCTACATGTACACTAATGAGATGCTGTTATTTCTTTTTTTGTAATAAAACGTTATTAAAGTTTCAATAGAAGGGAGGATATAGGAGTAAAACATCAAATAATGAATAAAACATACATATAGTTGAACATTAGGAATATCATAACCAAGGAAAACATCCCATGTATATATATATATATATATATATATATATATATATATATATATATATATAAAACAGGGAGAGAACATGGCAAATATACAATGCAGGAAAGGATACTCAAAGAGCAAAGGATTAAGAAAAAACAATCTTACAATAACAGAGTACATTATCCCATCCAATATAGATTCAATAACAAATGATTATACAAACAGTAATGGGTTGCCTAATTATCAACAGTTGGGGTGTGGGGGCAAAGAGAAAAAGAGAGAAAAAGGAAAAAAAATCCTCCTCTTCATGGGACAAAGGAAGGAGAGACCGACAATTGGTAGTTAATCCATGGCCTCCACAGAACAGAACAAGCCTCCTCCTTATTTAGATATCTATATGTGGCTTTCTTTAGTTCATAAAGAAAATTGACAATATCAAACCAGTTACCCAGGTCAAGGACCTGAATCCTGAGCCAAAATTTAGTTAAGGCCTTCTATGCACATACAATTAATGCCAATAATAATTTCTTATGACCACTGGGAAGCCACGGGGCCTGTGGAAGAATATGAAGCAAAACAATTTTATCATAAAGAACAAGGTCTACATAAAATATTTGAGAGAGGTCTGAAGAGATCTCCTTGCAAAAGGGTACCAGCAGTGGACAGGACCAAAATACATGAGATTGATCTGCCCTGCTCTCACCACACTGATGCCAGTACCTTGCTGCTTGCGGACCTTTATTTTTTTCTACTCGAGTGGGTGTTAAGCAAAATCTTGAATGACATTGCCATGAAAATCCCCTTAAATAGGGAGAAATTGCTAATGAGAAACTAGGAAGTGTTGACATTTCCCACTCTTCCCAAGAGCATGGAGCATATGATTCTTGAAGCCACTTCATGTATATCAGTCTGGACGAATCAGATTTGGTTTCTCTAATCATAGAGTACAAGCAGAGATCAGGTATTCCTAATGAGCACCCTGCCATACAGCTATAAAGAATTGAATCCAGGGGTTGGCCAACATATTCTGGACCAAAGAAATAAAAGGCAAAGTCTGTAGATATGAACATAATCGCAGATATTTATTTGTTTAGGGATTTAGATCATACCTTTGAGCTCAGAGCTCTGTTACAAAGGTTCCATGTCAGGCAGTGACAATGACAACAATAACAAACAGTTTATATACAATACTCGAATAGTTGGTAGCTAGTATACAATAAGATTACAATGCTATTCATCATACCAAGGGTGTTAGTACAGCATCAAGAGCATTCAACTAGGGTAAAGGACAGTGTTTGTAGGTAGTGAAGGAGATAAAGAGGTGTAACACCTAGTGTGACAGTCCAAGGAGGAGTCTAGGTGAGGGGAAGGGGAGACTAGGGTAGGGGGGAGAGTGGGCAGCCAAAAAGAAGTGGCTTTGTCTAGGTGGTTGGGAGGTGGTGGTAGAAGGTTGGTTATAAGGTTGATCCAGTGGGGAAAAGGCAGAGGGGGAGAGGAAGACAGAGGGACAGGGCAAGGGGGAAGGGTGGGGATAAAAATGAAGGGGAATGAGAGTGTGGGTGAGTGGGCATTATGGGTGTCAGAGTCTTAGTGGTAGTCACAAACTGTCCTAGTAAGAAGGTGTTGCCTTAGGCCATTTTTGAATTGTGAGATGCATTGGGATTTCATTGAGCCATTGGGGAACCCTATAGCTGAAAAAACACTGTCCCTGCACAGTTTGATGGAAAGGTGTTGATAGGGCTCCCCCCATCCTGCATCTGGTGGTATAGCTGGTAGCATTTGGTGTTAGGATGTCAGAAATGTATGGGGGGTTTTACCCATTAGTGCCTTTTTTCCAAGGAGACAGGTTTGGAATATAATCCTGTTCTTTAGTGGCAACCAATTGGTCTGCTTGTATAAGGAGCAGGTGCAGGTATTTTGATCTGCAGCCATTGTGAGCCTACATGCCTTGTTGAGGGCAATGTGAATCCTTTTTAGTGCAGTGTCTGTTGCTGCACCGTAGACCACCAATCCATAGTTGATGTTAGAAAGGATGGAGCTGGAGACTGAGAGACGGAGGGCCTCTGGAGTGAGATACTTTTTATGCCTGTAGAGTACATCCAGCTTGGTGTTCACTGTCTTTACCACTGTGGCAATGTGTTTGGTGAAGGTGAGGGAGTCATCAATCGTGACCCCCAGGTACTTGAAGGAGTGAACTTGTTCTAGTGGCTCACTGACTTTATAGGAGATGGTGAGGGGAGGGAGTTTCTTTTTGTGCTGTGGGCTGGCTGTGAGCAGAACCTTGTTTTTTTTGTAGTTTAATAGAAGTTTATGACTACAGAACCAGTCTTCCAGCTTGTAGAAGGATGCCTGCAGCTCAGAGTGGAGGGCTACTATTGATGAACTGCTGGTGAGAAGTACAGCATTGTCTGCATAAAGTATCAATTTAGTGTCACAGGCTTCAGGAAGATTATTTAGGAAGAGGCTAAATAGTAAGTGCATAGTATTGACCCTTGTGGGACCCCTAAAGATACCTCATTGAGCTAGATACTGTGTGCCCAATTTTTACACATTGACTTATGTGTGTTAGGTAGTCCTTGAACCAGCAGACAGCAGTGGTTGCAACCCCCAGGTTCTGTAGTTGAGTCAGGAAGAGAGAGTGATTGACAGTGTCAAAGGCTTTAGTGAGGTCTATGAAGACTGACCCCACCAGTTTTCCTTCGTCTAGTGCCTTGTGCAAGTAGTCAGTGTAGTCCAGCAAGGCAGTGGATGCACTATGATTCTGCCTGTAGCCATGTTGGTTGGGACATAATAGGTTGTATTTGTTGTGTTTGCTGTGAGAGGACCTGGCTTTTTCCCAGAGGTTGTCCCTTTCCTTCATCTGGGCAAGGAGATCCCCTGTGATCCAGTCATTAACTTGACCCCAAATTTTTATTTTCCTCAGTGGTGCAAAGATATCACAAATACTGTTGAAGCCCTCTATAAAGAAACTTAGGGCCTGGTCAATATTAGGCGCATGATCAATGGGGAACCAGTCATCGCTGGGAGAGGGCAGAGGAGAGTGCCCCAAGCTTACCATTCCTCAAGACCCTAGTATTAATTACGATAGGCAGGGGCTTGCTCAATTTGTTTGACCATATGAAAGTGACTGAGGAGTGATCACTTAAGGTGTCAGGCAGGACCTTAAGCTCAGAGATCTGAGAAAGGGAACTCAAGAGGAGCCAATCGAGGAGGGTGTCTTTTCCTGTTTTGTGGTTCCACCTTGTTGGGCTGTCTATGAGTTGAGTCAGGTTGGAAGTAGCGACCGTGTCTATAACTATAATGATCCTCATGGGATCAACCATACTTAGCTTGGAGAGAGGCAAATGTGAGACGACCCTTGGAATCAAACAGCTTGTGAGAATAACTAAGACCCAATCTGGACCACCTTGGAAGAAAATCATCTAGTGTTTGAAATGGGTTTCGCTAGTCGTACTTAAGGGCAGTAACCAGAAACACCTCCACTGGTGAAAGCAACTGAAGATATTTACTCCATACCTTTAATACCTTCTTAGAGAAATCATAGAAATGTGACAAAGGAACCAGAAGCTTAGAGGTGGCAAAACATATCCGATCAATGTTACAGAGATCATTTAAAGCATCTCAATATCCTTCCAGTGAGCAAAATAGGAAGCATTGGCCCAACAACCAAGAGTCCAAAGTTGAGAAGCATGAGTGTAAAATTAAAAATTGGGGAAACCCAGGGCCAGTAGAAATATGATTGAGGCCTGCACTCTAGGATTCTTACTGTTCCAGACAAAATTCAAAATGAGCTGATGCCAAACCTTTAAATATGCTCGAGAAGGAGTTATAAGTAGAGATTGTAAATAAAAGAGAACTTAGGCAAAACAATCATGTGAACAACTTCAATGTGACACATAAAAGACAGTGGCAAAGTGGACCAGCATTGAAGACCATCCTTGATAGAATGATTAAGGAGTTCTAAATTCAGTGTTTTCAATAAAGCTAAAGATTTAGGGAGTTGAACCCCAGATGCTTAATGGAGGACCTGGTCCATTTTTTCAAGTAAAGTTGTCGTATCATGTCTGGAGGAGAAAAATGATATGTTATGATTTCAGTTTTTAGCTTATTGAGATGGAATCAAGCTAGCATCTCAAACTTTTCAAAGATGTTGATGACTCCCTACAATGAATTAGGGTTCTATGTGATAACGGCAAATGCCTAAGGGCAATCACCGTTATCGCACAGTCAGAGTGCGGAAAACATTTTCAGCACTCTGACAACCCTGGTGCAGAGGACCAACGGTACCAGAAGATTTTTTTATTGCTTTCTGATGGGGGAGCTGGCCCCTCACAACCCCCTCATGGGGGGCTTCACCCCCCGTACCTCTTTACTTAAGGATTCTCAACTACGGGGTGTATATGTTGGGGGTGAAAGCAGTAAAAAAATAAATGTTCAGGTAGGGCACAATGAAATTGCACCAGTGCCCGGACCCGAACCTCATACCTCAGCTACCCCAACCACTAGCCAACCCCCAATGCCACAACGCAGCTCAGCCATCCACCCCAGTAACACCCCCTATAGTCCCTTCACCCCCTCCCAGCCCATGCTCGCCATGCTTGCTCCTCCCCCTGCACACGTACATATAGTGACATCCTGCCGCCCAGTTCACACAATCCCTCATCCGGTCACCCTACCTTTCCATCGCCATGAGGGTTTGTGACAGGAAGGGTTTGCCATTATGGACGGTGCCCTTCCTCATGTGCCCACCTCACACAATACCATGAATTAGTCAGGTTGCTAAGCGTTAATAAAAAGTCATCCACAAAAAGAGCTATTTTATAATCTCTACCTCCCAGTAGAATTTCTTCAACATGACTTGACTGTTGGATATGGGCCACCATGGGCAGTACACAAAGAGTAAACAAAAGAGGGGAGAGGGCAACCTTGTTGTGTACCTCTATAAAGATTAAAAGATGAAGAGAGTTGACCATTAATCCGTACATATGCAGAGGCAGTCACATAAAGAGCTTTCAATAAATTAATAAAGGAAAGAGGAAAACCATAATTTTGGAAAGTTGCCCACAAAAAGGACCAACATACATGGTCAAAGGCCTTCTCTGCAGCTAAGCTAGCCAGGACCAGGGGGACAAATCTCGATATGTTCAAGCAACAGAAGTGTTCTTTGGACATTGTCCTGAACCTGCCATTTTCACACAAATCCTGCCCCGTCCCAATCCACCAAAGATGGGAGGAGGCCCTTAAGTCTAGCTGCATATATCAAGGTGAAGAGCTTATAATCTGAATTTAGCATTGATATAGGCCTACGTGACTCTACCTGTATAGGGTCTTTGTTTGGTTTATAAGAATGGTAATAATTGCATAATTCCACAAGGGAAGCAGAGGGTTCCCTTCCTGTACTGCTTGCATTGACCTCAGAAGAATGGGAGCAAGATGTTTTTGCAATGGATCTATCATATAAAAATCTACAGGGAAGCCATCTGTCTCTGGACCTTTCCCAGCCTTCGCCCATCGTATTGCACTCTGAAGTTCATCCATAGTAACTGGTTGCTGTACAGAAGCAACCAGATAAGGGAGCAAAGTGGGTAAATTTGCTTTAGACAGGAAAGTCAACACCATACCTTCTGCTGGAGGGTTGCCATCCTCAGTATATAGAGAGGAATAATGTGAATGGAATACTCTTAAAATTTCATCCATCCTGTGTGAAATCTTCCCTGTAGCAGGATCTCTCATTTTAAGAACTGTGGCTGATGTCTGATAAGAACTAAGATGGCGAGCAAGATACCTAGCCAGCCTGGGCCCCCACGTGACAACACTGTCGTAAATAATACAAAGCTTGTTCTGTTTTTTGATCTATGAATTTCTGTATATCCACCTGGACCTGACGTATATGGGTGTGGACAGTCCTGTCACCCCTTATCAATTTCTCTTGGAGGTTTTGAAGATCTGAGTAAAGATCCTGAAGTCTTCTTCTTCTTTCTTTATGCTTAGCAGGTGCAAAAGAAATCATCTGCCCCCGTAAAACCGCTTTCAAGCCATCCCAAAGTGTGCATGAAGAGACCTCTCCCATATCATTGTGCTCCAAATATATCTTAATTTGATCAACTAAATCTGCTATCAAAGATTGATCTTGCAGATAGGCTAAATTTAAATGCCAAAAAGAGTGTTTAATGGGTTTAGGTCAAGAGAAGGTAACAACCAGAACATCTGAATTTGCAACCGTATCTAAACCAAACAATCTGTAAGAAAAATGACTTCCAAGGTAGGCAGGAAACAAGCAAGAGTCCTTCTCCTTGGGAAAAGATGTTAACACCCCAAAGGGTAAAATGAGGAATCAAGACTCGTCCCCTTACACAACTGGATCCTAACACACCAGTAATGTACAGAACTGGGACTGCAAAAAAGAGGTGACTAAACAAAAAAAACCCTGAAAAAAAATAACAAGGTCTCTTATGCAGTCCAGTCTCTTGCAATCACCGATGGCAATGAAGCTTACTTTCTAATGTAATTAACCAATACATGGCTGGCCCAGTGGTACTGAGGGTTGAGGCGCTGGACGCCACACCTCATGCCATGCCGGTTACTCGGGTTCAGAAATGAGCCTGTGCCACCGGGGGTTGGCAGGTGCAAGAGGGGATTGAGCATCTGATGGACTGCTTTCCTCTCTCAGGGAGGGAGTAGGGGGGGTTCCCAGTGTAGCAGTGGCCTCTAGCGGAAGCTGGAGGCAGCTCCAAAGCAGGGATACAGTGGTGGGAGGGATGACGGCAGTATCTTGCAGCCAGGAGCATCGCACTGGATACATTGCATGCTGTGTCTCTCTGGGTAACCAAGTGAAAAACCCCTTCTGTGTGTACAATATGAAGTCCACGATGGGGGACCTAACTTTCAGAGCAAACAAAGCCCGGAGTAAGTCAGGGCAGGATTCTAGGGTGATGCAGTCTCCTTCTCCCTGTTTCCCCTCACTAGGGGAGGGCCCCGCCATGGGGGTAGGCCACGGTCCTTCCCACTGTGCTTCTGAGGCGGAGGCTGCCCTGAGGACAAGGTAGTTGAGCTCCTGCATAACAGACGGATGAAGGGTAAGTACCCTGCAGTAAAGAAGAGAATAAAGAAAAAAAAATTAACCAATACTTATAAAGTATGAGTGGTAATAATACATGAAAAGGTAAGGAAAGCATAACTCAATAAGTAGCCCCAATACATTCACCCAATATGATATAAAAATCAGTAATCAAAACAATATTATTTCCACCACCACTTATTAAAACATACCCACAAATATAACAATTGAAGAACACTAAATCTAAACCTTCAATTTCTCATAGTTTTATAATGTCCTGGTACTGAAGGAAGCATCAACTGTTGTCCAATTCTCTGTGAAGAAAGTAGCATACAAATGCGTTCCAAAGACAGTATAGAGCAGTGGTCTAAGGCTCTGATCTGCAAATCTGGTGACATCCAGCAGACCAGACCTGGGTTTGAATCCCACAGCTTCCACTTGCATACTGTGTGACCCTGAGCAAGTCACTTAACCTTTTGTGCTTCCAGGTCACTCCTGTAAAAAAGCTTTCAGCTTAGTGTGTTATACCTGGTTAAAAAACAACTAAAAAAAATGGCAACTAAATTGCTGTCAAAAAATGTCCAGAATACATCCATGCAGCCATAACCAGCCACTAGGGGGAGAAAAAGGCCACAGCAACTTCAACAATCTCATATAAAAAGGCTAACATAATGGAGTGAATATAAAGACAAAATCCCCACCTTTAGTAAAATCCTTAATAAGGGGAAGGAAGAAAGAGTAGATTATAAAAAAATAATATGGACAGAAATAGCAGCTCCGAGTAGGTGACACCTCATAAAAAGCAAAGCAACTCAACCCTGGTTGCTCTAAAAGGAAACATCAGAAACTGACAAATAAAAGAAAACAATAGCTCTGTGCTCCTAAGGTGTAGAGAGAAAGAGAAGAAAGGGCAGACAATTAGAGCAAGACCACTAGGCATTGCTCACAGACCCTTACGGGTCCCAAAGAGCAGTTCTAAAATTTGAGGAGAGAGAGAAAGAACAACACCGTGTCAGCCCTGAAAATATAATCATAGCTCAAGCAACTTCATGCTGTAGCCTAAATCAAAAGTTTGAATTTGCTTCTGTGCTTAAGCCCCAGTTGAATGAACTGCAGACTAACAAAACAAAATAAATCATAACCCAAATTGCTTGGAGGTATGCAATTCTACCAACAAAATGTAAAAAGTGGAATCTGTACCATGGCTGTTCTTCCAAACCACAATGAGTACCTGAATCCCCAGACATCATTGGTACAGAGTGCCCAAGCTCAGAATATGAGCAGAATAATTAAATAGGGGCATCAAGCTACTGCCTCACCATGCAGGGTGGTCAATCCCTCTACTCCCAGCTTAGGATCCTGCCAGGCCAGACTAGGTGAGTCTTGTTGTGGAAGGTCCTGACCAACCAAGGGCTAAAAGTTAGCAAAAGATAAACAAATACTCTCCACTTGTTGAAGTGCTGAGGAGTAACCTTAAGAAAGATGGAGCCTGGGTTGTCCTCCCCTTGTACCTGACATGACTCCAAAATGGGACCAGCATGGTCTAGAATATGCAGTGTCTCGATTTGTCCAACAGGGAAGCAATACCACACCAATGGAACAGAGAAATATCAACCACAATGGCCCCCACTATTCAAAATTAACCAAAAAAAATATTGACCAATAGTGAACAAGAGAGAGGAGATAACAGGGCAGAGAACAGCATGAAATACAAAAGCAAGAATTCAACAAACAAAACACCCATTCTAAAATGAAAGCTCCAAATCACAGAGAGCCAATGCAGAGCAAAAAGAGAAGTAAAGAGAAAGAAAGAAAAAATAGGAAAAGGGTTATCAGAGATTTGATCACCAGGGCTTCAAAATAGAAGAGACAAACAGAAACTGAAATTTCTAGAAGGCACCCTATGTCAACACAAGAAAGAAAACCCCATCTAGTTATCAGTGGGCCACCGATCCACAATTCAGTAAGAAAAAGACTGGGAAGTAATTAAAAAAAAGACATATATACCTTAAAAAAAGGAAGACAAGACAAAAATGAAATGTAAAAGACTAAGAACTAATTAAAATCGTAACCCATTGAGAAGACTATGGCCTCGATCCCCCCAAATGCTGCAGTAACCTAGAAAGGGCAGAATTAATAAGTCATACTGATAAATCTCTAAGGTTAGGAAGCTTCGCATCCCAATGGAAAGTTTGCAGCAGAGCCTTTATATCATCCAGCCTCTGGTCTTGTCTCCATTTTTTACTAAGTGGGGAATCTAGATGCCATAGTTCCTTTGGTAGGGATCTCTTCTCTCTTGTAGTGTCAAAATCCATTGGGACTTCTAGGAGGATAATATTTATTTTTTCTAGCTCCTGAAGAGTAGCCTCCGGATCATCAAAAAACCACTCCTCATCTGTGAAAAGAAATCTGAATTATTGCTAGAAAAGGAGTAATAAACATAATATTCTGTGATCGGAGAAGGTGCAAAATTGAAGCATATGCTCTGCGTCGAACCTGCACTTCCTGCGAATAATCATTGTCTAAGTAGATCCGTTGGCCTTCTTAGAAAAGTTTACCCTTTTTCCATGCCAGATGTAGAACCTCCTGTTCTGTGCAAAGTTAAGAAACCTGACCACTACAGACCATGGTCTAGCTGAGTTGGATGATGGTTTAGGTAAGAGAGACCTATGGATTCTTTCAAGCTGCAATGGGCACAGGTTGGGATGTCCAACAGTGAGGTTAGAAAATCTGGAAGGAAGGAAGGAAGGAAGGAAGGAAGATCAGTGCCCATGGCCCCTTCCTTTAACCCATAAATCTTGATATTGTTTCTGAGGGATCTGTTCTCCAGGTCCTCACAGTGGTCCTGAATTACTTGCTGATCCTGCAGGAGTTTTGACAACAGCCATTCCAGATGATCGATGCGGGTATCAGAAGCTGCAGCAGTATGTTCAAGGTCAGTAATGCTGCCTTCTATTGCAGTTATAGCAGATTTTAAATCCTGATGTGAAGTTCTGAATTCAGATCTGAACTCCCATAGTTCTTCCAAAGCTGCAGAGAGGGATGGCTTGTCAGGGCCTGGAGCTGGAGGTTGCTTTGTTTCAGATTGCGCCATAGTCCAGTCCAACACAGGAGCTGTAGATTCCATTACTTTGGAAGTTGGCGGCTGCAAAAAATTTATTTGTTTGCATCTACCCGTACAAAAAGAGAAACTCTAATGCCAATAACACTGATGTATGGGGGGGGGGGCATTAAAAAAATGGATTAAAGAAGATGAAAGTTCTTGGACCCAAGACTCTAGTCCTGCATCTCTGGAGAGAGCATCACTAAAACTCCAAGATTCTGTTATTTCTGATGCTTAGTTCTACTTCAGTACTCTGAGTCTGAGACAATCCCCTTTCCCCATGCACTCCCTTTAGTTAACTTGGAGCCCATTACATATTCAGTTCATCCCCAGTTTACTGTTTTTTTTTTCTAAAAACTTTATTGATTTTCAGTATATTTCATCATTCAACAATAGATACAGGCTGGCTCATGATAGGCAATGATTCATAACGCATCACATAATAAGTAACACAATAATAAATAAGCAGATAAATACATGAGGGGTTTTATACTTTACATTGGACTTAAATTAAGATTTTTGATGGCATCTCAAATAAATTACCCTAACCCCATATTTTACATCAAAAAATCTTCTGGTTCCCAGAGAGCCATTTCTTTGTTATATAGATTCCACACTGGCTGAAAATCTTTAAAGTATCCATTATTATAAAGTGCTGTTAGAAATAACTGTCTCCATTCATATCTGGGAAAATTCCAATCTGTTCCCCCATTTCCAGTATTTAAAAAAAAAGTCTTTTGACCACCATGATATTTACCTGGAGTAAACATTTCTCCTTTTCTTTTAAACCTTTTATGTTATATATTTCTGATATTGTAATTTTTGGGTCATCCCTGTGTAGAATATCTATTCCAATCAAACTCAGGATCTCAAAAGCTTTACACCACTAGGTTTTAACTCCCTTACAATTCCAAAAGGTGTGACTCTTGTCCTCATTTAACTCCTCACAATGCAACAGAAATCATCCTGCAATAATTTAATTTTATATAGTCTATAAGGTGTGAAATATGCCCTACTAAGGATCTTATAGTGAATAACTATGTCTCTTGTCAGCTTATAATGTGAATTGATATTACAATCCAGGCCCAATTGTACATCTGTATAAATGACATTTAGCTCTTTTTCCCATTTTTGTATGGTTGATTTATAAATCTGAAGATATGATTTTTGTAAGTTATCCTTCAACCATGCAAAACAATCCATTAAAGTTCTTTGATTTTAATCTAGCTAACATCAAATCCAGCTCCTTATTATTTGGAGCCATTTCTCATCTGGAGTAATCGTTCTTGTATAAACTTGATATTTGGTTAAAGCACATATAATGGTTGCAGCCCAACTGATACTTTTCTTGAAAGGCCTCCCAAGATAGGATCCTACCCTTCTCAAGCAGGCAAATCCATTGTCTTATTCCTTTACTTTCCTATAATTTATTTTGTAACATTTTGCCCACTATTTTAAAATTTAGCTACCTCCAAATGTTATTTTCCAGAGAGAGATGTAAATCCCGTTTTATTTTGTTTATATATTTTAGTATCCTCTTAGCCATATAACTCACTAATAAACTCTTGGCATTTTTCAGATGCTACGCAATGAAGGCAATTTGAGGCAAATCCACCTGTTCTGAACATAAGACAGAGATTACATCATTCATAAGGGACAAATTTGACCTATTGTATCCATCATCCAGGGCCCATCTTAAAACCCTTTTCATCAAGTATGATAGGTGGTATTTTTCCAGATCGGGGCAGGCTAGCACTCCTTGGTTCACTGGAAGACAAAGCTCTTAGCATGAAATCCTAGGCTGCTTTTTTATTCCAAATGAAGCTTCTGAGATGCTTATTTATTTGTTTGAACCAGGATCCAGGGATGGGTATCATTAGGGTTTGTAATCTAGAGGATAAATGGGGACTATCATCATTTTTATAATTTGGATTTTACCCCAGAGAGACAGGAGAATCTTACTCCATCACTGTAATTTATCCCTGACCGAAACCACAAGTTCTTTAAAATTGAGTTTAAACAAATTATCCATGTGGCTATGTATGTAAATTCTCAGGTACTTTATACCTTATTCTTTTATTGTGACTTGAATATGTTGTTGAATTAGACCTGGGTCTTGAACATGGAAGATTATCATCTCAGATTTCCCCTCATTTATTTTGTAGCCAGCCATTTTGGAAAATATTTTTATAACCAAAAGCAATTTTTTTACACTGTTTACTAGATCTTGGAATATCAAAAGAACATCATCAGCAAAGGCATTTAGTTTTACTTCTTCTGACTTTATTTGAATACCCTGGATAACCCTATTTGCTCAGATTTAATTCAAAAGGGGTTCTAAGCATAACACAAAAAGGAAGGGGGACAATGGGCAGCCCTGACATACCCCACAACAGTGTCTGATAAACTTCTGTTTACTTTGATTTGGGCCATTGGTTTTGAGTGCAGGGTTTGAATAATAGAAATAAAGCCAGGAGGGAAGCCAAAAGCCATTAATGTATTGAATAAATAGAGCAATTCTAGCTTATTAAAAGCCTTAGTTGCATCTAAGGCCATAAAAATTGCAGGGGATTTTGATTTTTGTAAGTATTCAATTAATAGTAGTATTTTTATTAAGCCTGCTTGTATTGTTCTACTAGGAATGGAACCTGTCTAATCAACATGTAATAACTTAGATAGTAGTAGGAGCATTCTATTATTCACTAATTTTGCCAATATTTTATAATCTGTATTCAGTATTGTGATGGGTCTATAATTTTCCACCTTTTTTGCTAGACTTCCTTTGTTTCAAAATAACTGAAATATATGCACACGAAATGACGGTGGCATTTTCCCAGTCTTGACTATATTTTTGAAGAAATCTTGTAAATAGGGTATTAATTTAGTTTCCAGTGCAATAATAGGTTTCTAAAGAAAACCAGTCAGTTCAGGGGGGCTTTTGATTTAACCATTTTATGCATGGTCTCCCTGATCTCATCCTCTGTGATATATTTCATTATAAGGTCTGCCTCTATAATACTAGTTTTGGTGCTATGAATTGCTCACAATATTTTGTTTCCTCTTTTGAGGTAAGGCATTCTGAGGTGTAGAGTTTTGTATAAAACTTAACAAATTCATGCAGTATTTCTGTTTGCTCAGAAATTGTTCTACCATCTTCTGTAGATAATGATATAATATTCAATTTTTGCCATTTTAAAGTGTGTATTCTATTTGCCAGGGTTTTCCCAATTACTTCACTATTATTCTTCCAGTTTTTATTATGCCATGCCCAACTTCTTTTAACCTGAAAGTACTTTTGCAGACTCAGTTAATTTTCCTTAAGTTTTTGAGTTCCTCTTTTTTGATTGAGTCTCCAAATTTTTGCTGCCCTTTCCAGCATCAGTAGCTTCCCTTCTACTTCTGTTTGTTGTTTTATCTTCTGTCTGTTCTTCCAAGAGGTTTCTGAAATTGCCACCCTCCATATTGTGGCTTTAAGGGCATCCCAACAGTCTATTATATTAGTGTCTGACACATTATTTCCAATCATAAAATACTCTATAGTCTGAATCAATCACCCCAAAAACTGCTTGTCTT
Organism: Neoceratodus forsteri; assembly: GCA_016271365.2. Lineage (NCBI taxonomy): Eukaryota > Metazoa > Chordata > Ceratodontiformes > Ceratodontidae > Neoceratodus > Neoceratodus forsteri. Next base: position 132,169,132 of record CM057456.1, on the reverse strand, counting down.
CCAATAGGCCATTATTTAGCCATCACAATTTGTTTGCTCTATTTCTGCTTTCACTTAATAAAATATTGAAAGAGACCAGACTATGATCTGAAATAAGTCTAGTTTCTATTTTAGATGACATCTTTGTGCTCCTTAATAACAATTCATTGGACACAAAAACATAGTCCATTCTAGAATATACATCATGCCTGGAAGAAAAATATGTATAATCCTTTAGTTACCCATTTATTTCCCTCCAAATGTCAACCAGATTATTCAGCTCTAAAAAGTTTTTCAGAAATTTTGCTTTATACCTGTCCCAGCTCAAACCCCTAGAGGTCTTATCTATTTCTTTATTCAAAATACAATTTAAATCCCCTCCCAATATGAACAGACCCTTGTTCCAAGTTTATATTAGTTTGTTTACGTCTGCCAGGAAGTTGCTGTAGCACTTAAAGGGTGCATACAGGGACCCAGAAATAATACATCTATCCTTTATTTTTGTTTTTACCAAGACAATTCTCCCTTGCTTGTCACTCACTGAATCCAGTATTTCACCCTTGAAACCTTTCCCAAAAAGAACCACCACCCCAACACTTTTATTTGAGGTTCTGACAGAAAAAAACAAACTTCCCCGATATTTTTTCCCCAGTTTACCCCACTCTTTAGTATTCAGAAAAGTCTATTGCAACATAATAAAATTGGATTTCATCTTCCTTATTCTGGCAAAGATTCTCGATCTCTTTATCTGAGAGTTTATGCATTTACATTCCAAGTGCAACCTGCAAGTACCCCCATCCCATCACTTGATGTCATTTGCACAATGCTAGTTTTCCATGTCTTGAATTAGCCTACTTCCATACCCAATAAAATCTTATCATCTCCAACAAGCACCCCAAAAAGTACCCCTTCCCCCAATTGCCTAAGACAAAGTCTGGCATTCCCCCTAACCCCTAGTGACAAGTGCCAGAGAAAATACTATCCCCCCCAATCATCTATTCCAAGCTCACAACCATCTGAACTCATTCCTTTGCTGATCTTACTTCAATTTTTCAGATTACCACCACCTTTCTAAATTTTACTTCTTCTTCTTCTTATCCATCCTCATATCCCACAAAAACTGTGGGCAAATGGATTTTTAATCCGATAATGCATCAGCTAAAGAACTGTAAAATAAGGTTTGGTTATTTAGCAACACTTTCAATTTAGCAGGAAAAAGCATATATGCCTTAATACCCTCTTTCCATCATTTTTGCTGCAGGCCCCCATATCTCTGTCTTTGATCCCATAATATTTTGTAGTAATCATTTTTCAAATATACTGATTGGTTTCTATATAAAATATCTTTGTGAACATAGAAGGCCTGCATCACCCGGTCTTTCCCTTCTGATGTTAAAACCTTTACTATTTCTGGTCTGGTTCTCCTACTATCTCTGGTTACACCCAGCCAATGAATCCTGTCCAAAGTGGGGATCTCTCAGGTAATAGTTTGGAGAAAATGTCTACTATAATATTCAGATGAGGGAGTTCTTTTTCCCACTCAGTTAAGATACCAAACACCTGAATGTTTTTCCTCCATGCTCAATTTTCCTGATCTCCAACTTTTCTTCTAGAGATAACTGATGTTTCTTTAAGGATCTTACCTCTTGTCCCAATGGAGTTATAATTCTCTTTAAGTCACTGTGTCTCTTCTCTAATTAAGAGATTTGGATTAAGCCCTTTTCCAGTTTACTGTCCAACTTTGAAATGTTTTCTGTAAGCATTTTAATAGATTTGGGTAGATGCTGTAATTTTTCTACTAAATTTTGGATGTTGGACATGTTTTTAATTAACTGTAGGGCCCAAACTGGTGGGGAATCAGGTGTTGATCCTGAAGTTATCACTCCATCTGTTGGCTGATTTAATTTTACAGAAGCAACTGCTTCTCCAACAATTGACTCAGTAGTGGAATTTTATGACTGTTCCCCTGTAGGACCTGATAGAACTTCAGCATATTTTCCTGGGAGAATGTCTTCCATTTTCCATGGAGACTGCATAGGTTTTAGATTGCTGTTGGCATTTTTCCCTTTTCTTTTGTCCTTTTTCTTTAAATCTGTTTTAGGGGCCATATTTGATACTTTAGACCCAGCTGGATCATAACAATTTTTAAAGGGCAGTTTCAGTTGCCTAAATTTCTTGTTTTTAATCTCAGAACCTGTTTTTAGCTCTGCTCATAATTTGCACTTTCTTTGGAAATATTAAAATGTTCCCCTAAGGCTTGAAAAAGTTTAGACAATCTTTTTCTTCAAAGCTCTGCTTTACATTGCGAATCTCCCATATGCAGAATGTGTTTTTATTTATTTGTTTGTTTAATTTATTTTCCCCTTTAACATAAATAGACCTGAGATCTATGGACAGGCCCTGCTTAGATGAAAACATACTTTGTGCTTCTTTGCTTTCAGGTTTTTAAACCACATTAGCCAATGCTCATTTGTCCCTAGAGCCCTGTCCAATGAAACACAGACTATTAATTGTGTGGATGCTCAGTTGGCAAGTAATTTATTATTTTCTCTTCCAAATGTTCACTTCCATAATATTTTCATCATCATATTTTACAAAATTATGTTCCTTATTATCATTACTATGCACAGTTTCCATAAACCACATTTTCTTCATTGTTTTCCCATCTTGCCCCCTGACTTAAAGCTGGGGGGCTGCCACAATATTCATAACCACATTTTCATTCTTGTTTTCTCTTCTCGCCCCAACACATACATCTGAGGGGCCGCTCTCATCATTTTCTTCTCTCTTGTTGGGTATGCGTGTACACCCATACCACTCATCTGTCTGGTGTTGTTCTGTGGCCCTCTGAGTCAAATTCTCCCACCCCCTTCTCCTCCTCCTCCCTGTTTTCTGTTCCCCTTCTTCTTCTCTGCTGTCCACCTTTGGCAGTCCCAGCAGACCTGCTGACCACCTTCAGCAGTCTGTCCATCTCATGTGCACCTACACCTTTCTTTTTCCACCACGGATCTTTCCCTTCTTCTTCCTGGGTGGTAGGGTGGGAATTTTACAGAAGCAAAATTGTGTGCTTCCTCTGCCTTGTCTGCCTCTTTTAAACCCCCCTTTGCTCACCCCTCTCTCTCTTCCCTTACCCAATCAACTTCCCTTCTCCTTTCATGATGTCATGAGGCGCCACCCTTTCTGAAGTCCTCTTGCCCATCTTTCTCCTTGATTGGCATGTCCTCAGCTCAGCTTCCCATCCCCAACCCCTCCCCCCTTCCCTGCCTCTTTTTCCCTTGCCTACAGCCCCGCCATTGTCCAGGGCCAGGGACAACTGAGTCTGCCTTTTTAGGAGGCAAACCTATTTATACTAGGCAGAGAGTTCTCAAAAGGTGCAGAAATAATCCTAGAACTTTAAGGCTTGGAGCTTGAAATGTTTTAGTTCGGACCCAGATTACTTCAAAATTAAGGGCGTAGGTATTTTAAGTGTTCCTCTCATAACCAATAATGTTGACTGTACAACTCAAAAGTCAACTTGAAGAAAGGAAAAATGCACTTATCTTTAATTGTTTGTTTCTTAATCCTAGTGTTGTCGATTTTCAGTTGGAGCTATTCTTAGACGTTTCTCTGCTGTATTTGTGGCCTCCATCAACTGTCATTCTCCATCCTCTCAGTGCTTGGAGTATTTTCATCATGGCACATGTAGTGAAAAAGAAAACTGTCCTTCCAGTAACACTATTCGAAAAGGACCAACTCTGGTTCCACATGGGAGCCAGACCACTACTGCTGCATTTAAATGTTAAAAAAAACATGCTGCAGACCTGTTCAAACATGCTCAGCCTTTCCAGTGCTGCCTGTGTACAAAATGGTTCCAACAGGTCTAAATGTTAAGAGTTTCACCTGGTGTGCCACTAACATTCCATTCAAGTAAGGAGGAAAGCAAAACAATGCATTATGAAATCCAGAAAGCAGCAGCCTGGGCCCAAACCAAAACAGCCGCCTTTAAATGTAAATGGGAGGAGAGAGGAGCAGCATCATTGTGCTGCCTAGTCTATTGTCCAACTCATTGCTTCACCACACCACCACCCCATCAGTGGACTTGCTGATCACCCCTTGTTTACTGTTAATGGTGTCCCTAAATTAGTTAACTTGGAATGTGAATGAGTGAATTCTCCTGTTAAAAGGAAGAAAATTTTAATCAGGCTTAAAAAGGAACTCACAGCTTTCTAGGAATAAAGCAAAATCACAATGGGGGCTATTCACATACAGGCAGTAACTACACACCAAAGGCACGTATTCCACCCATGCAGCTCTGTACCTTCGGGAGATCTATGCAAGGGCCACATTCACTAACACCATCACCGCATAGCTCAATTCTGAAGCCCTGCCCCCCTGGCATGCAGAATCCATGTGGGTGGCTGGGTGCTGAGTGGTGGACCTGGGCAGGCAGCCATTCAGTTGCCTGACCTGGTTCCCAACAGTAGATTGCTTGCAAACATGGGTCGCCATGTTGGCAGCTGGAGCACAGTGCACCACCTGTATGGGGGAACTGTGCATGGTTGGCCACCCCCAGCCCACCTTGAGTGCCCCAAAAGCAGGGGTATCTCTTTTGGGGGGTCCATGGATCTCCACCATCACAGTCGCAGCCGCATCCCCAGGGGTAGCGTAACTGGTGGCTATGGGTTATGTCTCCCCTGAGTTCACATAGCCAATGGCCACCACACACAGCACTCCATGCTTTTGTGAATCAAGCAGAGTGCTGGCACCTCCCCAGCACCACCCCTGGCCTGCCCAGACATGGAGTTATGCAATCAGCTGGGATAGTTGGGTGCATAAGAGGGCATATTTCCTATTTGAATCCTGTGTAGTAATAATAATATCTTTATTTATATAGCACCTTTCAGCTATTAAGGCACTGTACAGCAAGAATAACTAGCACAGTAAAATCACAATGAAAAATAAGTACAAAGCTAAAATCAATTTATAAAAGCTTTGCACTATAAGTTAGTCTTTAGGGCCTTCTTAAAGCCCTCCATGGTTGTGCACTCCCATAACTAATGGGGTAGACAATTCCACAGGGCTGGGGCCACATACATAAATGCACAGGCCCCCAATGTCTTCAAGGATACCCTGGGAATCTCCAGAAACCCCTCGTTAGCTGAGCGGAGCGGTCACCCAGGGCAGTAGTTGGAAAGGAGCTCTTTCAGATAGTCCGGGTCCTGTCTGTGTAGGGCTTTATAGGTCAGAAGCCCGACCTTGAAGGTGATCAGCCACTGAATAGGCAGCCAGTGCAGTATGCGCAGCACCGGTGTGATGTGATATACCCAGGGTGTCCCCGTCAACAACCATGCCACAGCATTCTACACTAGCTGCAGGTGGTGAATATCAACACAGGAAGCCCTAGGTACAGGGAGTTGCAGTAATCAAGGCGCAAGGTCACAAAGATGTGGATCAGCATAGGGAGGTCACCGGATGGAACTAGGTGCTTGATCCTGGTGATGTTCCTCAGATGGTAAAAAGAGGACTTGATGACTGCCAACACCTGAGACTGCAGTGTCAGCCTATCATCAAGAATTACCCCCAGGTCTCGCACACATTCAGAGGAAAGAAGCTGGATGCCTCCCAGACAAATTCTGGAAGGCTGACCAGCCCCAACCCCTCTGTCTGGTGACCCGGATCCACAACTGTCACCTCAGTCTTTCCTGAGTTCAACTTCAACCAGCTGGAATTCATCCAATCCTGAATTTCAGTGAGACATTTGTTAAGTACTGAATGTGCACTATCCTGGTCAGCTGTAAAAGACAGGTAGAGCTGGATATCATCAGCATAGCAGTGAAACCTCAGCCCATGCCATCTTACAATGTCTCCGAGGGGCAGCTCAAACAACATGGGGTACAATACCGAATCCTGGGGGACCCCACATAGCAGAGAGAATGGGTCAGAAGAAGAAGAAATCCTCGACACCACTCTCTGAGTTCTGTCAGTGAGGAAGGACTTAAACCATCTGAGAACTGTACCAGACAGACCACAGATGAACCTCAGGTGCTCAAGGTGCACTCCATGGTCCATGGTGTCAAAAGCTGAAGAGAGATCAAGAAGTACCAAGATAGAACAGCACATCTGATCTCTCACCATCAGGAGATCATTGAGCACCCGAATAGGAGCAGTTTTAGTACTATGTCTCTTGCAAAAACTGGATTGGAGAGGTTTTTAAATGTTGTCAATGGTCAAATGGTTCTCCAGTTGTAGCGCCACAACCTTCTTAATCACCTTCCCAACAAAGGGAAGGTTAGAGATTGATCTGTAGTTTGCGAGGCAGCCTGGTTCTAGAGCAGCTTTCTTCAGGAGAGGTGTCACCACTGTGTCCTGCAGGAAGCTAGAAAACTCACCAAACTCAAGGGAGCACCAGACTATCCTTGCAAGGACCGGACCAATGCTGTCACAACAACCCTTAATCAAGGAAGTTGGGCCCAGATCCAAACTACAGCACATTGAGTGCATACCCTGGACAATCCACACAACATCCCCAAACTCCAACTGATCAAAGGATCTCCAGACAAAATGAGGAGGAGTGATCATACACCAATCACTAGCAGCTCCCATAGAGTGTGCTGGTTGGATCTCCACCCTGATGCTGGCCACCTTATCTACAAAGAACCAAGCGAGCTCATCACACTCAGTCTGTGAAAATGCTTTTCAACACTGGAGACAGGGTGGGTTGCCCAGCCTGTCCACAGTTCGAAAGAGCTGAGCCAGTCGGTTGTGATCAGCAGTTATCTCCCCGGACAGGAACTCTGCCTTCTTATGGGTGATTGCTGATTGATAGACTTGGTAATGTTCCATCAATCTAAGGTGGTCAGCCACCAGGGAGGATTTCCACCAAGAACACTCTAACCTTCATCCACATCGCTGCAACTTCCTCAAAGTTCCATCAAACCATGGGGACCAAGGGCAAAGGGAGAAGGACGAACGCGGACAGGAATAATAGAGTACAGGGCCATAGTAACAGTCTTATTATAGGCCTGCACCAGGCTATCTGGACTCCTGCTTGCCTCCAGAATTACCAATAGGTCAAGTACTGCCACTAAGTGATCAGTGGTCATATCCCGTAAAGGGCAGTATCTGACTATCTCCACAGGGGCCGGCCTATGAGGGGGGTTGCAAAAACTAAACCCCACAGTGTGGTGATCTGACAATCTGACTGTTTCTACCACCAGGTTGGAGGTTTTGATCCCCAGGAGGAAAAGCAGGTCAAGGGATTGACCATGCTTATGGGTAGCAGAGGCAACCGCCTGTGTAAAGCCCAGTGATATCATCAACTGGAAGAAGTCTTGTCCAAATTGTGAGAGTTCATCATCGATCCAGGCATTAAAGTCACCTAGAACCATGAGCCTGGATGACTCACATTCCATGTTGACCATGAAGTCCGCTACTTCCTGAAGGAATCACTTCTCATCCCCAGGTGGACAGCAGATGAGAGCGATCCTACAGCCTACACCTGCTACCATGGTACACTCAAATGAGTTGGTTTCCTCAACTGGCACATTTGTGAGGTTCAGTTCGGTCTTAAAACAGATTGCTACCCCCCACGTTCCTATCTCGAGTGGTGTATCACCGAGTAACCAGCCGGCACCGCAGTCTCCAAAATGGGGCCAGCATTCTTGTCCAGCCAGGTCTCAGTGATGCAAGCCAGATCAGCTGTCCTGACAAGATCTGCAATTATTGAAGTCTTGTTTTTGATGGATCTGGCATTGCATAACACTGCTCAAGTCAGACGGAATTCCCGGGCCACCGAGCTACCTGCCCACCAATGGTGGAGCCCTTGGGTATGAAAACCAGACATGGAGGACCATTTTCCATGGTCCATTTCATCCCCAGGGCATCTCCTGGACCTAACTACTCCAATGTGAGAACCCGCTCATTCATCCTCCACCGTTCATGAACCCCCTACCATCCTCACTCCAACAGACAAGTCCCAGCACCCTACAGCACTGGTAGACTGTAAACTGCAGAGTGGGGGCAACAAAAGGGCACAGGTCACAAAGTTCGGAGGATGAATAGTGCACGGCCGGCGGGGGCAAACCAACAACATATCTTAATGCCGGCAAAGATTGAAATAATACACCGACACTGGCACCTAACAAATGCTACTACCACAAAATAAACAATAAAACCCAAGTCCCAAAATAATTAAATTAAAACAACACAAAAATTAAATTAAAACAAAGCAATTCCCACTCTCTCTCTCTTACAGAGAAGAGATGATTTAGAAAAAATAATAACCCAAAACAAAATACCTTCCCCTCTAAAAAAATCACAACAAAACCAATATATGATTCAATCAATTTAATTCACCACCCTCTTTCACTGGGTGGGGAATCAAATAAAATGAAAATCAGGAAAAACACAAAAAACTATTTAAATGGTAGTAAACAGAATTAAAATAACAAGAATCCTTCAGTCCTCCCTCCCAACCCTTATTACACCCTTCAATGCACTAAAATAATTTCCCACTATTTAGTGGGAGCAAATGTAAGAAGGGCTATGATAGCAGTAGCCAGGCAACAATTAAAACCAGAGGCTGTATAACCAGTCACCAGAGTGTCTCCTGAAAAAGTGAACCAGTGCAGGGAGCTCACACCTCCTCAAGATAGATGCCACAACAATGTTCCAAGTGTACCACCACTCACAGATGCACTGAATCCCAGAGGTCACCAGAGATGGAAAATTAATCATCACTCTCACTGCCCAAAAGCTACAGGTGTTCCACCAGGCACTCTCACTGTCTGAGAATTCACAACAGGAAACATCAGGTAATAAAGTGACAATAAAGAGGTCTGACCGTGTCCAAAGTCCAAGGCCCGTGCAATTCCTCCTCTTCTTCCTCCAGGTCCAGTCCACTCAAAAGCTGGCAGGGGCCCAAAAACACTCCGCCCATGGAGACAGCACCAGAAATATTTCACTACCACAGCTTTGGCCTATGGCTTAGTATCGGCCCACCAGCCAACACCTCCCTCCCCGGAGGCCTGGAAGAACCACAAGCTCATCACCTGGCTCTCCAGCTGACTCAAAGCCTGGTATTCCATGCAGTAGCAAATCCAGCAGCCAGTCACTGGGACAGAGTCGGGCCCTCCCACCACACCAGCAATGGACCCCAGAGACACATATTCACAGGGCAACAACATCTCCAATCTTGAACAAGTGAAACTGTGGCCAAAACCCAGAAACATTCCTGGTTTTCTGATGTCAGCTCAGGGTGACAAGGCAGGCAAAAACCTCTTCTTTGAGTCTCCACTCCGGTTTGTCAGCTCCAATTCACCAGTTCCTCTTCTCAGTTCATCCCAGCACTATCACTCCCCACCACTTCTGCACCTCACAGGTACAGGGCAACAAACGGTAAGTCATTTCAGGAGTAAAATAGCACCAGGGATATTACAGTGATCGACCCAGTAACAAGGCCCTTATCCTGAGCGGTAGCAGGATGGTCAAAAATGTCCCTAGTGCACACTAGAAGGGGTTCCTATTTCCCGATAATGCTCAGGGGAGCTTGCTGCCTCACTTTAATCCCTGATTAACAAGCATCTAAATTAAAAAACAGAAACAGTCCCACTGAGGACACTAAACTAAGCCTACAAGATGGGGCAAAATGACAATAAAATAATACAGGAAACGCAAAACACTAAAATAATGCAAACAAACACAGAGAGCTCAGTTGCAGCTCACAGCAAGCCCAGCCTGGCAGCCATGCTGAATGCCTCTGGTGATCTGGGCGAAGGGGGTGTCGTGGCCATGGGCAGGTGCAGGGTGGGATACACACCGGATTTATGCAGTGAGCGCCAACTCAGCACCTTTGTGAATCTGAGTAAAATGTTATTTATACTCATTTAAAATCTTTAGTTTTTATCTGATTGATTCAATGACTCTCCTGCTCACCTTTTTTCTGCCAGAGTCCTCCATGGCCAGCCCTGCGATGTGACTGAGAGCTAACTGATGCGGGATGTCTATATGCATGCAGGCATGTTGTAAATGTTATTGTCTTATACAGCACATTACTGCACTTACAGTACTGGTAACAATCAGCCAAGGAAAATGCTTAGACATAATATTTACAATATGCTTACAGGCTAATAGATGTCCTCCACCGCTTGGCACTATGGTCATGTCATCAGGGGGTTGTCTGTGAGGGATAGTGGGATAATAATAGTTGGTGAGTGTCACAAGATCAGCTAAGTAAAACTAAAGATTTTAAATAAGTGAATATAAACAAAATGTTACTCTCATTGTGATTTTGTTAATTGCAACCTAACAGTAGGCCCAGATTTTTTCCTTCATGGAAGCTGAGAATTCCCCTTTTCAGTCAGTGAAGATCCACATAATATTATTGCAAGAGACTAAGCTAATAGCTGCTAAGGCCCTGAAATTGTGTAGGGAGTGGGTGAGCTAATGGACCACAGTTGAGCGATCTCTTTGAAAGCTGGTGTATCCATTTTGTTTCATACGCCCCATCCTTGGAAGATATTCCACCATCAGACTGATACTGAAAGGAGGTGACTGCTTGTACTGAAGGATCATTGCTGGTCACCAGCGTGCATGCCCATAATGCAGAAATGTTTTGAAAACATAGGGTCCTTGAGCTAAACACAGTTCAGGGCAGTGCAGCATCAAAGAGGGTGGCCAGCCCCATGCTGAATGTGTTAAATCCAAAACAAGAACAGACACCACACTGTAAACTTCAGAGGGAAAAAAAAATATTTATTCAATAAACAAATGTCCAGCAAAATATACACAATGCTACTACAAACAAAACCCTAGTGATTTCTGTGACAACTCATCTTTCCCTCTGTGCTGAAACAGCTTTTAGAGATATGTCTGCCCTCAGGTATTCGCTGCCACCAGCTGGACTGTCTCCAGCGCCAACCTTCAAGCTTACGAACTTGAATAATCAAGCGTGCAATTGCACAAGTTAAAGTCTGGTAGTGTATCTCTTTTGGGTGGCAGATGCTACACAGAGTTTACCTAAGCCAGTGGAACCCAAATATTACCTTAGAAAAATGACATCACAGTCACAACTGTTGAGCAAATAAATAGCTTTTTACTTAACAGAAAGTGCACTGAGCATTTACAGGATATACTGTATATTTACAACACAAGAGAATAACACTCATACAGGAAACGTAAACAAATGTTTTTAAACAAGAGATGGCAAAAGAAGGCTATTACTGAAATATGCTAGCACTAAACTTACCCTTTCCTGACCTTCTAAGAGACACTGGACACTATTCTAACTGCCAGCTCCCATGGACATAGCTACAAGAGTAGGCTCCAAACTTATGTTTCCCCTCCCAGCTTCCAAAGCAAAAGAGAGCACTTCATTGTCTTTCAGCCTCTTATATATTCTCCTGGGAATAGGTAATGCCTATTCCCCTTTGAATGCACCAACCATCTAACATGTATGTATTTAATTGTCCCAATCAGACTGAACACCTATCGGTGACCAATTATATTCCATTTTAACTTTCAGTTTATATTTGAATGACCCAATCCGTTCAAACTGCCCTGTGTATGTGTCTGCAGGTCTGTGTGTGTGTGGAGATGTCCACTCAAGATTTATGATCCAGCTCTTATCTAGCAGCTAAGGAGGACTGCAAATTCCACAAGCTGGATAGTGGATTTTAGCCTGTGTTTTTTTTTTCAAACTGCTAAAAAAAAAAACAGCTAGAGAATCCAAACCATTAACTCTTTCCATACTATTTCTGTAACATCCCCCCCCCCAGATAATGAAAGTGACACAGCTGTTCATGCAATTACTGGGAAGTGCCCAAAAGTATCCAGCCATGCTGTTAGCCCTGTCTAGATAGCCCATCTGCATTTGCATTTTGTTTGCCACTGCGATGCTGGATGGTCATGTTGTATGCCTGCAGTACCAAACTCCAATGTAGTAGTTTTCCATTTTGCCCACTTGACCTATGAAGCCAAATCAGGGGATTATGATCTGTGACCACAGTAAATTCTCTCCCATATAGGTAAGGCTGCAGCTTCTGAAGGGCTCTCACTATTCCCAAGCATTCCTTCTCGATTGTGGCGTATGCCTCCTGTCTGGGCAAAAGCCTCCGGCTGAGGTACACAACCGGGTACTCCTCCTCTTGCTGGGTAACTTGGCTCCTCACAGTCCCCAGCCCATGCTCTGAGGCATCCACATGGACCATAAACTTTAAATTATAATTGGGACTAGCCAATACAGCTGGGCCGCTTAAGGCCTCCTTTAGCTCCTGAAAAGTGACCTCACAGCCTTCTGACCACTTCACTGTTTCTGGCTTTCCCTTCTTGGTTAAGTCTGCCAGGGACTTAGCCAGATCACTATAGTGGGGAACAAACCTTCAGTAATACCCTGCTGCCTCTAGAAATGCCCTGACCTGTTTCTTTGTGGTCGGAGTAGGCCAGGCCAGGATGGCATCAACCTTGGCAGACTCCAGGCGGATGTGTCCACTACCCACCCAGTGCCCAAGGTAGGATACTTCTGCCATACCTATTTGGCACTTTTCTGCCTTGACTGTCAGACCTGCATTCTTTAACCTGTGGAACACCTCCCATAAATTATTGATGTGCTTATCTCAGGTCTGGCTGTATATGGTTATATCATCCATATAAGCCAATGCAAACTCATCTACCCCAGACAGAATGCGATCTACAAGCTGTTGAAAGGTTGCAGGTGTATTCTTCATTCCAAATGGCATTACACTGAATTCATATAAACCAAATGGAGAAACAAAAGCTGATCTCTCCCTGGCTGCAGGGGTCAGAGGTACCTGCCAATAGCCCTTTGTTTGGTCTATTGTGGTCAAATACTTGGCTCCCCCCAGTCGCTCCAGGGTCTCATCTGTTCTGGGCATGGGATAGGCGTCGGACTCCATGCAGCTATTCAGCATCCGGTAGTCAATGCAGAATTGTGTGGTGCCATCCCTTTTGGGGATCAATACCACGGGTGATGCCTTTGGGGCTACTAGATTCCTGGATTACTCCAAGTTCCAGCATCTCCTTGAGCTCCTCATTCACAGTCTGCTTATCGTGCTCAGGTACCCTGTAGGGGGACTGTTTCAGGGGAACCTGGGTCCCTGTATCCACATGGTACTCTGCCATCGCGGTGTACCCCAGTTTCCCTGTGAACATGTCCTCAAATTCTCTCAGCACACCCCTAATTTCTTGCACCTGGGCTGGTGTAAGCTGTTCTGAGAGGGTAAGGTTGTCCACAGAGGATGCAACCCTGGCCTCCCCAAGTGGGTCTACCAGTGGATCTATCTCAATTTCCTCCTCTGGGGCACTGCATACAGCAAGGACCATTTCCTCCCTGTCATGGTAGGGCTTCAGCAAGTTAACATGATACACCTTTCATTTCCATCTCCTGTCTGGTAGCTTTATCATGTAATTGACATCACTAACCTTTTGGACAATGGAGAATGGCCCCTCCCATGCTGCCTGTAATTTATTCTGTCATACAGGGATGAGTGCTATCACTCATTGTCCCACCTCATATTCTCTGACTCAGGCCTCACGGTCATACCAGACTTTCTGCCACTGTTGTGCAGTGGCCAGGTGCTCCTGAGCAAACCCCATGAACTCCCTAAGGCAGGTCCTGAAGTTCAGGACATACTCCACAACAGACTCTCCTTGGGAGACACGGTCCCCCTCCCATTCATCCTGAATCAAATCTAGGGGCCCCCGCACCCTATGACCAAACAGGAGCTCAAAGGGTGAGAACCCTGTGGACTCCTATGGGACTTACCTGTATGCAAATAGGAGATGAGGCAAATATTTGTCCCAGTCCCTCTTATGCTTGTCAGCAAAAGTCCTTAGCATGGTCTTAAGGGTTGAATTAAATCATTCCACCAGACCATTAGCTTGGGGGTGGTATGAGGAGGTTTTGAGCTGCTTTACCCCACACTTCTCCCACAAACTACTCATTAACCCTGACATGAAATTGGCACCCCGGTCCTACTGTATCTCCTGGGGAAAGCCCACCCTGCCAAATATTCCCAACTGTGCATCTGTCACTGGTTCTGCCTCAGAGGATGTTAGGGCCACTGCCTCTGGGTATCTGGTGGCATAGTCGACAACTACCAGCATATACCACTTACCAGTGTGATTTGGGGTGCTCAATGGCCCCACTATGTCCACAGCTACCCTCTTGAAGGAGTCATAAATAATGGGCAGGGGCACCAAAGCTGCCTTGGCCTTGTCCCCCATTTTCCCCACCTGCTGGCACTGTGGACAAGTCCTACAACAATATGCCACATCCTTGCCAATAACAGGCCAGAAGAAATTGTTGGTTAGATGCTTTTTTATGCACCTCACCCCAAGTGCCCTGAAAAAGGGATATCATGGGCAAGGGCCAAAAGCTGCTGACAGTGAACCTTAGGGACTACCAGCTGCTGGAGTACCTCACCATCTAGCCCTTCCTCTGTTGTACATTCTCTGTACAACAGCCCATTGTCCCAGTAAATGGACTCTTTACCCCCCTGAGAATGCTCAGCCCTATGAGCTATTTCCCTCAGTTTTTCCAGGGTAGGGTCAGTTCACTGTGCAGCACTCAGCTGCCCTCGTCTGACCCTTCCCAGTGCCCCTTCTGAAGGAAATCCTGTGGGCTCCTCTATTTGTGACTGGGGTTCTGTACTGCTGCTTCTAGCCAGCCCTTCCCCTGTGCTAGACCCTTCTTCAGCTGCTGAGGGTGTGGCTGGGCCACCCAGAGTCACCTCCTTTTCACCTTCAGAAGATTGCCCTTGTGCCTGACTATGAGTTACAACACACACCAGTCTTTTCCTGGGGTCCAAATCATTCCCCACAATCATATTTACAGGTAGGTCCTCTACAACTCCCACCTCCTTTTCTCCATGGCCCCCTTCCCAGCTCAGGAAGACTGTACCCAGTGGTAATTGGACTGATGGCCCTGTAAATGCCCAGACCCTGGAGTATTTCCCATGCACCATCTGCTCTGCCCGAATGAGATCCTGCCTCACCAGGGAGATGTCAGCACCTGTGTTCCACAGTCCTTGTGTTACTATTCCATTAACTGTAATGGGATGCAGATTCTCATCAGAGGAGAGTGGTGCTTCAGACCAAACACACCATACAAACACACCAGTGCTCTTTTGATCACCAACTCCCCTATACCTCTGCCCCTTAACCAGATTCTGAGGGCAGTTATATCTCAAGTGTCCCACTTGCTTACAAATATGGCATTTCTTGGGTCCTATTTCTTGATTCCCCTTAGAACCAGAGGGTTCTACTTTGGGCACAGGTGCAGGCTGGTTTCCTTTGCGCTGCCCCCCATGGGATCCCTCATAACCATGTGCTGCCCCCCCACCATAAGACTTATGCTGTGTGTATGGCCGGCTAGACAGATACATGTCAGCGCTTGCTGCCACCTCTGTTGAGGAAGCACATGCCTGGTCTAGGAGCCATACGCGCATGTCCTCAGGTACAATTTTAAGGAATTGTTCTCTCACCAATACATCTTTGATTAGTTCTACAGTGGTTGCTTTAGCCCTCTCCATCCACATATCAAGGTAAGTACACAGCTGAACCTGCAGTTCTGCATAACTGTCTTCTGGGCTTTTCTTTAACTCCCTAAATTTTCTTCTATAAGCCTCAGGGGTTAATTCAAAATGTGTTAACAACACTGTTTTGACTTTATCATAATCAGCATAGTCTTCATTACTCATTTTAGTAAATGCATGCAACGCTCTCCCCATAAGTAAGGGTGTGAGATAAGTTGACCAGGAAGTCTTAGTCAATTTTAATTGGTCACATACTCTCTCAAATGACCTTAAAAATAAATCAAGGTCATCTCCCTCTTTAAACTGAGGGAACAATTTAGAATTCATTTTGGCTTCATGAGGTAAACTCACTCCACCATTACTCATGGTTTGCTGACTGCGCAGGGTCATTATCTCCTTTACATGCTGTCATTCTTTTTCTCTTTCTTCATGTTCTTTCTCTCTGTCTTGGTGTTCTTTCTCTCTCTCTGCCAGTCTTTTTTCTTCCAGTTTTTCCTCTGCTTCCTGTCTTTTTGTCTCTACTTCCCATCTTTTTGTCTCCGCTTCCAGTCTTTTTGTTTCTGCATTCAACTGTCTTGTTTCTGCTTCAGCATCCAGTCTTTTCAACTCCAGTGCCCTTTCTTGCAGCAACAGCTGCAGTTGCACTGCCTGAAGCTGGTTTGGGGGTCTGCTGCCTCAGTTCCTGACTCACCCCCAGCGACTGTCTGCTTCAGATCATGTGCCAAGAGGGCAGCTATGAGGTCTGCCTTTTTCTTGTGTTTTAGACCTTCAGGCTGAATCCCCTTTTCCTGGTACCTTTCAAAAAGCTGTGGCACAGTAAATGAGTCATACTCCATGTAGCTCATTCCCTACTGCTACACTATACTGTGCTAACTAGAAACAAACAAAACTGTTGTGCAAATGTATTCCCTTATATATCCTGTTTTGCAACACTAAGGTAACTGTTCCACTGGCAAACTCTGTAACTCAGTGTGCTACGCAGTCCGCTATCATCACCCCACCACTGCCAACCAATATGTGACAACCCACCTCTCCCTCTGTGCTGAAACAGCTTTTAGAGAGGTGTCTGTCCTCGGCTATTTGCTGCCACCAGCTGGAGTGTCTCCAGCGCCAACCTTCAAGCTTACAAATTGAATAATCAAGCGTGCAACTGCACAAGTTAAAGTCTGGTGGGGGGTCGGTGGGATACTGTAGAAGGGGTTTTCTTTGAGGTGTTTTCTTTCTTTTCTTGATGTATTGGAGTTGGTGATGGGGGGCATGGGGGGAAAGGAAAGGGGTTTAGGTTTATGTTTATGGTTTTGCCAAAAGCATATATTCATATTTTTCTGCATTATGTGATCATGGTGTATTGTATGTTAAACTTTTAATAAACTTTGAATTACGAAAAAAAAACAAGTTAAAGTCCGGTAGTATGTCTCTCTTGGGTGGCAGATGCTACACAGAGTTTATCTCAGCCAGTGGAACCCAAATATTACCATAGAAAAATGACATCACAGTCACAACTGTTGAGCAAATAAATAGCTTTTTACTTAACAGAAAGTGCACTGAGCATTTACAGGATATATATTTACTACACAAGATAATTACACTCATACAGGAAAAGTAAACACATGTTTTTAAACAACAGATAGCAAAAGAAAAAGGCTACTACTGAAATATGCTAGCACTAAACTTACACTTTCCTGACCTTCTAAGAGACATTGGACCCTATTCTAACTGCCAGCTCCCATGGACATAGCTACAAGAGTAGGCTCCAAACTTATGTTTCCCCTCCCAGCTTCCAAAGCAAAAGAGAGCACTTCATTGTCTTTCAGTCTCTTATGTATTCTCCTGGGAATAGGTACTGTACCGTATACACTGTATATACCTTTTCTTCCTTGTATATTATTGCTTTTTGTACACCTGCTTCTGTACTGTACTTTGATGTATTCATGACCAAGTCCACCTTGCAAATGAGCCTTGCTCAATGGTGCCCGCCTGGATAAATAAAGATTTTGATTGATTGACTGATTGATTGATTCCCCCTTTGAATGCACCAACCATCTAACATGTATGTATTTGATTGTCCCAATCAGACTGAACACCTATAAGTGATCAATTATATTCCATTTTAACCTTCAGTTTATATTTGAATGACCCAATCCATTCAAACTGCCCTGTGTAGGTGTCTGCAGATCTGTGTGCGTGTGTGGAGATGTCCACTCGAGATTTATGACCCAGTTCTTAACTAGCAGCTAGGGAGGACTGCACATTCCACAAGCTGGATAGTGGATTTTAGCCTGTGTTTTTTTTTCAAACTGCTAAAAATACCCAGCTAGAGAATCCAAACCATTAACTCTTTCCATACCATTTCTGTCGCAGTTTCACTCTTGTGAGTCTTGCTAAGGGGGTGTGTCTGATGGGAACACTGATACTGCCTTATACACAGGTATCTCATTAATATTCATAAACAGATATACATATGTATAACACATGATAAAATCAGATAAAACAATTACCGACATAATTAAAGCACCTTAAAGAATGCATCTTACACTCTAACTAAAGCAGCATTTCTATTTAAATATTACAGGCTGTAAAGGGACAAGCTTCACTTAAATGTGTTAAGACCCTGTGTTGCCTAATTAAGAATGGAGTCCAGCTGCGTGAGTGAAAAATTAGTGAACGAAAGAATGTTGTGATCACTCATATTGCTTATAATGGCAACTGCAAAGATACCTCCACTTCACTCAGACTTCAGGCCTAATTGTAACCTCAAGCTTGTGGGGGTAAATGTATCCTGGGGGATCCACAGGCACAATATTTCAGCTTCATGTAAAACAGCCTAAAAAGAAAGAAGACAAAAATTAGAAGCTGTTCAGGAAAGGGTAACATAGCCATAATGTGAAAGTCAAAATATTATTTAAGGAATGGTTTCAGATCCCATTGGTCATTTAGTCCCTTGGGTCTGGCACTATCAAGTTTAAATATCCAACTACTCTCTTTCCTGACTAATTGGTTTTCTCCATCACTTCCCTGCTTGGGATGTGGTACCCATTCTAAGACCATGAATTTCAAATCTTTGGATTTCGATCTATGTGGTATTGCGAAGTACACTCAACCAGTGTTCTGATTATTGACAATGGACTGGGCATGTTCCTATATTCTCTGCCTGAGAGGATGCACTGTTTTACCAACATAAAATAAACTGCAAGTACACCAAAACATATGAACCACACAGGAGGTGTCACAAGTTATCAGTTCTCTGATGTCTGCCTTAATATTAGGATTACCAGATGTTGAAACATTTTATCATTAACTGCTCATTTACAAATATTGCATCTGGGACATTTGTAAAATTCCTTTGGTCTCTGTGGCAACCAAGTCCCATGTCTCTCTATGCCTGTGTTCACTTCCATTTTCATCCTGCTATGCACCAGCTTATCTTTAATGTTGTCACCTCTCTAAAAAGTTACTCTGGGTCTTGGTTCTACAGCTGCCCCTACCTCTGTATCCCTAAGCAAGATGTGCCAGTTTTGGTGAACAATAATTCCAATTATACCTGTACAGTTATTATATTCTGTGATAAAGGTGCAGGTATTTCATTTTGTCTAGTTTTGTCTTTTTCAGTCAGAAACTGATTTATATCTATCTTTCATACTTTTTGTCTTGATGTTGCTAGCAGGTTGATATCATACTCCTTATTCAAAAATCTAACCTCCAGCTCATCTGCCTGCTCTCAAAATCTTCCATGGTGCTACAGTTTTGATGAAGTCATAGGAATTGGCTATTTGGAATGAAATTCTTGGGGCGCAGGTGGTGTGCACCACTGGCATTCAGCAAAGAGTTGGTGGCAGTGTGTTTTCTATAACAGGTTGTTAAAACCTTACCTCTGTTAAGATTATCCTGGGACAAAGTTATGTCAAGAAAATTCAACCTGTTCTTATTAAAATTATAAGTAAAGCAAAGATTCAGATCATTAGTATTGAACAAACTGACACATTTTGCTATCTCTGTTATGTGCTGTCCCGGCCCCCCAGACACAAATCACATCAGCAATAAAACACAACCATTTTTTAAAGTTAACAGAGTCGGGATCAACTGTGTGATCAAAGATGATATTCTTCTCCCATAATCATAGGAACAGATTATCAAAGCTCAGTGCCATGGCTGCACCCATAGCTGTGCCACAGATTTGAAAGAAGTAGCACTGTTCAAATTCAAATTGTTGTGTGTAAGTATGAATTCCAGGGATCTGATAATAAAATCAATGGCTATATCATTTTTGTCACTGGATGATTTCAAGGAAAATCTGATGGCTGATATACCTTGACAATCCCTGATGGATGTGTATAAGGCTTCAACATCTATTCCTAGCCATACATACTCCTCCCTCCATCAGAAATTCTACATTTTTCTTAAAACATCTAATGTATCTTTAAGATAAGAAGGAAAACTAAATACACAGTTTTGCAGAAAAAATCCACAAATTTCCCCAAAGTTTTTGTTATTAAACCAATACCTGAAACAATCGGTCTCCCTGCAGGATTCTCTCTATTTTTATGGATTTTAAGCAGGATATAGAACCCAGGTGTAACACGGTGCTCTTTCCACATGAATTTATACTCATCCTTAGAAATCTAGTCACCTCAGACTAAATATAGTGGAGTTACCTCCCAAATATTGGTGTAGGATCACCCTTTAGAAACATAGAAACATAACATTTGATAGTAGATAAGGATTGTTTCACCAAAACATTCTGCTCGTGTTCCACACCTACAGTACTGTCACACCATAGACCCTACTTGATTTCCTGCTTTATCCCCTTTCCTTGCTTCTAAGTTTCCCTTATACATATGTCCTTATTCTTTCTTGACTTCACACCATATATTCAAAACAGCCAACAGTTTTGTAGCTTGACGCCGTTTCTGTTTTATTGGAGATTTTTCTTCATTGTGAACTTAAAAAATCATTTGTTCCAATAAAACGGAAATGAAAAAAGAGCAGAACTAAGGAACTTTAAAAATGTTTCAGAAGTGGAATATGAGCCACAATGTGAAGGTGTGGAAATTTAATTTAAATAGAAAGTGAATATAGCAGAAACAACACTGTGTATATTTTTGGCCTGAAGAAGTGGCATCAAGCTACAAAACTGTTGCCTGTTTTGAATATATGGTGTGAAGTCAAGAAAGAATAAAGACTTTTACAGAAATGCATGGACTACTGGATTTCAGTCTTACAATATTTATATATTTTGTATGAGAATGTCAAGTAAGATGATCCAGGATTATTAGTTATTAAAATAGATGGCAAACTGTACCATCATTGATGGATCCCTTATACATATCCCATGCCTTCTTAAATCCCATTACAGTTTCTGCTCTGACCATCTCCTTGGGTGTTTACTCGGGTGCCCTTTAGTTCCATATATTTATTTTCATCCTGTAACAGTGTTAAGATTATTTTGCTGTAGTTATCTTTATAAAGAATAACAATTTTCCCATCCTTATCTGATGGTTTAATTACCAGAGATGTGCTGTTAGATAATTCCTCAAGCGCTAAGTGTTCATTTTCTGTATGTTTGTGTTTAGTAGTAGTAGGAGGAGGAGGAGTAGTAGTAGTGGTAGTAGTAGTAGTAGTAGTAAAAGTTTATTAGGTGAGACATTCTTTCTCAACAGATCTTTTACTTCTCTACAGGCAGTTCTCTCAAAAATATTTAATGCTGCTTTACTGATTTTTGGACAGACTTGTGATTTAACTCGAAGTAGTGCCTTTATCTGCTGCTTCAGATCTTTACCTGGCAAAAGCATTCCAGGACCTCCATTGTATGGGAGGTTAAAGGGTCAGCTAGCATATTATTATCCATTTCATATGCATTAGACAACCATAGGCTTTCTAAAGCTTCTAAATCAGGATTAATAGTCCCCAAATTAATAAGGCTGGCATCACCAGTTTCAACATGGTTATTATAACCACATTGGCGATCAGGTTGTCCATGATTAATGTCAGTGACTTGTGTGATCAAAAGCAATTCCAAGGCAGAGGACTTAATAGAATCATTTTGTTCAGAGATGGCTGATAAAATGTAATCCAGGTCCTTTATCTGAGATATTTATTCTTCTTCCATGAAGCCCATAGCTTCTGCCTGCTCAGTGTTATTTAAATACTGTGCAAAAAAAATATTTAAGCCAGTGTTCTGAAGAATTTGTGTAAGTCTACAAACAACTGAAACTCATTAACTCAGGGGAAGAGATGTGCAAAGTAGGAAAACTTAATTTTGTAGAAATTTTCGAGAAATTTCCTCATTTCGCTAAACTAATTCATGGTATGAAGCCCAGTTTCTCCCCCCAAAAAAATCCTCGAAATGCAGAGCTTGAACTCCACTGGTGGAGTTTGGCAATTTTGCCTGTGAAGTTCAAACTCTGCTCAATCGCTGATCCTCTGTGTGAAGGATGTAAACCTTTCTCTGGTGGTCTAGTAAACCCCCCATCACCTCACCATTGAAGGCAGTGCCCCATTACCCGAGTCCCCCCAACCCGACTTCTAGAGGATGACTGGCATGGCCCTCCTCAATCCTCCGTGGCCAGCCACCTGACTGAGCTATCAGTGAATGAGCACATACTTGTAAGAGCATGTGCTTATTCATTGCCAGTTCATGCTTATTCATTGAGCTCTTTGACCTATATCATTGTCACAAAGAAGAGCATAGGGCTGTTCTGGTTGCCAGCAGGGAGAGCAGGATGTAGGAGACTGGCATTGTGGACTCTGGAGGGGGTCCACAATGTCATTGAACATAGAAACATAGACTTTAATGGCAGATAAGGACCACTTGGCCCACATAGTCCGCCCATTTCCTTACCTAGAGGATAAGCTGCAGATCTTATTTAACCAACAGCCTATTTCTTCCTACCCCCCACAAAAATTGTGTTATGTCTGTCCCATGCATTCTTGAATTCTCTCACAGTTCTAGACCCCACAGCCTCCTCAGAAAGGCTATTCCATGCATCCACCTCCTTCTCTGTGAAAAAATACTTCCTCACATTGCCCCTGAGCCGTCCCCCCTCTATCTTCAAATTGTCTCCCCTTGTTCATGCACATCTCTTTTTCTGAAAGATGCTACCCTCTTGGACTTTATTGATTCCACTGAGGTACTTAAATGTTTCTATCATGTCCCCTCTCCCTTCTTTCCTCAAGGGTATACATATTAAGCTCCTCTAGTCTCTCCTCATATGGCTTCTCTTGCAGACCCTGCACCATTTTAGTTGTCCTCCTCTGAACTGCCTCTATCCTGTCTATGTCCTTGGGGAGATGGGGTCTCCAGAACTGGATGCAGAACTCCAGATGGGGTCTCACCAACTGTCTGTACAGGGGGATAACACCTTCCAGTTTTCTGCTGGTGATGCCTCTCCCTATACATCCCAGTATCCCCCAAGCCCTTCCTACCACCTTCTCGCATTGCTTGCCAACCTTAAGGTCATCTGATATGATTACTCCCAGGTCCCTTTCCATTTTTGTTGTTGTTACTACCTCCACCCCATTGTGTAATCTTCCCCTGGGTTTTTGTTTCCCAGGTGCATTATTTTGCACTTCTTTGCAATGAATCTATGCTGCCATACTTCTGACCATTCCTCCAACCTTGCCAAGTCCCTTCTCATCTTTTTTACGCCTTCTTGTGTATCAACCCTGTTGCAGATTTTTGTGTCATCTGCAAAGAGGCATACTTTTCCTTCCAGTCCCTCTGCAATGTCACTTATAAAGACATTAAAAAGGACTGAAACCAGTACTGAACCCAGCGGTACCCCACTAGTAACCCCTCTTACTTCAGAGTAGACTCTATTTACAATTACTTTCTCTCTCCTGTTATCCAGCCAATGTTTTACCCAGGCTACCACCCTGGGACCCACTCCCAGACTGGTTAATTTGACTATTAATCTTTTGTGTGGGACTGTGTCAAATGCCTTGCTAAAGTCTAGGTAGGCCATGTCCACAGCCCCTCCCTGGTCTACTACTTTGGTCACCCAGTCAAAGAAATCAATTAGATTCATCT
Organism: Neoceratodus forsteri; assembly: GCA_016271365.2. NCBI lineage: Eukaryota > Metazoa > Chordata > Ceratodontiformes > Ceratodontidae > Neoceratodus > Neoceratodus forsteri. Next base: position 132,145,597 of record CM057456.1, on the reverse strand, counting down.
GACATGACCTTCCCACTGTGAACCCATGCTGCCTTGGGTCCTGTGTCCCACTGACCTCTAGGTAATCAACAATTCTTTCTTTCAGAAGTGATTTCATCACTTTCCCTACCACCGAGGTCAAACTGACAGGTCTGTGGTTTCCTGCCTCTGTCTTTGTCCCACTTTTGTGAAAGGTAATCACATCTGCCTTCCTCCAGTACTCAGGTACCACACCATCCTCCCATGATTTGATAAAATGGGTAGTCAGTGGTGTCATTAGTTCTCTGCTTAATTATTTTAGAATTCTGGGGTGAATTCCATCTGGCCCCATTGCTTTGACCACCTTCAGTTTTAGGGGTTCTTTTAGAACCCTTTCTTCTGTGAAAAGACTGGGATCAACCCCCCTATCTGGAGTGCTTCTGTTAATTGGATTAGGCACCTCCCCTCCTCCTCCTCTTTTGTGAATACTGAGCAGAAGTATTCATTCAGTATCCCTGCCTTTTCACTGTCCCTCTCTGCCCACCCACCGTCTATTCTATTCAGCCTCACTATCCTCTCTTTGTCTTTCTACGCTCCCTGATATACCTGTAAAAGGTTTTATCCCCCTTCTTAACTGAGTTGTCTATCTTTTCCTCAGTTTGGGCCTTTGATATTCTGACTACCTTCCCTGCTTCCTTCTGCCTTAACTGGTACAGTTCTCTGTCCTGCTCCTTCTGTGTTTCCTTATACTTCCTAAATGCTATCTTTTTCTCCCTAACCTTCACCACCTCTTTGAGAACCATAGTGGCTTTTTCTTTCATTTTGATTTGTTTATTTGCTTCACATAAAGGCTTGTTGCCTCTGTGATGGCAGTTTGATATTCCCCATTGTTGCTCCATCCTCCTTCTAGCCTGTTTGCTGTGCTTTTCAAGGCACCTCCCATCTTGCCAAAGTCAGCCTTCCTGAAGTCCAGAACCCTCACTTTTGTATGACTTGACTCTGTAGCTGAGTTTATTGTGAACCACACTGTTTGGTGGTCACTTGTTCCCAAATGGCTACCCACTACTAGATCTGAGATCCTCTCACTGTCCCCATTTGAGAGTACGAGGTCTAAGATTGCTCCCTCATGAGTAGGTTCCAAAACTAGCTGTCTGAGGCATGCCACCTGAAGGGCATCGAGAATGGACCTGCTTTTGGATGTGGCTGCAGCAAAGGTGCTCCAGTTGACATCCGGCATATTAAGTTCCCCCATCAACAGTATCTCCCCTTTCTCTGCCATCCTAAGTATGCCTTCTATCATACTCTTGTCCATTCCTTCCCCCTAACAAGGGGGTCTGTATACAACCCCTGTGCAGACTGTGGTGCCATTTCCAGTCTCTAAGGTGACCCATAGTGCCTTCTCTCCTCCCTGTTTACTCTTTTGTTCAGTTGCTTTTAGCCCTTCCCTTACATAGAGAGCTACTCTGTCCCCCTCTTCTCCCCTTCCTGTCTCTCCTGTAGGTTGTGCACCCTGGTATGTTAACATCCCAGTCATGGTTCTCTGTGTACCATGTTTCTGTGACTGCTATGATATCCAGGCATCCCTCTTCCATCAAGGCCACCAGTTCAGGGAGCTTGCTGCCCAGATTACAGGTGTTGGTTCTCATTGCCCTCCATTTCTTGATGGTCTTACCCCTTTTTGCCCCATCCCTGCCCTTATTGCATTTGTCACTTTCTCCATTTACCCCTGTGCTTCTCCCTATCGACATCTCTATGTTGGTGTCTACCTCACTTAGTACCCTAATTTTTTTGGGGTGGGTTAAGGTTTCCCAGCTCCTCTCCAGTGCCTCCCCCCCTTGGCTAGTTTAAATGCTTGCCAATGAAACATTTAAACCTATCACCTAGGATCCTGGTTCCCCACCTGGACAGATGCAGACCATCACACCAGTATAGGCCTGCATCCCTCCAGGTGGACCCTCAGTCCCCAATGAAGCCAAATCCCTGATCTCTGCACCAGTTTTTCAACCATTGATTGAATTCCATGGTGTGGAGCACCCTAGCCTCACCTCTACCATAGACAGGCAGCACATTCGAGAAGGTTACCATGCATGCTATTTGTCTAAGGCCCTTCCCCATCTCCAAAAACACTTCTTGCACTGCTCTGATCCCTTTCTTAGCCAGATCATTTGTTCCTAGGTGGACAATGACATCCAGCTCCCTCCCCTGTGCAGCTGCTCCTAAAATCCTGAGGATTTGCTCTCTTCCCTTCAAGCCATGGCACCAGGCAGGCACCTTACCTCCCTCTCACCTTCCTCCCCCAGTTCTACCTTCCTAACAATGAAGTCCCCCACCAGGAGTTGTTTCCTTCCCCTGTGGGGTCCCATGCCACCCTCCTGTGGGTCTCCTTTGTGGAAGTTCCCAGCATCATCCTTGGTCTCCATTGTCGGTGCCTCCATAGACGAACCACACTTTTCCAGAATGGCACAGAAATTGTGGAGAGGTTCAACTGGAGGGATGTGCCTCTGTTACACCACCCTCACCCTCCCTGAGCCCACTGTGGTCCAACCACTCCTCTTTCTTGGCAACCTCTGAGACAATGGCAGTGACCCTGGTGGTCCCAGGGTGGGAGAGGGGGTCCCACAAATCCTGGCCAACTCAGCCTGGAGGTGAGCAACCTCCTCCCTCAGCCCAGAGAGGTGCCTGCAGATGGGACAACACCACATCCTCCAGAACATCTCCTGGAAGACTGCTGCTCCACAGCCTCTGCACTGCACCACTCCCATCATGTCTTATTTCTGGACCCATAATTGTTGTTTGGAATACTTGCTCTTTCCTCTGTTTGTTTATTTCTGTCCCTACTTACACCTCTATGCCCTTTTAGTTCCTGATCTTCCTGTTCTGAGACAAGAAGTTCCTATATTTCTCAGTAGTCTCCTTACTTGCTCAGAGTCAGACCTCCAGCAGCTGGGGGGGGGTGGAGAGCTACTCTTGCCCTTTTATGATGGTGAGTCTTTGGTGGCTCTGTGATCACTCACTTCCTGCTCCCAAACAGGAAGTTCCTGTTGTCAGTTAAATCCTGTGTCTATTAAAGTAGAACTGCCTTTGGGTGGAGGGGTGGAGGGTAGGGAAGTATGGCAATATAGTTCAACTATAGAAGTTTAGTTATACCAGCAGGTCCTTCCTCCTGGTGCTCTGCTTGTTCTCTGGCAGAAGCTATCTAAGGCAGTGCTTAAATCTGGTTTTAACCTGGCTCCTTCAAGCTAAGCCACTCCCCCTACTTTGCAAATCTTTCTACACTTAGTTAATTTCACAGATAATTCCATTCAGCCACCTGTGACAAGCACCTAGATAACTACACAGATAACACAGATAACAGATAACAATTCACTTCAACTAACTCTGACAAACAGATAAACGTTTTCTTTTTTTTTGTTACCCTAAATTGGAGGTCCCAGTACAAGAGTTCTAGTTCTTAGTTCAAGGAGAGAAATTCATTCCTCCCCATCCCATCCCCTAGCTGTGACCAGAACAGCCTCCTGCTCTTAACTGCACCACCAACAGAGCTCAAAATGAAGGAGGGTGAGCTGGCCTGTCAATGAATGAGTGCATGTTTGTACAAGTGTGTGCTCACTCATTGACAACTCAGTCAGGCAACCAGCCACATTGGAGAGAGGATGGCTGTGCTAGTCACCAGCTTGGGGTCAGGGTGGGGGGGAGTGGGGTGGTGAGACACTACCTACCACGGTGGGGGGGTCCACTAGACCAAAAGGGAAATGTACATGTTCTTTACATAGGGAATTGAGGATAGGGAGGGGGGCACTAGACCACCATGGAAAAATGTACTTATCACTTTACCATTCATGGGATTGGGATGTTTACCTATAGCGGTGAGGCATCCAATTTGCTGACATCCCCTATAGTGACAGTCACAGTGTCAAGTGTCGGCATTGCACTGTTTGGGATGACTCAGTGTTTTTATCAGGAGGCTCCACCTCCCACACCCCCTAGTCTCTAAATATACATCCCCGAGTCAGTGTTGTAGCAGGGAAGGGGCGCATCACTGGAAGATGCACCACTGGTGTCTGCAGGGAATAGCACAGTGACCCAATGATTTCAGGTGAAATCTGTCGCTGTGCTGGTCTTCAAGGTGGTGGTGTTGCTCTCCACTCAGTAGACAGTTAAGGATGGCGGGGTTACACTGAACACCCGAGACATTTTCTGCTATATTGGGCGGGTGATCCCTGTGGAAGGAGGGACCGCTAGATACCAAGGAAATCTTTTTAATATATCAGGTGAATTATCAAGTTGGGGAAGGGACCGCAAGCCACCAGGTAATATTATTTCTATTTTGGGCTGGGCTTTGGTTGGGGGGAGGGAACTGGACAACAAGGACAAAGTACATTTTTAATATTGGGCCAGCAATTGACCGGGTGGGGGACACCAGGTAATTTAATTTTACATCCAGTCTGTGATTGCCGGGGGGGGGCATTAGACACCAGGGAAAGATTGGGCTGACGATCAGAGAATTCTACATTTGCAACTTGTCTTTGCTTTGTTTTTGTTTGTTTTTTAAGTGAAATTTGCACTTAAAAAAATCCAAGAGCAAGGCAAAGTTACAAATGGCAAAATTTCTATAAACAGGACAATTTTGTGAAGTAATCCTAGGAGGCAGAAATTGTCGATTTTGCCAGAATTTCACCAGCGAAATAAAATGTTGTTGCATCTCTACTCGGGGGTAGGTACAAAGTTAAAGCCATTTAATAGTACCGTGGTCTGAAAATCAGTCAATGTTAAATCTGATTGATTTAATATTTGTAATTCAAGTTTTTTTTGCCTTTTTCTCAGTGCTTTTTCTGTTTTCATTTGTTATTTTTCTTCTTCCTCTTCTGCCAATTCTGGATTTCTTTTTCAGGAGCTTTTGCTTTGTCATTTATTTTTTGCCTAAAAAGGTCACTGGATTCTGTTTTATCCCTAGTTTTCACCTAGCTTGTAGCAACTGTTTGTCTTGTACAGCTGTGGCTTTTTATTTGTTTGCATCTGGAATCTTACTCTGAAGCTGACTCTGCTCTAAAGCACCTCCTACCCCAGTCAATATTTCACCTTTATCATAATCTTCAGAATCTCTAGCTAGTTTTTGGTTTTTCTTTCAATTATTTCTTCTTCATATTTTAGCAGCCTCCTCTGAAGAGTAGTATTTCATTCTTGAAAGCTTTTATCATCTTTAAATCTAAGTACTGTTTCCTTTGCTTCTTTTAGTTCCGTTGTTAATTCCTCATATTTTAGTGCACCGCCTTAATTATTACATCTATAAATTTCTTGGAACATTCACTGGCTATGTTAAGCCATTCTTCTCTAAATGGGAAAGTGTCCAATCCACTAGAAGAGTTCCATGTCAAAATATTGAGGGAATTACTGTGAGTGCAATAAGGATAATGGTAATAAGGCAGAAGTAATAATGGCGACAATTAAGTTTGGCGACCATGTAAGGGCAACACCTGCTTTTCTGCGGAGGGTTTTTCCCCCTCACCCATCATTGCTGGGGTCTTTGCCCCCCCAAATCCCCCATACTTATTAAACTAACTCCGGGGTCATAGCACCTCGGGGAGATGGAAGCAAATGTCACTGTTACTGCGGTCGCGCCGAACTTTACCAACACTGTTATTACTTTCACTGTATTGCCGTCACCCATGTTGCACTTTCCATAATTTCATCAGCATTATTACATGATACCACTAGCATTAACAATGGTCACCCTTAACACCCTAGGTGCCTGTTTCTTCTGTTGATATATTCATCCAGAGTAGTGATATTATATGTAACACCAATTTCCTTATACAGCAGCTTCTGTAGTTCATCAAAAGTACTTTTAATATTAGATTAATAAACTGATTGTGTTCTGTTACATTGCAGCTTCACTCTTGCTTTGTGGCATCTATTCTCCAAACTCTCAGTATGCTCCCAGCTGTAGTCAGTATTCTCCCTCGAAGTAGTTGCCTTTTCTGTTTCATGCATTGTAACAAGGCAAAGTCCATGCTATATTGCAAAAATCTTTAGGAGAACACCTCACAGGCCAGCAGTAGCAATGTGAGTTCAATTCAAAATGTCACTCCAAACCCACAACACCAAGGCTATGGCACCTGTGGTCAGCAGTACCTGACAGAATAATATTGTAGTTTGGAAAAGGTAGGGTCCAGATGCTAAACACAGTGTATGACAGGTGCAGCATCAAAGGGAGTGGCCAACCCCAGGCTGAAGGTGCTAAATCCAAAACAAGAGGTGCTGCACACTAGAGTGATAAAAAGGACACCAAACTGTAAACTTCAAAAATAAAAAAAAGTTGAATTTTGTCAATAAGCAAGTGTCCAGCAAAACATACACACTGTTACTACAAACAGAGTCCAGCGCTTTGACTCTCGCGAGTTTTCCTCAGGTGGTGTGTCTGATGGGAACACTGGTACTGCCTTATATACAGGTACCTCATTAATATTCATAAATAGACATACATATGTATAGCATAGGATAAAACAATTACTGAGGGAATGTAAAAGTCAAAATATTATTTTTGTAGTCTATGTCTTGTTGTACACTTGCAATATAATTTATGTTGGTAAAATGGGTCATCATCTCAAGCAGAGAATTCAAGAAAATGTCCGGTCCATTGTCAATGAGCAGAATGCTCCAGCTGGGGTGCACTTTACAATTTCACTTAGATTGAAATGTGAAGATTTGAAATTAATGGGTTTAGAATGGTATCACACCCCAGGCAGGGAGGTGACAGAGAAAACCAACTACTCAGGAAGGAGAGCAGTTTGATATTTAAACTTGATAGTGTCAGACCCAAGGGACTAAATGAGCAGTGGGATCTTAAACCATTCCTTAAATAATATTTTGGACTTCACATTCTGGCTACACTACCCTTTCCTGAACAATTTCAAATTTTTCTTTTCTTCTCTCTTTCTACATGAAACTGAAATATTGTGCCTATGGATCCCCTGGGATACATTCACCCCCCCCCCAAGCTCGAGGTTACAATTTACACTCAAAGTCTGAGCGAAGTTGAGGTTTCTTTGCAGTTGCCATGATAAGCAAATATTGGTAATGACAGCATTCTCCTATTTTTCGTACTTTTTCTCTCATGCAGCAGGGGCCAGATTAACTAAATAGTTTTGAACTAAGTCCCACACCGCAACTCCATTTGCAGACCCAAATCTCCAGAGCTGCGGAGATTGCTATCCATAGTACAACAGTTGTGGATGATGCTACGGCTGGACCCACCAGCCATAACAATTCTCTGCTGCTGCAGAGATTTCCCTCTCAACATCTCCCAAAAGCCATTGTAAACCATGGAACTAGTCATAATCTGGCTTCACCATTCTGAATACCTGCATCTGTGAAAAACTGCAGTGACCTTTGGATTCCCAAGTGGCAATCCTCTTGCACCAAGTTTTTCCCTCAACTGCAGGAATTTCCAGCATTTAATGAATCTAGCCCCAGGACTCAATTTTTAATTAGGCAATGTAGGGTCATAGCACATTTAGGTGTATCTTGTTCCTTTACAGCCTGTGATATTAAATAGAAGTGCTGCTTTACAGTAGCTAGAGTGTAATATGTATTCTTTATGGTGATTTAATTTGTAATTGTTTTATCTGAATTAATCCTGTGCTATACATATGTGCGTCCATTTATGAATATTAATGAGGTTCCTGTATATAAAGCAGTACCTTTTTTCCCCATCAGACATACCCCCTGAGGAAGACTTGCAATAGTCGAAGCACTGGGGCTTTGTTTGTAATAGCAGTGGATATGTTCTGCCAGACACCTGTTTTTTGATTAAATAAAATGTTTGTTTTTTTTGTTTTACAGAGTTTACAGTGTGGTGTTTGTTTTCTCACTTTATTGTGCAGCTCCTCTTGTTTTTGATTTAGCACCATAATGCAGACAAGCCTGCCCTCTTTAATGAAATCAGCCAAGCCATTTCTGAGTGCATAGACCTGGCTATCCCCATCATGGTAGTGGAGGTTTACATCTCATATTGGAATATTTCTGAGACAGATCTGCAAGTCAATGGAGTCACATACTAATGCACTAGTGGCCCTTAAGGCACTGATGGCTGAGTTCTCCCTGACAGACACATGGCACCCGCTCCAAGCTCATTATACGTGCTATTCAGCCATGTATGACATCTCCCATAGGCTGGATTTCTGACTCACAATGCCAGCAGTCACCAAAAACATGTGAATCACTACCATAACCCTGCTATATCTTTTGTATTATGATCCACTGTCCTTAGTATGGGTCCCGCATTGCATAGTGAGAGATATACTACCTGGAGTCTGGATCTTCCACTGATCCAGGCTAGTGAATTTAAGGAGGAATCCTAGAGGAAGTTATTTCCTTTTTCAAAACAAATAACATGGCTGACACTTCCATAGGTACTGTATGGGAAGCCTTTAAGGCCACAGTGTGTGGTAGAATTATGGGCTACAGTATGTGGTCCATCACAGACATCTCACAGAGCCTGAGAAAAAGGATTTGGATGTGCAACTGGTGATGAATGAAAAATGATACAAGCAGGGAGCTGCACAGCACAAAAATGGACAACTGTTGGCAGACTTCAGGAAACTCAAGGTGCGGCTCAACCTACTCGCTACTAGGAAAGCAGAGCTAGCTATGCTGCATACTAAGAAGGGATACACCCACAACAGGGGATGGGTTTACTGAACATTAATCCATGCCTGGGAGAGGGGAGTTGGAGTCATGTGTTGAAGCCAAGTGACATCAACCACCCAGGCATGGATTAATGCTCAGTAAACCCATACCCTGGAGGGGGTTAATATTCTTATAACATGGGTAATGTTATGTTAGAGCTTTACCTAGATAAATAGTAAAATAAAGCCCTGTGAACATGCAACTGTGGGTATATCAGGGATTAATCAATGGTCAGGTGACCTGTTTGGACAAATCAGAAAATTGTATTTTCAGAACCCAAGTTATAAGCATCATTACTGGGATGGTGGAGAAAAAGCCGGTCAGCTGCTTGCATACATATCATGCAGGCAGGCTCAGAGACTAGTGGTGGGCGAAGTGAGCTCATTCTGCTCCACGAAGTGATTCGCAGAGCAAAGGCAGAATCGCAGAGTGCTCTATAATGTGAAGTGGAGTACTTCGCATTATAATGAGGAACATGAAGTCCATTGGAAAAAATGACTTTGCATTACTCTGCCTCCTCAGACCACTACTCTGCCAAATTTAAGGTGAAGTGCATTGCTGGCAGTGCACTTTGCCTCACTTCGCCTTGCTTTTGAGCTCTGAAGGCGAATTTTGCAGTGATTCATGGGATTTCAGGTCACATGGGATCTATACTGATCTGCACAGCCTCAGTTCTGGGTAGTATGAGTAGGAAGGAGTAGGAGACAGTGTGCTCTGATAGCTGTCTGTGATAGGAATCTTGTAAAAGCTGTTCAAAAAAGCATTTTTGCATCTTTTTTTTGGCTCCAACTTTAGTTCATCAATTGTAGGAAACCCTCCTATGCTCATATCATTGAGCGTTTTTTTTTATTTGTGTGGATTTTAAATGTTAATTTACAACATTGAGTGTGTGTTGTGAAAGACAGTGAAAGTATGCTTTGGGGAAGGGGCGTATCTGTGGTGTAGGTAGATTTAAGTTGGAGAAATAGTGATTTCTTTGTTTTGTGGTTATATTTTTGTTATATAACTGACTGTGTTATTGTACACACAGTAAAATTGTCAGTAATAGTTGACATTTTCTTGCTATTTGTTTTGTGGATGTGGTGCAACAGTTCATAAGTTCAGGTTGTTTACATTACACATTTACAATACTTTTGCATTTGTTACGCATTCCTCATTCAGCATTGTACACAAACTGTTCTGTGTGTGAGCGTGTGTGCAGTGTTACATGCATCAAATAATACACCTTTTATTGTGCCACAGACTAGTGTAATTGCAGGCACAGCAGTGTGAACCTGCTATCCACTGCAGCTGCCTGATTTTGTACTGCTATCGTGGTATCTGTTCTTAGTTTTGCTGCTTGTAGTGCCTTAAAAATCTGCACTGTCTGCATTCAGAGCTCCCCCTACCCCCACATTCAAAAGGTTTTTTTTACCATATTGGATTGTTTTTGTGACCTAATCAGCACCACTGGTTACTGAAGTCATTTTAATTGCATGACAGTCTCAGAGTAGTCTCTTATCTGTAGCTGAAGCCACAGTTGTTTATTTGGCTTCACATCCAGTGTCCCTCGGCTCCAATCAGAGAGTGAACGTATCAAAATCTGAATTTGGTTATAATATTGTGGTTAATCCCCCAAAATGCCTGCAAAGAGATGTGCAAGCAAAGCTGTTTCTCGCCATGGCAAAGTTGGCAATAAGATGGTCTGTGGGCATGGTACTAGTACGCAGACGCAGAAGTGCATTGCTGATATGAGGAAAGGTATTTCTCCTGCAATGTTTTTTACAGCCCAATCAGTAGCTTCACTCATAGTTGGAGGAGATGATGTTTTCCCAGATGGTTGTGTTAGTGTTACTGGTGTTAGTGGTGGTGGAGGTAGCATTAGTATTGTTGCATCAACTTCTAATTCTGACCAGTGTACCGTATCCAAAAATACTGAGTGTGAAGCAGTGCAAGTGAGTGGCAGTGTAGGCGATGTCATACTTCCCAGTAACATCCAAGTAAGTGAACCTGAGGATTCTGATAATCATGTCAACGATAGCATACAATCTGATATTCCGTCCACCGTGGCACTTAACGTCACGCATTTTCCATGCAGTGATTCACAGTGTGGTGAAAAAATATCAGCTGATGGTGGTGTAGATGCTGATGATGAATGTAATGATGACAATGAAGTTGCTGTTGTTGCAACATGCAGTCCACATGCCTAGCATCCAAGCAGAAGATGTGGATGTGTGTGACGTTGATGAATATGATGATGATGTAATTGACCCCAGTTGGGAACTGGAGAAAAAGAAATTCAAAGTGGCTATGTCTGAGTCTGTTTTCAGGAATCCCTCCCTGTAAAAACTTGTGATCTCATGGTTTTAGTTGATGATGATGATGACCCAGTAATCAAAATGATAGGTATTCGTGGTGGTCAGTTGCAGTCCAGGTGTGCAGTACCCGAAACATCATGTGCCCCTCCCACTTCAGTGCTTAAAATAACGGACTTAAATAAGCCACATCATGGACATGTTAAAAGCAGAGCATCACAATCCCTTGTTTGGGATTTTTTTGTTCAAGATGCAATTGATGAGTCAGTTGCAATGTTTCAGGTTTGCCATGTGCACATGAGTCGAAGTAAAAAGGGGAGCCATCTGGGCACAGGAGGACAGCATACGCATCTTAAGAATAGGCACTTGGCATTGTGGACCCAGCACAAGCTGGCAGCTAATACCACAGTGGGGCATTCATCCTCATCACTGGCAACCATAGCCAGCATGTTATCCCCTTCCATGACTGTTAAGCCCAGTAGGAAATTAAATGTGTGCAGTAGTGCAGTAATAAGAGCAGAAGATTACTACAGGCATGATGAGGTGGAGGACTATAATGACTTTGAAATGTTGTCCAGTGCTGGTGAGAGTAGCAGTTTTTGTGGAGGTGGTGGTGGTGGTGAATGCAGTATGTCTAGGGCAAGTAATACATCAACCCCGGTTGGCAAATCTGGCAAAATAACAGCATTTCTGGGTTTGTGATCATCACCTGTGCAACCGTCTTCATCAAATGTCCAACCTCCACCTCCTTCCAATGCCATTCATCACAGAGCACAACCATTTGTGATCAACGCACCCTGTGTAAAACATTTGTCAGCCCACGTTACAGAGTGTTTTTGCGCATAAGCTGAAGTACTCCCCGAATCATACAGTGTCACATGAACTTAATGCTGCTGTAGCGGAAATGCTGGCAATTGATCTTTTGCCCTTCTCCTTTGTGGAGAATTCTGGGTTCTGGTGGTTTGCTGTACATGCCTGTCCAAAAATGGAAAGTACAGTCTAGGACATACTTTTCTACCCGTGCTGTCCCCGAGTTGTTCCGCACTGTGCCTGACTCAGTAAGACGTGCCCTTCAACATTCCTCCTCTCCATTCATCCATTTAAGTATGGATATGTGGGCAAGTGGCAAATCAGCGGGGAGTTCATATTAGTGTATAACTGCACACTGGGTGCAGGTGCCGGGGGTTGTTTGTGATGTTGGTAGTGTGAATAATCAGTGCAGTAAGGTGGATTGTTGTGGTAGCAGTCTTCCAGGAATTCGACAGCATGCAATGATTGCTATGCACAATGTGACTTGCTCACACACTGGTGAGAACATGTTGGATGTGGTACTGACTGAAATTGACACTTGGCTAAACCCTCTGTCCCTGAGAGTTGGGTTCATAGCAAGTGACAATGGGTCAAATGTGGAGAAATGCATCATGGATGGTGTTTTTTTTTCATGTTCCATGCATGGCCCACTGTTTAAATCATGTAGTTCAGGAGTTTCTGCAGCACCCTGATATAAAGGAAATGCTGACTGTCCCACAATGTATCTGATTTCACTTTTCAAGCTCTGGAAAGGCCCGTGACCAACTGCGGCATTTGCAGATACAAAACAGCCTGCCTCAGCACCACTTGAAGCTGGAAGTTGTCACCCGATGGAACTCCACTTTATACATGGCTGAGATATTGTATGTACAATACAAAGCCATCTCAGAACATCTTGTTATGCACACTAGCTGTGACAGTTCCGGGGCCTCCATGTCTATGACGACTGAACAGTGGTGCCTCATGGACTCTGTAATAACAATTTTGTGGCCCTTTGAACATGCCACACAGGCAGTGAGTGGTGAGTCTGTCTCCATTAGCCAATCAATTCCACTGCTGTGGGTGCTGAGGCAGACATTGGTGACTGTACAGCATAGCCTTGATGATGCCGAAGATGGGGTTAGCAGTATGTTGCTGCAACACATGCTGACAATATTCAACCAGAATCATCATGTTGTGAGCATTCAACATAGTGACAACTTTGCCATAGCAACAATGCTGGACCCACGATACAAACATGGAATTGCATCAGTACTGGAGGCAGGGCCTGAACAGGTAAAAAATATCAGTGGTCAACTGGTGCACTTGCTTCATGGGGCACAGAAGTCACGTGCCAAGGTCAGCAAACCTCAGCAGCATAATCCAGCTGAAGGTGTACCTGGAGGACCATCAAGCATATCCTGCAAGGGGATGGGGACTACAGTTGCAGGTGGTCTCTCATTCAAAGTGGCTGGTGTCAACCAGCTTTGGGAGGCTTTGTCCCATGAGGGTATTTGTGAAATAAATGATTTGGGAGAACAGGATGATGCATCAACAACCGGACTTAGTGTGACCCAGAGAATGGTTGAGTCATATTTGTCTGAAAACAGGCATCTGACAATAACTGAAGATCCTCTTTTGTACTGGAGTGGAAAGTTCAGTGAATGGCCAGAGCTGACTGCAGTGGCACTGAAGTACCTCACACGCCCGCCCTCCAGTGTAAGTGTTGAGAGGGTATTCAGCACAGCATGTGCAATAGTCAGGTATCATCTGACAAACCTGTCTCCTGCAAATGTTAGTTTGCTAACATTCATTAAAATGAATGAGAGGCACATACCAGCACAGACTGCAACCTCGGTATTCGTACCCCAGCCTAGTCATGGTGGTCTTGCTGATGTGGAAATGGAGCATCCTGGTGGCACTGGCAGTGGCTGCCTGAAATGGCACAACACTGATGTAGATGATGACACAATGGAGAAAGAATTTTCCAGTGGTCAGACTTCAGACATTGATGACTGTGAGGACAGCTTTCTTTATGAGGATGATGATGTGGTTAATGTAGGCAGGTTTTAACTGAAGTTTTCAAAAGGTGATGTGCCCCCCCCCCAGACCACCACCACCAGGACTGATGTTAGCCACTTCCACTACTGAGCCTGAGTCTGTCCACCCCCCGGACCACCACCACCGGGACTGATGATAGCCACTTCCACCACTGAGCCTGAGTCTGTCTGCCCCCCCCCGGATCACCACCACCGGGACTGATGTTAGCCACTGCCACCACTACTGAGCCTGAGTCTGTCCAGACCACCACATCCATCAGCCACAGACACAAAGCTTCTTAATATTTAAACCATAAAGTGAGTATGTGTACTCATGTCTGTTATGGTGCTTCACTTCCTTTAGTTGTATGTTTTGTTTTCTGTAGCTTTTCAGAGCTGAATGGCAAAACACATATGTCACACTTATTTTGTTTCTTTTACAGGGTAACAAAAAAAGGCTCCATCGCTAATACTCATTGGGAATGGCACTGTAGCTGTACCGTACAGAGAGGAAAAGATGTAATATCCATGTGAAATCCATTCTGGTAAGTATGAAGATTTTATTTCATTTGTTTCATTATTTTGGAAAGACTGCAGCAAATATTGCACACAGGTTATGTTAGTTGACAAGATGTGGGTTTGAAATGGAACTTGACTTTATATTGTGATTTGAGAACCAGGGAGGGACACATAACAATTAAGTTGTAAGAAGTCATTCATTTCTTTTTTTAGGAAACTTCAAGATGCTTTGTTGTTCTGTCAAAGTGGCCTTATCCAAAAAAGTTCTTCAACATCAGGCACCACCTTTCCCCGAGCTTGGGCACACATGCAACACGCAGAAGTCATTTCATTAGATGACCATGACCATCATTAACAACCGGACTCCAGAAGGATGCTGATGAAATCTGTGAAGATGTAACAAAATAAGAAACCATTACAGAAAAACCTGCAAATATGATTCCCCCCACCCCCCAATTAAAAAAAATACTTACCTTCATGTGCTTGAGAGTTATCTGTTTCCAATTTTAGCCCAAAAAATTCTCATTGAGCACTGGAATGTGCACACCAACAGTTTCTGTGTGACCTGTGATGCAGAACAAAACCATGAGTACATGTCCATGTCAGTTCCTTCACCTACAAATTACACAACCATATATATATATATATATATATATATATATATATATATATATATTACTCACCAAGGCTACTAGTGTGAGAGCCAAAGGGCACCCTTCAATCCAGTTGAGATGATCACATTGCATTTGCTAGAATCGTCTCACAGAACAAGTAAATTTTCTGCACACAAGCAGGATGCATTTTGGGCAGGAGAAAAAATCTGGGACTCTGTGCAACCACTGCGCGCATGACTGAGTGTGCCATTAATTCTGGGGGACTTTGTAGGTGCTGAAACACTCTCATTCCACTGTATTAACATTTGTCAATTTTTCTCACACAAGCAGGATTCATTTTGGGCCTGCAGAAAAAATCTAGGGACTCTGTGCCACTTTTGTGTGTTCTGTGATTGTTGCTTTGAGCTCATGATGTCATACTGACATTTTTACAATAAAAGCAGCATTGCAAGAATGTACTGACAGTTTTGAACTGTACCTTTTTATGCTACTTTACATTGCCACAGCCACCACTTGTTACCTACGAGTCGTGACTTGAATGATATGCTTCTTTTCACAATTTATGTCTGCTTTACTTACTTGACTACTTTTTTTATGTAAGAAAAAAAAATGAGCACGCCTTCCAATATTGTTCTGACCAGGTTTGTAGTATTTATTTGCAGCTGCTTTTCTATAACTATTGCTCCATGGTGTCATAAAACACTGCCTGCTGCATAACTGTTAATTAACAACAGAAGTGATATATAACAACTAACTGATGTGATGGAGAAAAGCAGAGAAAAACAATGAAAAAGACCTGGGCAGCACCAATTTAAAAGGAATGCTCCTTTCATTATTTCATACATGAAAAAAAGGTAGTACAGCAGACTCAACTACTGCAATCCAATCCAATCCAACTTTATTTATATAGTGCCTTTCAAATCCAAGGCGCTGTACATAAAACATATACACAATAATAAAAATTCAAGTATCATTCCAGTCAGTCAGGATATAAGAAAAGAAAGTTATAACATAGCATTAAAAAATATAGGTCAGAATTCTCAACAGATTGTTGCGCTGCTGCTTTACAGAGATTCACCACATTACATAGTTATGGTGATGCACATAAACTAATATGTGGGGGCATTACTCCCACTGGAATATCTCTTGATCCACAGAGTGCAATATATTTCTGTGAAAACAGCCCATAATTTCATTACAGTGTATCATGTGACAGAGGAATAACGGATCAGAAAAGCCACCCACATTCTTCCCCCCTTTCTCAGCAACATTAGGACGTGATGCCAGGGGGAGCGCATGTGCATGCTCCACTATAGTGAATGTCCAGCAGCTATCCCAGTGTTTCCTTATATTATAAGGTTGACTTTCTGGTGAAATGTGGTAATGTTTCCACTAACAAGGCTCTTCTTACTGGAAACAAGCCTGCATGTTTCACCACAGACTGACCACTATAACATAAAGAAACATTCAGAAAGTTGACGGACAATCGGATATTCACTGTAAGGAGCATGCAAGCGCGCTCTCCCTGCCATCACGTCCTAAAGTTCCTGAGAAGGGAGGCAGAATGTGGCCATATTTTTCAGAACGGGAATTCCTCCATCACGTGACACACCGTAATGAAATTCACGGGCTGCTTCACATCAAATGTATTGCACCATGTGGTAAGAAAGACTCTGGAAGGGAAATAATGTGACTAAACAACAACAGCAATAAAGAAAAAACACACAAAAACAGTACAACACAGTAGTGGGGTGGGGGGCTGAAAACAATCCCCTGACTTACTGTGGCCGTGGGATGCCATGGTGGTCCAGCAGCAGGTGCAACATTGAAACTATTTGCTGCTACTGTTGTTCTATTCTATTCACCTGCTGCTGCAAAGCACCTAACCACTCATTGTTTTCTTCAAGAGCGGCCCACACCAGGCTGATGTCAGACTGTGTTGCAGGGACTGTGGTGGGGCCCACTGCAGCATGGAATCCAGGCAGTGGGGGTGGTGGTGGAGAGGGTGGTGCTGGTGACTGTGATGGCAGTGGTGGTGGTGGTGGAGCAGCTGCTGTACTAGCTGTCCTCCTGCTGCGGTGGTGACGAGGCATAACTCCAACCCCTGCAGCACCCTCAGCCACTGTCATGGAAGGGCCAGCAAGTGGATGCCTGGCCCCTTCCATGGCAGCCTGCCACTCTGCCCTGTGGTGGTTCAGCATGTGGGTGTGCTGGCCACTGGTCCCCAAATGTGTCCCACGGGGGCCATTGCATACCACCACACCACACAGATGGCACACCGCCACTGTGCTGTCTCCCCCCACAGAGTTAAAAAAACTCCCACACTGGGGAGCTGCGGGGGGGACCAGATACAGTCCTCACACGAGTTCCACCACCTACATTTTCCAGGGCCATCTCCTGTGGCTGTGGAGGTGGTGGAGGAAGTGCTGCTGGAGCCCCTACAGCTGCTGCTACCAGTGGTGGTGGTGGTAGTGGAGGAGAAGGTGGATGCACAGCATCCACCGGTGGCACTGGTGCTGCTGCTGCTGCTGCTCTTGTTGCTTGAACATGGGGGGAAGCAACACCCAGGAGTCAGGAGTGGTCCAGCATGACACGACTGCCTCACCCCCCCACGGGTCCACACTCCCATCCGACCGTGCCCATGGGCCAGCGACTCGCCTTCTCCTGGGTCCATCCAGAGACACACAAGTCCCCAGGCTCACACACACACTCACTGACACACACAATCAGTCACACACACAAAACAAAACAAAACTTATACAAAAAAATTCACTAACAAAAAAAAACAACAAATACAATACAACAAATAAAGATATAGCTTTAAAAAAGCTGTTGGTTTTCTTCAGAAACACAAGTGGCAAGTCAATCAAACACTGTAACTCCTACTCTCCTCTCACAATGCTTTCTCCCTCTACAAATGCCAAAGGAGAAAGTGAAACTGCTTCTCTGACTCACTTCCTTCCTGCCTGGCTAAAGCAAGTGACTTGCAGTACTGTAAGCCATGTGATGTGTAGAAGGCTGCCTATTCTCTTCTCACTTTGCCTTACTTCATGTTAAGGCATAATGGCAATGCAAAGTAGTAATGATAATGACACAAAGTGAGCACCTTGCAGTGTCCACTTCGCGTTGTGATCCGCTAACGCGAAGAGGCCACTTAGCGCCCACTTCGCCAGCAGATAAAAAATTTGCTGCATCTTTATCAGAGACAAATCCCAGTGATGAAAGATTCACATTACATACTTTTCAATAGGAATGCAGACATTGATGCAGCTATGCAGGTCTTCTATGACCAGATTTACTCCTCCAGAGGCCAGTTCACCCCATCTGTCCTAGACACTTTCCTTAAAAGTCTCCCACTCCCACACCTCTTGGATGCACAAAAGCAGGTTTTAGAACTCCTGCTTTCTACCTAGGAAGTGGTGACAGCAATTGTTGGGCTCTCACCCCAACAAAGCACCTGATGGGTGCAGCTTCCCAGTGGATTTCTATCAGTTTTTGATGGATGCTGTTTCCCCAGATTTACATAGAGTATACGCTGCCAGGCATGACACAACTTTTGTGCCTCCTGCAGCAGTAGCCATAGATTTTTAAAAGGTTTTTGATTCTGTGGAGTGGAGATACCTGCACAAGTTCAATTGGAGAATGGGAATAGGCCTATACTTTGGTGGGTGGATGCAGGTGCTATGCAACTATCTGACTGCTCGTAATCTTACCAAATCCACTCTGTCATCTCCTTTTCCCTCAGTGATGGGCACCTGCAACTGAATTCCATTATCCTCACTACATTTTGTGTTGGTCATTGAGCCACTGGCTCTTGCCATTATGGAGCATAAAAATTTTGAATGTATCCAGATAGAAACCTTGAAATAAAAAACTAAATTATATGCAGACAACTGCCCAGTCCTGCTCAAGGATACCCCGATGAATATCTTCTATCTCTTATACCTTTTAGAGAAATACCACAAAATATCAGACCTCAAAACTAATGCAGGCAAGACTGAAGTCCTGCCACTCAACCCACTTGTTCCCAAGAGGAGTTCTCTGACTGGTGCTTGCACTGGTCGCCTCAAGGTATCAACTACTTGGGTATGTGGATTACACCAACTCCCATGATCATGGTATCAAACAAACTCCTCTTCTTAAGTCCCTCCAGAGTAAGTGTGACATATTGAAGTTGTTACATTTGTCCATAGCAAGGAAACTTTCTGCTATCAAAACTATTACAGCCCCCAACTCACACACTGTCCAGCCACCTGGCCATTGGCATACCAAAGGTCTGGTTTAAAAAAAATGGATTCAATAGTTGGGAAATTCCTATGGGAGAAGAATCCCCCCACTTCAACTGGGTGATTCTAAGTGTGAATTTGCTGACGGGGGATGGAACCTCATTTAGTTCAAGGCTTCATTTCTTCTGGCATTCAGAGGACCTCAAGTGGTCCAATGGTTTGACACTCCCAGCAGTGTGGTTGATCATCTCTTCCTCGATTGCTGTCTGGAAAGTGTTGGACAGGGTGAATAAATGACACCTTTGACCCAGAGACCTCACTCCCCTCTTACTGAACAAGTCCTTGAGAATATGAGGGAAGAAGGTAAAATGGCAGTCTTGGGAACAGGAGGATAATAGTCAAGTAGCAGATTTCCTTCATACATGGTCCTCTCAGGTGGAATCTTTGGAAAATATATAAACTAGTCCTAATTTTTGGAAATGTGTACAGTTAAGAAGCTTGTTACAACCCCACCTGTGGGGGGGCACTTCTTAAACAACTCTGGACTCTCCATCACCAACCAATCTTGCTTAGCTACAAAAAAAGGGATAGCAGGTAAAATATGCATGTCTATTTTAGAGGTGGTCCCCAACCCAACCCTTAAAGGAAAAAGTAAAGATCAGTCCTGTTTGCAGGAGCTCATTTCAGAGCATGAAAGGGTGATGGTGTGAACCCTTGCCTGCAAAGCTTGTCCTGATAGCCAGAGTCCTTTAGTCCAAAATAAGGTCATACATTTCTGGTGTAGAACCATGGTGCAGCTGAAGTCCTTGGGCCTCATGCAGCTGGACAACTGACTGCTGGAGATGTGGAGTTAGAGGTGCAGACCTTCTACCCATCATTTTGTCCAGCCTTATGATTCTGGCTTTCTGACAGGCTGTTAAAAAAACTGTGAAACTGTCCTGCACTTCTGTATCCCTTTCTCACCCTGGTTTCATATGTTGAGGCTCCTCCCAGGCACTTGTTCGCTTCTTCCAGTACTTTGGTGGCTACTTATAGAAGGGGTGGAAGCAAAATAAGAACTCTTTAGAAAGTGGAGGACCACAGATCTCCTATCACATATGAAATTGCTGGCAGCATTTCTTCCCTCTTTAATCTTGCCAGGATGTCACACATGGCACTGAAAACAAGTTTTCAATTTCAGGACATATGGCAGCCATTCTTAGCTCCTCTTTCTTGCCTTTGGGTAACAATAATGACCCATTAATGACACTGCTGTGCCACACTCCTGATATTCACAGCTGATCTAAGTTAGGCAACCCTTTGGGTGATGGTTGTATTAATGAAGCCACCTTTTTCTCCTGCCCACTCACCCCTCACTATAATGTCTGAGGACAGAGACAGACAGAGATATACACCTGGTCTATGTCATCAGGATGGTGTCTGATGGGAGCTGCAGCCCCTCTCCCTTTCCCCCTTCCCTCTCCATCCTGGGTATAGTGCCATCCTTTTGAGTGGTCTCTGGCAGGCATGTACACAGCAGGTATCCCCTTTCCTTTCCTCCTCTTTCTTCCTACCTTCTCCTTCACCCCTTCTCACTTCTTCATGCACACCCTTTGTTTTTTCTATCACCAGTAATTGTAGCCCATCTCTCCCCCTTCTCTGTTTTCCTGGATGATCATATCAAATTCTCAATCCCAGGGTGTATAAAAATTAGGCTAGTCTAAAGGTCTGCAGGTTCTCTATCCCTAGGTTTCCTTTCCCTTGGCTAGAGTGTATGTGTTTGTATAGCGTCCTTAATATTTATTGTACTGTGTGTGATCTAATTTTCTTTTTTTTTTGGCAGGAACACCATTATTCCATCACCCCTAGTCAAGGCCCCCAGAGACCTCCATCACTGCCTGTAGCTGCCGAGGTCCCTCAGTCACCCCTGGCTTACCCGCCCGGAGGCCGGGGCCATGGCCACCTTCATGACCACAGAACTATTATCTGGTCGGCGACCCGCAGCGATGATGATGAAGTGAGGTCCTCTGGGGAGGGCTTCATGCTCACGGTGGTCCTGCCTGCCTCCATTTTTCTTGCTTTTTCCTCCACGGAGGCGGGGACGTGCAATGACGCCAGCGTCAGCCCCGCCTCCCAGATGTTAAGCGTCGGCAGCGTGAGATCTCCCGGCCTCCGCCAGAAGTCCTCAGCGCTCCGAGTGCTGCCCTCACCTCCCGGAGAAGGAGAGCAGTCCGTGGATGCTCCATCCTTCTCCCCCAGCCGACCTCCGAAGCGACCCGGTCCATTCCCAACCCGGTCACCGCGCCACAAGCGAAGGCTCCACCACTCCGCCAATGGGCCGGCGTGATCTAATTTTCAATGGTTAGCATCTCAAGGAATCTCATGTACGTTCTACATTTAGTGTGAACTGTACTTGTGTGCATTCTACTGGTTATATATCATGCAGCTGGTTTCTTTCTGTTTGTTACTGTTCTTAGTTTGTTACAGCATGATTGAAAATATTTCAATAAACCAAATTAAATGCAACAAAGAAAAACAGCGCAAGGTTATGGCAAATTTATTTGAAAAGGAATCCATAATTCACAACTCCAGTTAGAATGCAATATCCCTCAGGATACTGTTCACACAATTTCAGACTCTTCTCCTCCTTCATAAGTAACACAGAGACTGACTCTTGAATACCTAGTTGCAGCTTTATTTGGGATACATACAGTGCATAAAGTGAACATAAAGGCAGGCCCTATTGCTGATGGACCATTCAACTGGCACCCTTAATGTTTCATGCTGTACATCAGCTCCTTGTTAAAGGTACTGCCCACCAGCTTTGTAACCCATCTTAGTCAACATTCAATTTGTATAATGAATAAACACGAATGGATGGGACCAAGCCAAAAAAAAAAAAACAAAGTGAGAGTGCAAACATGGATTAGTGTCCGCCTCCCACCCTCCAGTGCTCTTGTTACATTTTTGTGGCCCCTCCCCATCTCATTCCTCTGTGAACACTGAACAAAAGTATTTGTTCAGGATGTTTTCCTTTTCCTGGTCCCCCCCTGTACAGTCCCCCTCCCCTTCCCTTCTTAACCTTACAATCCCACCCTTGGTCTTCCCTTTTTCATTTAGATATGTAAAAAATGTCTTGTTCCCTTTTGTTACTGGCTTGACTAATTTTTCTTCCACTTGCAGCTTTGCATGCCTTACTGCACTCCATGCTTCACTCTGTTTCCCATGAAACACCTTCCTATCCTCCTACCCCTACATCTCTTTGTACTTTCTGCTATCCCCCTTAGCTTTTACCTTTTATGCCACCTCTTTCGAGAAACATATTGGTCTCTTTGACCTTTTTCATTGGTTCCCTTGCCTGACATGGACATTTTTTGCCTTCACCATGGCCCAATTTAGTTTCCCCCACTGTTCCTCCACCCCACCTAGCTCATCCCACCTGCCAGGTCATCCTGGAGGCATTCACCCATATTTTTAAAATCTGCTTTCCTGAAGTCCAAGACCCTCTCCTTTGTGCGGTTTGATTTCATTACTGTTATTACATTGAACCACCACTTGTACGGTGATTGCTGGTCCCCAAGTGACCTACTACCTTGACATCTGTAAAAGTGTCCCTATTGGTGAGTACCATGCCTGATATTGCCCCATCATGAGTGGGTTCTCTGACTAGTTGCCTGAAGAACACCCCTGCAGGGAGTCCAGTATTTCCCTATGTCTAGTTAAAGTCGCAGCCTGGAGGCTCCAATTTACATCTAGCAGACTGAAGCCCCTATCAACAGCACCTCCCCCTTTTCTGCCATGCTGCTAATGGCTTTCATCAGTACCTTATCTAACCCCTACAACACAACTTCTTCCCCCTCTTTTAAAAGCTGAGGGAGAAACGGGAGAAATGGAAACTACTCCATCTTTCTCTGGTGGGGAAAATCTCTGTTATAAAAATGATTACTGTCCCAAGTTGTCGCACTGCCTGACACATGTGGTGGTGGATGTCCCTGCACCATTCTTTATAAAGATGGACAGACTGATTAGTAATTTCCTCTGGGAGGGCAAGGCCCATAGGTACAGTAGGACTAAACTCAGGGTGCACTGGTGGATAGGGGATTGGTGGCAATCCTGGTTCTATGTCTACTACATGGCCTTTAGAAGTGCACAAACTTAAAGTCAGCCCATTGGTGCAGCTGTTGGATTTCCGCTTGCGATGCCGGCAACCCAGGTCGCCAGAGGGCCAGCCAGGGGGAGAAGGATAGAGCATCCTATGGACTGCTCTCCTTCTCCGGGGAGAGGGTGGGGAAGTGTCCAGTGTGAGGCAGACTGCTGGAGGAGGCTGGGAGTTTCACAGCTACTGGCACTTGCATCTAATGGAGGCAGGGTGGACACTGGATGTCATTGCACGTCCCCATCTCCCAGAAAGGAAAAAATCAAGACAATGGAGGGCAGAGCCTCCATCTACATGAAGCCCTCCCGGGGCTTCAATTAGCCACTACCACCGCACTCCCAACCAGATACTTTTCCAGAGGCACTGGAATTAGGGGAACCGGTGCCATGGTCCCACCCTCCAGGGGGCAAGCCGGGGATAACTGGGAGTATGGGGGCATAGGCAGTTGGTGGAAGCTCCAGGGGCTGTGACCAGGGCAGAGATTGATGGATGTCCTCCCAGAAAAAAAAAGTGGCACAAACTTTGCACTGTGGCTGAGAATAGAATCTGAGCTCATTTACAGGATGCTCATCTCCTCCTTCTTGTACTCCTGCCCAGTGAAAGCTTACCAAAAGAGCCATACCCATACCCTTCTACATCAGAGTTTGGAGAAAGCTGGAGCAGTGGCTGCAAACTTCCTTGTTATCATTCTCTCATACTCCCTCATGGAGGAATCCCCTGTTCTGGATAGGTGGTCAGACTATCCACTGAAAAGCATGGCCTGATCAAAATACTACAAAGGTGCAAGATGGTATCCTGTGTATTAGGTGACTGCGACTGAGTGCTTTCAAAAAGGATGACTCAATCACGGCGCTTTTACACAGGACTGCCAGGCAGGGAGGGTGACTGGATAGGGGGTTCGGCGACTATAGCAACAAGATGTTTCTATGTCTACACATATGCAAGAGGGTGGGGAGGGACCAAGCCATGTGATGGGTGTAAGGGGAGGGAGGGTTTGTGGGGCATAGTGCAGTGGTGGGCTGCCATGTTGGCCATGTGGAATAGTGGGTTGGAGGAAGTCTGTAGTTGGGAAGGTGCCAGGATTGGTTCTGGGCACGCTTGTTTTTTGTGCCAGGTTGCAGGTTTTCTTTTTTTTTTTTTAGTTTTGCACACACCCCTGACATGTACCCCCTGGAGTTGAGAATCCTTTAGTAGGGAGGTGTGGGGGGCACAACTCCCCACAAAAAAGAAATAAAATGTAAGTCTCTGGTGCCATTTTGATGTTCGCCACAAGTCTACATTGCCAAAATTCATTTTCGGCAATGTAGACTTGCCCTAATGGTGATCGCTATTACGCAGTCACCGTTATCTCATGGAATGGTGCAAGACTTATTCTAGTCCCTTTAAAATCACTTGGATAGATTTTGTAGCTTAAGAGCCACTACAGGCTGCCCCAGTGTGATTTCTAGAAATACTTGCAAATGCGTAATGCCATATACTCCTTGCAGAAATCCCTGTCTCCCAAGATTCCTAATACTGTGCTGCAGGTTCTGTCACATTGGCTCATGCACCACAGAGGGGCTTCAGGTCAGATATATCAGTCAGTTGCTGACAATATACAAGAGCTATCTGACAAAGCTAGATTGAAGTGCGGAAAGGTGCTGAGCGTCCCTTTTTCAGAAGAGGTTAGGTCTGGTTTGTAATGGCTTTCCCACTTGACCTGTCCTGACACTAGAAGTTGACTTATACAAAATAGGGTGATTCTCTTCCTACTGCATCCCAATTGAAAAGACTGGAGCTCATGTCCAGTTACCGCTACTGGAAATGTCAGGAGGAAGGGACAGACCCAATGCGTATTTTGTGGTCCTGCACTAAACTAACCTGATTCTGGTAGGACATCCATATAAGTTGCATGAAGGTATTGCAGCTTTCTCTCCTACTGCAACCGCCACTGTATTTTATTTTTATTTTTTTATTTTAAATATTTGTTTACCGGGTAAGTACAATGAGCCAAAGGCACATTTTCATGTACGACCCGGGGACCGAATACATATACCTGCACATTTTGCATCCCCACTTTTCCGTTCTGGTTTACAGCTTAAGTGGATTCTGATTGTGATCACAGAAGACAAAAGGCCAATGCCGCAAAGCTGGAGGACGGAAGACATTCTTACCTTAGGTCACTGATTGTCTGCAGTCCTCACCCTGGCTAATTTGGCTAGAATGTCACAGTTTGCTAAGATGATCATGGAAACTAATACAAAGTGTGGGTCCCTTTTCAGGACTCTGGCTGTGCTCTGTCGGACCTGGTCTAGCTGCTGCTCAGGACTGATATGTGTGAAAATGCAATGTAGACAATGCATTCAATGGAATCCTAGCCCCTTCCTCTCCCCACATTCACCCTTACTGACTTGACCCTGGACTAACCAATTCATGCCCAACATTGTTTTATGTCTCATCTCAGTACACTCCCCCTCCCCACATATCTCTGCTCTGAAAGCTTTCACTGTTTATGCATGATCCATTATGCTTCTCCATAGAGTGTATTGGTAAGTATTCTGCAGTATCTGAGCTGGTTAAATTTTATTATGGCTGTTAACTACTATGAAGTTTTGTTCTGTGTTGATAACACAGATTCTGAGCTGCTTGTACACACTGCTGTTAGAACAAAAAAAATTCAATAAAATGTAATAACAGGAAAAAAATCTGTACAGTTTATTATGGTGCACATACTAATTCTGCTTGTT
This sequence comes from Neoceratodus forsteri, assembly GCA_016271365.2. Classification (NCBI taxonomy): domain Eukaryota; kingdom Metazoa; phylum Chordata; order Ceratodontiformes; family Ceratodontidae; genus Neoceratodus; species Neoceratodus forsteri. Next base: position 132,119,609 of record CM057456.1, on the reverse strand, counting down.
ATCCCTTGTCACCTCTTCCTCACATTTGTCTATATAGAAACTGGCACAACTGGAGGTGAATATTGACCCCATTTCTTTGCCTTTTATTTAGAGGAAGGTAATTACATTGAATGTAAAACAACTGCATTTCAGAACCATTTCTGCCAATTTTACCAAAACAGAGCTGTTGGTGGCATTGAACATGGGCTACACTTGACTGGTCTCAAAGAATCTATAGGCGAACAGTTTTATCACAGTCTGGCCATCCTGTGAGAGTATGTAGTGAAGCATTGCTTGAGAATAAGGTAAAACAATGGATCTAACAGTGCAGATCAATGTCATTTTGCTACCATTTATAATCCATACTCTCATGATAGAATTTGTCTGTACTGTCTACTGACTCAGATCTGAGAGAAGTGGTATGACAGCCCTCATGTATTATTTACAGATGGGGTCCCAACACAGAGACAATTTGGTGCAAAGAAACCAATCATTGGTGTGCCAAAATACCCGGCTAGAAACTCCATCAAAGAGCTCTTTCCCTTGTGGTAGATGTATAATAGTAGTATCGAAAACTACATAATTTTGGAATAATAAATTAAGCACCATGTGGGAGGTTAGACATTTCATGACATTTGATACACAGGGTGTAAAATACGCTGCTATCTGTAAATGTGGTGTTTCTTTTTTTTTTTTTTTCTTAATATTGGGAAGACATCCACCAATTTAGGGTAAGAACTGGGGAACACATTAGGGCCATCAGAAACAAAGATGTGACATGCAGTTGCCTGTCACACAGTACAAAATGCACATACTGTATATAAGCAATAACACGTGACTGGGTGGGTTAAACACTTCTAGCACAGGGCCAGGGATATAGTGAGGAATAAGACCTCATGTCAAGTGCCTTCAGGTCCTGGTCATACACTGGAAGTGTCTAGTACACAACCCTGGAGTGTCTTACTGCACTTATGAAATGGGAACCCATCATTTTAAAAAGAAAAACAAAAATATATTGTTATTACTCAACAATAAATATCAATGTATTACATTAAATAGTAATAGACTGGAAAAAACAGTTAATGTTTTGTGGGAGCATTAAATACAATAAACTACATGTTACACTGCTGCTACTGCTGAAATTAATAAGGAATATACAGAGGGAACTGTGTGATATCTGATTTATCTACACAAATGCTGTTTGACCTTGTGTAACCTCACGAGTGGCGTGAGCCACGAGTGAGGTGTCCAAGGTCAAACGTCACGAGTATAGATATATTAGGTATCACATAAGGTTCCCCCTGTATATTTCATTTATGCAATAGGGCAAGACCTTGTGTGTTTGGTTATTTTTGTTTTAGTCTTTTTTTATTTTCTGATTCATCATGGAGTTTCTGGGTTTGTTTTGTGAAAAATTGTTCCTGTATTTCTTGAAAGCCCTGTTGCTAAGGGTGTTACTATGGATGCAGCATGTTGACATCACTGCTGTTGTAGCCATTGATTAGTGCAAAATGAATACAGCTTTAAAAAAATTTCAAACAAACATGGTGGCTATGTTTAGCAGGGAACTTGAATGGAGTTCAGGCACTTATCACAGTCAAAAGCTGTGTGAGATGGAGTTACTATTTAGTTGTGTTTGGCATCTAGGGCATAGTTTATTTTCTTTTCATCTGGTGTCATGTGTGCAAGGTAATGAGGTGGAGATGGGATGGATCATACTGTAACAGCTGAAGCACCATGGAAGAAAGAAACAGGAAAGCTGAGCTGCTTCACTCTTCAGCCTGTAAGTGTTATGCAAATCTGTAACAAAAAATCACCTTAGGTGGAATCAGGAGAAACAGTTTTGCTTTTTTGTTTAAAGGGACATTGTCAACCCCCTTAGGCCTCAAAGTGTTCCTAGTTTAAAAAACACATTTTATGATTGTTCACATTCTATCGAGACTGCTGATGCAGCTGGTAGTTTGATTCGGATTCTTTTTTTCTTTTAAAAAGTGAAAAACTGAGTGCTCACCATACTGGTGTTACCACACCAAAACATGTTTGTTTACATTTCTTGACCAACGCCCACTGCATCTTTCCACGAACTCAGGAGCACCCCCCAACACAATCTAGCCACTCAGTATGCAGTGGGAATAGAGGGGACCATGGTATCTTGAGTGTCTGCACTGTTTGAGGATATTTCTAATGTTCAAGAAGTATGCAGTGAGAGTACTTTAATGACGTGAAGCAAAATAAGGCTGGGTATAGTTATACATGACCATGCATTTCAGTTCCAATAAGCAAGGAGGCAGATAAAACAAGCAGCAACATCAATGAATTTTAGAGAAGGTAAACAATCATAAAATGTGTGTTTTTACTTAAAAATAATAAGATGCAAGCAAAGGTTGACAGTGTCCCTTTAAAGCACTGTCTCTTTGTGGAGTAAGAGTGGGCGCGATGAGCAGGATGAAACAGGAGAAGCAGTTTTGTATAAAAATAAATATTTTTTTAAAAACGCTATTTCTGTGTAGAGTGAGAGCAGGAGCAATGGCAGCGAGGGTTATGTGAGCAGGGCCGGCTGTTGTCTAAATGGGATTTGTTTAAAAAGAAACTGAGTTTTATTAGGAGGCTAGACCAGTTAGGAGTTGCAGGTCAGTTGATGTGGACAGTGGTGGATTACAGGTGCAGCCAGTAACAAAAAGAACAAAATCTGGTGAGATCCACCATGGCTTCATAATGAAGTTAGTGAAGTTGTGTGCAATTATTACGGAGGTATGGAGAAACAACACAATGATTTGTAAGTAGTAAGATTTGTTTTAGTTTTTGTTCTAAGGAAGGCATACACATTATTAAGACAAAGAACCTCTGTGCGTAAACACTGAGGCAAGGGTTCCCCGGAAGGGCATTTGGCTGGGAAGCCAAGTTTCAAGAAAATACAAAGTCACACATGCCCCCACAATGCAAAGCATCATGGGCTGCATATGCAAATCACCACAGAATGTTATGCTGGTCCAACTTTAAGCAGAATTGCATGGTGCGAAGGCCTCTCACACAGTTTGCAAGGGTGCTAACAGAAGACATAGACATGTGTTTCGTCCTACAGGACTCATCAGTATGCTCGTTGTTTAACACCCCAGTGGACTGGACCAGCTACCCCTAAGGCAGTGTGCCTGGGATATATTGTGGTGAACCCATTAAAATAAAAAAACATTTAAAAGACAAAGACCTCTGTCGTAAACACTGAGGCAAGGGTTAAGGGCATTTGGCTGGGAAGCCAAGTTTCAAGAAAATACAAAGTCACACATGCCCCCAAATGCAAAGCATCATGGGCTGCATATGCAAATCACCACAGAATGTTATGCTGGTCCAACTTTAAGAGTGCATGGTGCGAAAGGCCTCTCACACAGTTTGCAAAGGGTGCTAACAGAAGACATAGACACGTGTTTCGTCCTACCAGGACTCATCAGTATGCCTCGTCTGTTTAACACCCCAGTGGACTGGACCAGTTACCCCTAAGGCAGTGTGCCTGGGATATGTTGTGGTGAACCCATTAAAATAAAAAACCATTTAAAAGACAAAGAACCTCTGTGCATAAACACTGAGGCAAGGGTCACCCCGAAGGGCATTTGGCTGGGAATGCTTTGCATTGTGGGGGCATGTGTGACTTTTTATTTTCTTGAAACTTGGCTTCCCAGCCAAATGCCCTTCAGGGTAACCCTTGCCTCAGTTTTTACGCACAGAGGTTCTTTGTCTTTTAAATGTTTTTTTATTTTAATGGGTTCACCACAATATATCCCAGGCACACTGCCTTAGGGGGTAGCTGGTCCAGCCCACTGCGGTGTTAAACAGACGAGGCATACTGATGAGTCCTGGTAGGACCCTTTGCAAACTGTGTGAGAGGCCTTTCGGCACCATGCAATTCTGCTTAAAGTTGGACCAGCATAACATTCTGTGGTGATTTGCATATGCAGCCCATGATGCTTTGCATTGTGGGGGGCATGTGTGACTTTGTATACACATTATTAGGAAAGTATATGGAGGTGTACATTTTAATCGAAGGAATAGGAAGCAATATAGGTTTACAAAAGAACCCCAGAGCAAATGCCACTGAGAAATGTGTTATCCCGGATGATATTGTCTAGACAGCCAAATTTTAAAGAAAAAGAATTGTACATACCTCAATGATGCAAAGCATCATGGGAAACACATGCTCTCCAACATATTACCTCCAAAAACCATATAAACATTACAAACAGGTATCTGCCTCTATCTCTGAAATCAAACAAAGGGACAGAGGACACTGCAGAGCAGAACACTGCAGCACAGGAGCTAGCACAACAAAATTCGCCCAAATCAGGAACCAAAACAAAAAAGCAAAAAGGAAATCCAAAAAAATTCTGATTATAGGAGACTCCATGATTCGGGGAGTTGATACCCATCTCCAGCCAGGGTAATGGTCAGATGTCTCCCAGGTACATCTGCATGGAGAGACACTGACCACATTGCTAAAATTGTTCACAAAGCAGGAGAAAACATTGACATCCTGGTACACATAGGGACTAATGATCTCGCCAGCCGGTCAGTTGTGGAGACCAAGGAACACCTGACCAGGCTGGGTGACAAAGTATCATCCATTTTGTCTGGCATCTCCTTCTCTGAGATCCTGCTAGTCTGGGAGAGGGGGGCAGATGGATGGAAGGTCAGAGAAGGGGAGATAGGGGAGCTAAACATGTGGCTCAAGGGCTGGTGCCAGGAAAAAGGACACAGATTTATAGTGAACTGGCAACAGTTCTGGGAGCGAAAGTTCTTTAAATTTGATGGATTGCATCTGACTAAGGAGGGAGTCAGTGCATTGGGGCAGAAGTTTGACGTCTTTGCAGAATATTTAAACTAGCAAATGGGGAGAGGGGTGCAGCACCCCATATGTCAACTGGGAAGAACACCCCTCCTCCCTCAGCTAGTGGTCAAACAGGGATTCAGCATGTTTGCGGTTCATTTGCATCACCAGGTAAGAAAAAAGGTCCATCTCCCCATATGACGAACAGGGGAAATGCCAAACCTCACCCAACAACTAATACGCTGAAATCTGGCCAATGGAAAATCTTGTACACAAATGCTCACAGCCTGGGAAATAAGATCCCAGACCTGCAGGCAATAATGTCAGAAGCTAAACTGGACATAGTAGCAATTAGTGAGACGTGGTTTACCAGTAACCACACTTGGGAGACTTCAGTACCTAGCTATGTACTGTTCAGAAGAGACCGAGGTGCAAAAAGTGGGGGTGGAGTGGCCCTGTATGTCAATGAAAATATCAAAGCTACAGAAATTCAGAATACAGATAAGGAGCCAGAAGAACTGTGGGTCTCCCTGGAAACAGGAAATGGGACAGCCATAAGAACTGGGGTTGTCTACAGGCCCCCAGACCAGGGGGAGGACATAGACACATTACTGTTAGAAGATATACAAAACATGACAGCTAAAGGGGAGGTTTTGATAATGGGAGACTTCAACATGCCGGATACAGATTGGTCAATACCAGCAGGAACATCTGCCAGAACTAGACACATGGTGGATTCCCTGCAGCAGGAGGGCCTCAAACAACTGGTAAAACAACCGACAAGAGACAGGGCTATCCTAGATCTAGTACTGACTAACAGGGAAGGGATCACAGATCTCCAGATAGAAGGTCACCTGGGGGCCAGTGACCATCACGTGATATGGCTCAGTTTGGCAACTACATCTAAATCATCCCATTCCAAGGCAAAAATATGGGACTTCAGAGGAACTGACTTTGATAAGATAGCCAACAGAGTTAAGCTAGCCCTGGCAAAAAGAAACACAGGTGAGTGGCTACAGGCAAAGTGGGCAAGCATTAAGGATGCAATACTTGAAGCAACATCCCATTGTGTTAGACAGAAAAGGCAGTGCAAATGAAGAAGGAAACCACTTTGGTTCTTAAATACAGTAGCAGAAAAGGTCAGAGCCAAAAGGCTGGCCTTCAGGAAATATAAGGGAACACAGCGGGATGAAGATAGGGAGGCATACCAAACTGCCCTAAGGGAACAAGGGAAGGCAGTAAGGCAGGCAAAGTCCCAAACTGAGGAAACACTAGCATGAACAGTAAAAGAATGTGACAAGACTTTCTATAGATACATTAGTGAAAGGAGAAAGTCCAGAGGGGGTATTGCTAAGCTCAAAGGAGAAAAGGGGGCATGTGAGGAGGAGGACCCTGTAAAAGCATCTACCCTAAATAGATACTTTTGCTCAGTATTTACTGAAGATAAGGTAGGGCAGGGCCCACAGATCAGCACCATGGACACAGGGGGAGGGAGGTGAGCACTACTCCCGTCACAAAAGAAAGGGTCCTACAAGAACTCGCTAAGCTCAGGGAGGACAAGGCAATGGGACCTGATGGCATACATCCCAGGGTACTTAAGGAGCTAAGAGTGGAACTAGCAAAGCCCTTAGAAGAACTGTTTAGTGATTCTCAGAGCACAGGAGAGGTCCCAGAAGACTGGACAAGGGCTCATGTGATCCTGCTCCACAAGAGTGGTAGCAGGGAGGAGGCAGGGAACTACAGACCAGTCAGTCTTACCTCAGTAGTGGGCAAGATTATGGAGGCACTCCTTAAGGAAAGGATAGTGCAACACCTGGAATCCATAGGGGCACAGGATCCAAGACAGCATGGGTTTACAAAAGGAAGATCCTGTCAAACTAATCTCATAGATTTCTTTGACTGGGTAACCAGAGTGGTGGACCAAGGGGGAGCAGTTGATGTCACCTACCTTGACTTCTGCAAAGCTTTCGACACTGTTCCACATAGAAGATTAATAAATAAGCTGGGCAGGCTTGGGGTGGGTCAGAAGTTGGTCAACTGGGTGGCAAACTGGTTGACGGACAGAAAAAAGAGAGTGGTGGTAAATGGTATACTGTCAGAAGAGATGCAAGTCACAAGTTGGGTACATCAGGGATCAGTCCTGGGGCCAGTCCTCTTCAATATCTTCATTAGTGACATTGAAGATGGACTAGAGGGTAAGGCTTGTCTGTTTGCAGATGACACCACGATCTGCAACACAGCAGATGATCCAGATGGGGTGGGCAGAATGAGAAGAGATCTGGATAACCTAGCAAAATGGTCAGAAGGGTGGCAACTGGGATTTAATGCAAAGAAGTACAAGATCATGCACATAGGGAAGAGAAACCCTGAAGCCACCTATAAGCTGGGAGGGGAGTTGCTGGCAGTTACAAAGGAAGAAAGAGACTTGGGCATCATCATCACTGATGACCTGAAATCATCCAAGCAGACCTCTAAAGCAGTAGGTAAGGCTAGGGGATGTTAGGGTGTGTTAGTAGGGGTATCATAAGTTGTAAGAGGGAGGTAATAATCCCTCTTTACAAGACGCTGGTTAGGCCCCATCTGGAGTACTGTGTGCAGTACTGGAGGCCACACCTTCACAAGGACATTAACCATATTGAGGCAGTCCAGAGAAGGGCAACCAAAATGGTGCAGGGACTGCATCAGAAGACATATGAGGACAGATTAACTGAGCTCAATATGTATACCCTTGAGCAAAGGAGGGAGAGAGGTGATATGATCGAGACATTCAAACACCTTAAGGGCATTAACAAGGTGAAAGAGTCTAACATGTTTAAATATAAGAAAAATAGCAGGACAAGAGGACACAGCATGGGATTAGAGAGAGGCCAATTAAGGGGAATGTGAGGAAATTATTTTTCACAGAAAGGGTGGTGGATGCATGGAATGGCCTACTTCAGGAAGTGGTGGCTATGAATACAGTGCAGGGCTTCAAACAGGCATGGGATAGGCATAAGGGAGCAATACAGATGAGTATGAATAGATAGGCCACTGACAGAGCAAAGGCCGATGGCACATTTATAAGGTAGAAAAAGAAATGGGCAGACTGGATGGGCCTTGCGGTCCTTATCTGCCATCAACTTCTATGTTTCTATGTAAACATATGTAAATCCCCAATATGATAAGAAGGTGGCAGTACATGAAAAAGTAATGGCTGGCATATGCTCAGCCTTGAAATTATTTACAAAGTTTTTTTTGTTTTGTTTTGATTGTTTTTTTTTTTGTCAGAGAAGCAGGGTTTTTGTCCATGAGGTGATGTAAGTTATATTTAAGCAATGTGTTGATGTCAGGAAGTCAGGTGTAATGATGGACTGTTAGCAGAGAAAATGTGATAGTAACTTTCGGAGGGGGTCGCTTTTGATAAGGGCAAGGCAGTTATGCTTGAGATAATGGGAATATTAGGAAAGTATGAAGTCTCTGCAGAAGTGGAGTACAAATATGAGCAGTTTCATAAGTATCTGCTCAGAGTGCAGGCAAATGTGATATACAGGTTTGTAATAGGTAAAAACAGTGATACATGCAATTGATAGAAAGATAGATAATTACATAAACACATACATATATATATATATATATATATATATATATATATATATATACAGTATATATATATATAGAGAGAGAGAGAGAGAGAAAGAGAAAGAGACAGACAGACAGGCAGAACAGGAATGGCAGTGAAATACTGAAGTGATGCCAACCCCACCACCACCCTGCAGAGATGGACAGGCATTGGGGTGTGCCTTTGGGTCATTACTCATAACGCTCATGCCATTTCACCTCACCCTACCGTGCAAACACAGACAAGTGTTGAGGTGTGCCTTGGGATGTTCAGACTTTATACTCATCCCATTCCATAAGGAAATACACTGAAATGGGTACAGTATACGAGAATGGAGTGAACTTTAGGGCTGAAGAGTCAAAGGCACACCTCCATACCTGTCACTTGCTACAGAGCGGGGATGGGGGTGGAATGGCATGAGTATTGCTGTTGGCAATCCCAAATCACACCCCTTATGCCTGTCAATTCCAACAGAGCAGGGTGTTATGGTCAGAAACCCTAATGCCTTGGGCATTTCTTGGTATTTTCACTCCAAGTTTTCAGCATGGGCTTTTCGTGACCCCACCACATGAATAGTAACACTATCACTTCACTAGCTGAAAGGTGATTTTGCACAGTGACTGTGCCATTTGGCATCACAGGTACAAAAACACATTTTGAATTTAAAAACTGTAATTACTTTATATTGTACATTGACACCCCATAAGGACCTCCTTGAAACTGAGATACAAATGTCACACATTTATCATTTTTCTAACAGGAATATTTTACTATCCTAAATACATTTCTTGCTTCAATAACTGCTCGGCACATCTATTGCATGACCTACTGTACTTATTGACATTTTACACCTGAGATGCAATGTACTGCTGCTTACTACATCAACATCATGAACCATAGAACAGATGACTGCCATAACTAGGGAGGCAGTATAGCATAGTGGTTTAAGGTTCTGAGCTGCAAATCTGGAGATCTGGGTTTGAATCCCACAGCCCCCACTTGCATACTGGGTGACCCTGAGCAAGTCACTTAACTTCCATGTGTTATATAGCCAAAATAGAAATCAGAGTTTTGATGACAGAAAAGTGACATCTGTGATACAGACAAGGTAATTTTTCACCGACATTTGTTCATACCACTTCAACTCAGCACTGAACCACAAATAATCAACTTTTAATGAGAACAGAAAGATAGATTTTAAGTTAATCTCTCTAATCACAAACCAGATGGGTTAGTAACAAACTCAGAGTGAAAACAATTAGCTCTACAGACTGCTCTAACTAGGAACTGCAACAGCTTATTCATTCAATCAGGGATTTAATTGCTGAGGCAGCAGGCTGGACAAGTACTATGTCATTGCTCACTGGTAGGGACAGAAATGTCTTCATTGTTTTCAGTAACTGCAGAGCACATTAACAAATGCTGATTTAAAGAAAACCACAAAACCAAACAGCGTGATATTTTCAGAAAACACTAATCATGACACAGGGACATGAATTCAAGTGAATTCAAGCTTTTTATGAACTATGTGTCTGTATGATCTTCAACTTCAAAATATGTGTCTGTATAATTTTTAACTTCAAGGGGTTTGCTGTGATTTTTGGTGTGTTTGTTGAACCCCAATGTAAAGTACTCTAATCTATTCTCATCTACTTTCAGTTTAATCTGGATGGCGTTAATAGCCACAGCCCCTCACAACCGTGCCTGGCTATGTTGGATGCTGCTTCATTTTTTTTATTTACACTTCTATGTCCAACCATATATTATGGACAAAGCCAAATGCAGAATCAGGAGACAGTGAAGGAGACTGATGCAATTTTTTCAAATCAGTTTGACTCAGTGGCTCATGATGTTTAGCTGTGTCCTTTCTTGCTCACTAGCAAGCCTTCATGTGGGACGTGAATACATTTTTGGATGTTTTTTTGAAGTCCAGCTCTATGATTATGTTAATGTTGCAGCCTACAGCAGCAGATGTTTGGTGCCTGTTCAGTGCAATATGGAGCAAGCAGAAGCTGCTTATATCATACTTTGCTCCCTCAGCAGTCTGAGATTTGGTGTAGAACCACTGAAATTTTTCATTCAGCTCTATTTTGGGGGCTTGTTTCCAATCAACAGTAATGTTTTTGGCAGTTGCCCGCTCCTGAACCCCATTAAAAAGCCCAGTTAGTTGCTCTTACAGTGTTTTTTAACATTTCTTTCATCCTCAGTGTTATTTAGCTGCTGTGTTGTTATTCTGACAGAATGGCAACTCATTCTGATGTCCATTGTTTCAGGTATTACTTATTGTGGTGGTGGCCCCCAGTGGCAGTGGATTATCTACTTCTGGGGCAGCTGGCATATCTTCTTCTGTGGCATTGAAGAGCTCCACCTGTTCAATAATTTGTTGGACTTCAAAGTTTAATGCAGGAATTCCATTGCAAATAAATGTACTGGCTATAAAGGATTAGTGGCATAAAAATGGCAGACTTTGCAAATGCTAATGGGATTTTGAGGCATTGATATATAAAGGGTTTCTATGGACAGCCTAACCAGTACCTGTTTTTAGCCATGCACTCGACACTTATAGCACATGGCTAACAACCAATCAGAGAGCTCAAAATCTTAAGTCCACTTCATAATGAAAATCATGACATTGTGGAATATAAAAGGTATCTGTTGAGTCATGAGTAGGTGATTTAGACAACTGTCTGCTAAGAAGGGAAAGTTTTAGGGCTTATGCAACAGGTGCAAGGAATGGGTCAATCCTCAAAAGGGAACTTAACCTAGCACCTTCTCTTAGGAAGTAAAAGTACTCTTATTTTAGGCCCCATATGACAACATGGTCTGATTTTTATTTCCTCTAGCAGGCTATTTACTGTGCTCTGATCCTTTTTTATTCCCTAATCCTCCCCTCCAGTGCTTGCCTTATAACAAGCATATAGTAGAATGCCAAATTGTTTCTGCTTACAGTGCATACCTACCTCACAAATACCATAATTCTGTTTTTAAGGTACAGTATTACTAAGGTAGATGGTGGAAATGAAATTCAGAATAAAATGAACACTTTCACCATGTTTTTTTAATATGGCTTTTAACTGTTTAGTATGACTATTTGAACTCTCACTTTGGGTTTTCTTTCTGGCTCATTCCAGCACCTTTCTTGTTTACTCATGCTGTTAATTGAAGGATGTATAAAATGAGTCAAAAACTGGTGGGTGGTACCTTTGATAAAACACTAACGTACAGCACGAAAGACTGTGTGTGCCAGATGTGGGATATGTAGCCTTTGAGGCTTGTTTCCATGTTCACTTTATCCACTGTTTGTATCCCTATGTATAATGCTGCAAGTATGTGTCCAAGAGCTCAGTCTCCATGCTTTTTACAAAGGAGAGGAGTCTGAAATCATGTAGGTGGTATACTGTACCAAGGGATACTGTATCTGTTTTAACACTTTATCAATTTTCTTATTATTTTACAATACAACAAAAGAAAAAAAGATACAGTACATCTTAGAATGAATTTCAAGAACCCAAATCCAGAATTACAACTGTGCTACTAATATTAGTGATTATACTGGTCATAATGGTAAAAAAAATTATACTTATACCAAAACTTTGGCTACACTTCCCCACCACTCTTACAAAAGTATCACATTAAGATGAAAAGAATATATTTAAACTCCAAAATATTCCATCTAAATTATAAGGCTTATAAGAAGAATATTTTGCAAAACAGTATAAAGCCTTTGTCTCTTTTACATTGGACTATATACTAAATAGTAAATAAAAGTAAAAAGCAAAAAGTATGTCTTTAAATGTCCATATCATTGTCCTCTTCTTCATGTGCTGCTGGGTGTTACCTTTTGTACTGCTCTTCCCTAGCCTTGTAACTTTTCAAGTAATCAGTTTGGTTTGGTAAAAACATGTTTTTTTTTCTCTCTTCATGAAATATCACGCATTGAGCAGGGAACGGGAATGAACATGTCACCCCAACTCAAGAAGCTCCTCTCAGTATGCCAACAGTTTCTTCTGTTTATTTACAGTCATTGGGGAAAAATCAAGGAAAATGTAAAAATAGTAGGTTTTAGAAGTTAAAGCTCCTTTTGCCCTCACAGTTTCAATTATCATCTCACAATCAGCACTGGATGCCAGAGAAAATATGATTATAGTTGTAACTTGAAATATTGGCTTAGACATATTAGAAACTTCTGCAGATAGTGATGTTTCTGTGTGTAATCTTCCCAGCAAATAGCATACTTTTTTGACAAACAACAAGATAGTTTCAGGTAAGAAGGGCACATTTATAACTGTGTCCTTGATTAGGCATCCAACTGATTGATATTCATTATCCACTGAAGCTGGTAAACCAACAATCTGTAAATTCTTAAAACAAACTCTTTTTCAAACATGTCAATCCTCTTGTTTAAGTAAGTATAGTAGAAGTGTTTGCTATAGCAAGTGTGTCAATGGTCAAAAACTTAATTTTAATTTGTTGACTCTCTTTATCATAGTCCAGCAATTACATAGGTTACATATTACATAGGTTATATCAGAGCTTAAAAACTTGCTTCCATAGTCCTTCCATAGTGCTCGCTTTAATTATGTGTCTTAAAGACATAACTTTTCTGCTTGTAGTGATTATCTAACTTCAGCTTAAATTCTTCCATTATTGAACTATCCACCACTTCTATCTGTAGAACATTCCAAATTTAGTTTTAATCAAATTAATCTCCTTAGTAAACTTCAGTTCAGTCTCAAAAATATTTTTCCTAGAAACCCATTCCAGCTCATAAGGTCATCAATTTTATTTTCAATTTTCTCCAAATTAAGGCTATGCCATTAACAACTGAATTAATTTCATTTTTTTATTTAAGCCCTTTGTTTTAAGTCTCTTTTCTTAACACCACTCTTGGACCCTTCAATCAAAGACATAGTGATATTCTCAGAAGCACTGGTAACATGTGAGGACAGAGCTTTTGCAATACATGGCATGGAAGACTGAACTTTAACAGTGCCTGCTACTGTAATTTTATGTCTTACTACCTGTGGCTCTTCCATGACTCAATTTAGTTTCTGTGATTGTCTCAATAGTTGATATGTGTTCTTTTCTTGTGGTGGCTTTATAATTTTTGGCAACATCCTTGGAGAACTCAAAAATGAAGTTGAAAGTGAAGTTATGCACTCTGTGGAGTGGCGAGTTGCAAAGTCTCAACCTGGCCAACATTCAGTCAACAGATCTACCCCCTCCATGGTTCAAAAGGGATATTGCTTTCTGAATGGAGTGGTGAGTGCTGGGTTCCTTTTCAAAAAGCTTGTTATGTTACCCATCTAGGCAGCCTCTTCCCTGTGTGGCCATTTACTTTGTTGTTATGACTAATTTACTGTTTGTACAACTCCTAATACCACTGTCAAAAGTGAATAAATAATTTTGCAAATGACACCATGAAGTATAAACCACTTTCACACATGCCAAAGAAGATTTTCTAAAACATTTGTTTGCCAACTTCTTAAACTGTCACATAGAGCAAAAACATGTTTGTTTTGCCCTCTTATGATTAAACACTAATTTGAATTTGATTTATAGAAGTATTACATTTTTCTTACTCTTTCCCAGATGACTTTGGTGTCTTGGAAATGAAAAAACTTAAAAAAGGAAATTATTACAAAATAGAAAAGCATAAAGCCACATTATCAAATGAAGCTAAGAAATACAGCATGTTGCAAAAAACTCAGCTGGTTAAGCTGGGGCGAAGTGTCTCATGTTACCTTACATAGCAGTGTGTAGCTTGTCAAGCAAGCACCAACTTTAAAAGTGAAGTGCTTTTTAAAATAAGAAAAATAAACATAAAACCCATTCCCCCACCTTTACCCACCCTTGCCTTGTAATTTTCATTTGGGACCTTATTAAACAAAGCCCCTTTTCCACCACCCCTTACAGCATCCATATCTCCCTTCTATCCCTTTAGTCCTGATGAGGCAAACATATAGTCACACTTCCAGCAGTCAAATATGTGGAAATCCCTTCTCCTCCACCCTAGTAGCATTTTTATTTCTACCCCCACCTCAGCCTTGTAAACGATTAACCCCATCCCGTCATGCTCTAAGCACCTCCGTCCAACCCTCTTCCTCTTCTCTCCAGCATCAACAAAACATAAAAAAAAGATTCAGGTCCCACAGTGGGTGACTGCTGCAGGTTTTCTTTCACCTTAGCTAGATGTCACATAATAAATGAAACCACATACAGTATGCTTCCTGCACTACTCATCTGAGCAGCAGCTGTTACTGAACATGTTCAGGTCGTACCTGTTCTGCAAGATCAGAATCAGTTGTTGATGTTGAGAAATGTTTTTTTATTCTCATGGGTTTGCTTGACATGTGGTGCTGATAGTGTTCCTTTCTGGCACTGATGCCATTCACTGTACAGTATATGCATTATTCATTGTTGAAAACTATGTTAATGCATCAGTTAAGGATGAAGTCTAACAAACAAAAGAAAGAAGATGTGACGCTAGGATAAAAAAAAAAAAAAGATCCCTAAGCCATGATTAATCTGTGGTGTAGTTTTTCTTGGGGTTTGAATTACCAAAAAATGCAGCATTGGGATTGCATTAATTTTGTCACCCTCTCTCCACGCATCGGTGTGTTGAGTATTTTTCTGTGACTGGAAAGACAGTGTTGCAGTTTGGGCAATACCAATGATGTGTTGTGTGATTACTCAGACCCAGAGAAGCACCATGACAAAGATTACACAAGGCTCAGTGGTCTTTCCTTTAAGCTAACAGTACATTTCCTTCCTTTTGCAGTGTTGCACTTCAACTCTAACTGAAGATTTAACATAGTTTTTTTTTGTTTGTTTTTTTACATTGAATAATAAATATAAATTGAATGGTCTCTGCACTAGAATGGAATCCAGTGAGTACTACATAGAAGTCAAAATCATGAGAAGGAAACATTCCTGCACACAAATAACTGATTTTGAAATTGCAAGCCATGTATGATCTGAAACTGCTTGCCATAGTATGAGACAAATTCCATAATCCTGCAGACAAAGCAGTCAAACCTCATTGTCCATGGTGAAATATATGGCTGCCAGTTCTACACAAACAATTCAAAACTGACAGCTGGTTTTGCCTATATGTAAGAAGAAATGGCATCACCATTCATACCTGAGAGAAGTTCTCTAACCTAAGGATTGATTGCTAGATATAATAATAATTAACAGTCTCAGAGTGGCTCAACATTTTCTCTGTAACTAGTAACTGTACAGAAAGGGTACGTTAATGCTGTTAAAACATGAAATGAACAGCACACACACCAAGGCTCAGAATAGTGTAATATGTTGTTGTTTTAAGCCCCAGAACTGTGCCAGATGCCAGGCTAGCACCCTTATGTATTGCATCAGAGAAAGGTGTTATCAGGCCCCATGATGAAGCCTTTTTGTGAGGTGATACATAGGGGCTGCTGGTCTGGCATTGGGCACAGTTCTTGGACTTAGAATAAAATATCACACTATTCTGACCCTTGCTGTGTGCACTGTTCATTTTTACATTCGCTTGCGCTCGTGTGCAAGGAACGTTTTGGGAGAGTAGCACACTTTGGAGGTGTGCCTCTCCCATCCAATGCACTGCTCCCTTGAGCAGGCGTGGCGGTCCTGCACCAATGGGTGCAGGAGCTCTGTATGACAGCAGTGTTCCTCAGCTTCAAAACAAAGCACTGCTGCCATACTGACCACCGCCTCACACGGTCCCCCCCTCGCATCACGCACTCCCCCCTGCGCACATCACGCCACCCCCCCAAAGCTTTGGTGCCACGTTGGGAGCCCACCCCAGTGTGGTAAATGTTGTTTGCCGACAGGAGTGCCCAATCCCCATCAGCTCCTCGCCCCCACGTAGTTTGAGCTGGGTGCCCAATCCCCTGTCCAGATCCTCGCCCCAGCCATCTTCTGCCACACTGGGAGCCCACCCCAGCATGGCAAATGTCCCACATCATCTTTTTTGTAAAATAAAACGGTCCCACGGGCAGGCCTCCCAGCCCTCCCACAACCCACACCCACCCACTGTGTACCCGAGCTTCCCCACACCCCCACCCCATACTTACCTCCGGACTCTGGTGCATTGATCTTGGTGGACCGGAACACGCTTGCACTTCTTCAAAGGCGACCGCGAACTGAGGAAATGCCGTAAGCTGTATAATGGGCTAGATGGGGGTTCAACTTTATTGCATATCTCAGGCATTTTGGATTTTGCGCAATTTCTCAACATGGGTTTTGAGACCCCTTCTCATGAATGATGTCACTGTCATGGCGTTATTCAGGCCCGAAGGGTGATTTCACAGTCACTGCACAGTCACTGCATGAAATCACCCATTGGGCCTGAATAGCACCATGACAGTGACATCATTCATGAGAAAGGGTCCCAAAAACCCCATGTTGAAAATTTGGTGCAAAGATTCCCAAAAATGACTGTTTTACGAGCGTGTGTTGCTCAGTTCCTACGCACACTCGTAGGTTTGTGAATTTTCAACATTTCTACTCCAGATTTTCAACATTGCCATTTTATCACACCTTCTTATGAGTAGTACAGCAGTCATTTTTCACATCTCACCCAAAATGTGTTTCCGCCCATGTAGCGCACAATGGCGCAGCAGGTGCGCGAAATCAATGTATGGGACACATTAAGAAAATCACAGTGACACTGTTCATGAGCAGAGGCTTAAATGGCTATGTTGAAAATTTGGTGAAAAATCCTAAAATGATTGTCTTACGAGCGTGCATTACGCAGTTCCTACGCACGCCCGTGTGTTTGTGAATTTTCAATATTTGCAGTCCAGATTTTCAACATTACCATTTTACCACACCTCCTTGTGAGCAGTACAGCTGTCATTTTTCACATCCTGCCCAAAATGTGTTTCTGCCCATGTAGCGCACAATGGTGCAGTCGGTGTGCGAACTCAATGTATGGGACACATTAAGAAAATCACAGTGACACTGATCATGAGCAGAGGTTTTAAAATGGCTGTGCTGAAAATTTGGTGAAAAACTTTCTAAAAATGACTGTTTTACGAGTGTACGTTGCGCAGTTCCTATGCACGCTCATAAGTTTGCGAATTTTCAATATTTTCACTCCACATTTTCAACATTGCAATTTTACCACACCTCCTTATGAGCACTGCAGCTGTCATTTTTCACATCTTGCCCAAAACATGTTTCCACCCATGTAGCGCACAATGGCACAGTCGCTGTGTGAACTCAGTGTATGGGATACATTAAGAAAATCACAGTGTCACTGTTCATGAGCAGAGATCTTAAAATGGCTATGTTGAAAATTTGGTGATCAAATTCCTAAAAATAACTGTTTTACGAGCGTGCATTGTGCAGTTCCTACGCACGCTCGTAAGTTTGTGAATTTTCAATATTTTCACTCCAGATTTTCAACATTGCCATTTTACCACACCTCCTTGTGAGCAGTACAGCTGTCATTTTTCACATCCTCCCCAAAACATGTTTCCGCCCATGTAGTGCACAATGGCGCAGTCGGTGTGCAAAATCAATGTACAGCACACAATAAGACAATCCCAGTGACACTGTTCATTAGCAGAAGTTTTAAAATGCCAATGTTGACAATTTGGTGAAAAAATTCCTAACAATGACTGTTTTACCAGCGTGCATTGCACAGTTCCCACGCACGCTCCGAGCTTTGCGAATTTTCAATATTTCCACTCCAGATTTTCAACATTGCCATTTTACCACACTTCCTTATGAGCAGTACAGCTGTCATTTTTCACATCCTGCCCAAAACGTGTTTCCGCCTATGTAGCGCACAATGGGGGTAACAAAAAGGTCATGCTGACAATTTATTGTGCAAATACCAGCAATCGCACAGGGCATTAGGGTAAAGCACCATACATGCCAAACACCACTGCAAATACCTGCAAGTGAACGTTCGGCATTGACAAATGCTTGTTTATTTTATTGTGATGTGTGCTTGACAGCAGCACCTTTTGAAGTTATTGGAGTGCACTCCCTTCTTTAACTTAATGCTGTTAAATGTTAGGTGTTCTAGCAGGCACATGTACAGTGGGATGTTCTTCTGCATCAGATTGTCTATGACACAAATCATGCTTCCTGTAAACCCTTCTATATTCTTTACCATATATTTTCTAGACATTTACTTTTATAAGACTAACAAAATAAGACAAGCTTTTGAGACCCAAAATATCTGAAGAAGGAACCTTGGAGGTTTTAAGAGGCTTGTATTACATTTTTTTGACTAAATGACACTAACGACCTGCATTATGCATTATCATAATGGGCTCTTTGCACTAATGGGTGGGAAGTATGCACCAAAGGCGCGCATCCCACCCACATAGCTCTGCACCGGCGGACAGGTGCACACCAACCACATTTATCAGTGGCTGCCACCAGTCCATTGGCCCACCCTCTCAGTAAGCAGGACTCTGCAGGGTGGCCGGGGGTGGAGTCATGAACCTGACCGGACATCCAATCGGATGCCTGAGCTGGGTCCCTCAGTGGATCCCTTGCATGGGCAGGTGTGGATCCAGGTGTGTGTACAGCACCCACAGGTGCAGAAACCTGTGCCTCAATGCTGACAGCCCCAACTGGCACCCACCACACAGAAACACCCCCCAGGGCACCGCCAATTGTCCATGTCCATACGGAGCCCCCCCTCCAGTAGAGGCACCAGTCCTGATCAGCAAAGGCAACCACCGCACCACACACACAGTGGTGTGTGGTGTAACCTGACCAGATACACCTCTATCTGCAGAAGGACCCCTTCTCAGTTGCTGCACCAGCAACCCCCACCTAATATCTGGTACACCCACCAGTGCCACAGACAGAAACAGCCAGCGGCACAGCCCTCCATGCACCATGATGGCCGCCGGCTGCCTGACCTACATGGGCACAATGGCTGCATGTCCCTGAGTATGTCAGACTGCCTCTTGCCATGGCGGACTGTGGAGGGCTGTGCTGCTTGCCATCTCTGTCAGTGGCACTGGCAGGCATATGGGGCATTGGTTGTGGGTTACTGGTGCAGCTGGGGGGGCCTCTGACTACCTCAATGGGAGAGCCGTGCTCGAGGATCAAGGGGGCGGGCAATCTGTGTAACTTGGGGGCACCACTTCATTGGGTCCTGCAGTACCAGTCGATGCAGCCAGATAAGGGAATGGGTCACAGCTAGGTGTGGGGTTCAGCAATCATGGGCCCAGTACTCCTCTGTGTGCTGAGGGGGAGGCTTACTGCTGTGCCAGGGATGGGTGAGCAGAGTGTGCCGTGGTGTGTGGGCAGGCATAGGGGATGTGTGGTGGTGTTCTGTTGGTTCAACCAAGTGGGAGACTGTGTATGTGTGCACCCGTGCATACTGGAAGTATGGCAGTATCCCCCTGGCATACCCTGCACCCTCCTCTGCACCCCCATGGCTAGCACTGCATGCCTTAGTGCATGGCGCATAGTGCTGGCATTCCTACAGCCTGCCTCCAATGCATTGTTGTCTGTGGGTCCAGGGAATCAGGTGCATTGGGCTGTGTGTCCCCCATTAGTGCATCCAGCGTGGGGGTCCAATGGGTGGCAGAGTGGCTATGTGGCACAAATTCATGGAGCATAGCCACTCCATCCATTAGTGCATAGTGCCCATTATTAGAAAAACAGTAATAGTTTTTACAGTATATAAAGATACCCTTTGACAATTATATGTGTCTGTCTGTCATTATCTATCTATCTATCTATCTATCTATCTATCTATCTATCTATCTGTCTATCTATCTACAATATCTATCTGTCTATCTATCTATCTATCTGTCTGTCTATCTATCATCCTACCATCTTCCATCTATCCATCCATCCATCAGTCCGTCTGTCCATCCGTCCATCTGTCTGTCCGTCCATCTGTCCATCCATCCGTCTATCTATCTATCTATCTATCTATCTATCTATCTATCTATCTATCTATCTATCTATCACATTTCAGTTACTATCTAATGACTGCAAAATGGCCATTAACTTTTTAATCCTCAGACTCCAAGCTTCTGCCACAGACTAATCTAACCAATCACTATCCTTATCCTAAAAGGAACTAGTGCATGATGTCTGAAGACATCATGGGTTATGAAACCATCACTTGTGCAGTGTGATGTTTCTTTAAACTGTAGTGGTTATGACTGTTTTAATGAAGTTTGTGCATTAAGCAACAATTGGCTAGCATGCAGAATCTCAAATAATAATATGTTAGACTACTCAATGATTAAAAATCCAATTTAATCTGTATATTAATTAACATTTTAATTGCAAATCTGAAAAGTTCACTGAGAAATAGACGGAAGGAAATTCATCCTCAGGGACAATCAAAGAAAGTTTATACCTCCTGACATTTTAAAATATCATCTTTTTGAATTTTTATCATAAAACAAGCCCTCAAGAATTAATCAAAAAAAAAAAACAAATGAACAAAAGTTATGTTAACTCTGGGCCTGCCATTTTTTTTTCTGCTCACATTCAGCAATGTGATTATTAGTATTTACACTACTACTGTAGGTTGATTTTAGAGATCACATTTTGAGTTACAATTTTATAATGATTTGCTTTCCCTTTTTGTTCTTTATGCTACTTTGGGAAGAAGACTCAGATTCACAGTCAGTAGCAAGATATTCCTTTTAACATTTTATCTATTTAACACACGGTTTAAAATGAGCTATGGACATTTAATCTCATGCAGTCACATACAATACAGTATGTAGCCTCACTACTGAGGTAGTAAATGTTAGGCTACATCAGAAGGATAGAGAAATATTGCACACTGCTAATATTAATAGCAAATACAGCTGACATGGAGGAGTCTTAGGAGAGGTAAGTCTATATACTGCAGATATACAGATGATGGAGATGTGATAATGCAAACAGTAGATCCAGTCTGTCCTGTTTTTCATATCTAAACATACTAGATCATTTTGAAGATCATAGTACTCACTATTACATTCTGCTTATTTCCAGTCATAGAAAACAAAAAGGAGAGCTGGCACCTGTGTCAACAAACCTGCACTGTTCTTGCCCTCTAGAAAGTAGAAGAAGGCACATTACTTCAACAATGCACAGCAGAGAGCTAACCTACTAATGCACTAGTAGTTCTACTGCTTGTGATACTGGGAACATTGGATTGGGGGCATACTCAGGTCATCACTGGCCAGCTGAGGGAAGGAGGATCGCATCCAAGAGACTGTTCTCCTTCAGGGTTGAGAGGGATATGAGCCCTGCAGAATGACGGCCAGCTGGCAAAGGGTAAATGGAATCACAGGCAGGGCTACTGATGAAAGGAAGGATGTTTCCAGATGCCAGCATGCTGGCATGGTGTTGCAACATACAGTACATGTCATTGCATGACTTGGTTTCCATATAGCAAGAAAATGGAAATAGCCACTGGTCTGCTAAGGGAGAATCCAGCACTCCCTAAAGGCTCATACATGACTGACATGGCTTTTCCCCACCATGATCATGGTCCTGGGTAAGCAGTAGACAATGTGTAAGTCCATAGAAAAGGTTGCTGACTGGCTGGAGGTTGCCACCAGGTGGAGGGCAAACTGAAGGAGCAGAGGAAAAGCTTGGTAAGTAATGGTGCAACAATACTTTATTTATATACACTGAGGCCCAGATAATCAGAAATGCACCAAAGGCCAGCACAAGTCTGGCCTAGCACAACCCAGCTGAATATGGCACAATTGCACCATGGCACAAACAGAGGTGCACCATGGTGCAAACACAGTTGCGCCATGGTAGAGAAAGAGATGCCCCAGCTCAACTATGGGAGCAGAGCAGCAGAACAACAGAGGGGGGCATGGCACAGAAAAGTAACCCAGGGACAGAGCCAAGGAAGCACAGTGACAGAGGAGAGGATACTCAGACTGCTTGGGGCCCAGCTTTGGGGAGAGGACTGAGCATCCAATGAACAGCATGTCTTCTTCAGGGATGGACGACAGTACATACCATTGTATACTCACTACCTAACAGACAATGGTTGGGTAACACAACAGATGTCACAGACTAGAGGGCCCTGACACAGATGCTAATAGCCTGCTATGTGAAAGCAAGTGTGTGTGCATCATGCATGTGAGTAGATCTCGAGGAGGAAAGGAACTGTGGAGAAACCTCTCAGTTAGCAGGATGATGATGATGGTGCCCTTGCAGGCTCCACACTACTGACTGTGGCACCCAGCCACCACATAGAGGTCCTGGAAATGAGGTGGGGTAAGCCCCAGAGAAGGTAGGCGATGGCATGGGGGTCATCATAAGGGGGTTGGTTAGGGTAGCTCAGAACAGAAAACTTATATTGAAGAACAAACAAAAAAAATGGTTATCTAGTTTTAAAGATATCTTAATTCAAGAATGCCTCATAGATCACATTTGTGATATTCCACATAGATAGTGATTGTTGATTAACACACACACACACACACACACACACACACCTTATCAATATAAATGCATCAAAAACAAATTCGGATTATGTTTACTTAGAATAAACCATGTTGGGTGTTATCCTTGCAATTTATGCCTCCTTATCCTCTAAAATATCTGCAAGTCTTCTCAGTCTGAAATCAAGGTCAGAATGATAGCTTTATTTCTGTGTTTTTTATGACTTTTTTCCTACTGCCTTCTTAAAGTTAAATGAGGGAAGAAAGCAGCAAACCTTCATGAAAATGCACTAGACTGTTTAACGTGGTAACTATTTGTATGTGGATCTGAAATATAAATAATTTTATAATCTGTTTATCTTATTCAAAAATATTTTCAATGAGGAAGGGGATAAAGCAAACATGTCATTAATAATTCTTAATTACAGGGCAAAGTAATAGGTGAATAATTGCTCTTAACAACCTTATTTGTTGTAAAAATTATTTCAACTTTATTTCTAGTTATATTTTGATGCCTCGTTTATTAAATGTACGTATTCCCTGATGGGGGAAAAGCTTCTTCTGCAATGAACTGCAAAGAATATCTTTATTTAGTTTTTCTCTGATAATTTTATATGAAAAAGAAGATGACGTGGGGGTGGGGGTGGAGACCGAGCAGATACCAGGATCTAAAGGACACAAAACAACAGTAATGTGATTCAGAGGTGTTAACAGCAAGAAAATATTCCCAAGAAAACTTGCAGAATAAGTTAAAGAGAATGTGTCCTTCTTCTCAAGAATGGTCTGAGGCATGTTGAGTGGTGGTGGTAGTGGGGAGAAACTAGCCACATGGTGTTCTAGAACCAGTGCTGGGTATGTTATCTGTTGAACTGGCTTTATGTGGTAACAGTAGCTCTCAAAGCAGCAGAAAGGGTGCTCAGGAGTGTAAGAGTAACAGTAAGGGATGGGAGAGTTCATTGAAAGCAGAGTCATTACTTTGCGATTTCTATAGCATTCGAATGAAAAGAGACCCAAGTATACATGGACTGGGATAGGAGTGCTGACCCCAAACTGTGCTTAGAATTCAATTAAGAGGTGCAGTAAATGAACTTCCCTTTGAACATTTAGCCCCTAAGTAAAGGGACTACATATGATCTCTCCTTCTGATGTAAAGATTGATTATTTATGTGGCATCTCGTTTGTTTCTAATATCTGATTTAAATAGATGAAAACTTTGTGTGCAAATGGTGTTTGCAATTGGACTCCTGGACAGCCATACCACCTACATACCCCTGGAGATGGCAGTTGTCCTTGGCAAATGTCCACCCACATCTAAGCAGTGATATATTCAGCAGAATAGGTTAAGGGTGGGGTTCAAAGTGGGATCATATATGGGATTGAAAAATGTGATGTTACTAGTTCACAAAAATGATGTGTTCATTTACAAAGTCAAGTATTGCAGTATATTTAATTAATAAGGGTGAGGGGAAATTAAGAAAAGAATGTTTTGCACTGATAGAGGGGGGAGAGGGGAGACTTGGTGGAATGTTTGGTATCCTTCATCTGGAAGGGTGGGGGGGTCGCTGGTGGGAAACAATAGCAATGGATAGGGTGGTAGGCTGCAACAACTGAGGTGCACCAATCTTTCTGAAAATTGTCTGGAGTGTAGGGGGATGTTTAGTGTGCAACCACATAGAGAAACTTAGAAAGGAGATTGAGGGTCTGCAGGAGGAACAAAGACAGGCTAGGCAGACTGGGGTGGGTTTAGCCCAATACTGGAGGGAGAATGGAGGGCAGATGAGGGAGGGCGATTTGAGCAAGCAGTGATGAGGAGAGGGTCAGAAGAAGGAAAGCAGAGACAAAGGGGCCCAGCCCAGGAAGAATGATTGCCGGGGAAACCAGGTCAGGAGACAAAAGGCAAATGGAAGGAGGAGATAGGGACTTGTGAGAGGAGGCGAAGAAGTGGCAAAAGTCATGGAGTGGAAAGGAGAGAACAGCTTACTATGAAGAGAGAGGGAACGAGCATTTGTGAAGGGTCTTCAGAAAATATTTTGCACTGCTAGAGAGGAAGAAGAAGGAGGAGGGAAATGATGAAATGAGAGGAGTAATTGATAAATGCCTGGACCAAACTGGAGCGAGGGGAAGTTCTGCAGGGAGAATTGCAACAGAGGCAAAAGGGGGAAATAATGTGCAGGAGGAAGAAGAGGAGCCAGAAATGAGAGAGGGGGATGAATGGAAGCAAGCAGGGAGTAAGAGGGGTGGAATCTTAGTGCTGGGAGACTCAATACTAAAAGGAGTCAGGTGGGGTAGCAAGGGGGAGAGACATAGTCGCATTTGGGTGGAGACCATGCCAGGAATGACAGCGGAAAGGGTGGGACAATCTGTTCTGAAATATGCCAGAAGGGGTGGGGACAAGCCTCATTTAATTATACATCTTGGGATGAATGACCTGGCTGACAAGACAGTAGATATAGTTCAGAGGAGGTTTGAGGAACTAGGACAATGATGTAAGGGGGAAGGAAGATCAGTAACTTTTTCAGAGATACTTCCAGTGCCCAAGGCAAGCGCAACAAGAAAGCTGAGAATAGAGGAATTTAATGGATAGCTAAGAACCTGGTGTTGTGCTAAAGGGTATAGGCTGTGGGGGGGTGAGGAGGGACCTGGGAGGACAGTAGTCTCTATGACAAGGACAGACTACACTTGAGTGAGGAGGGAAAGAAAGTGTTGAAATAGAGGATGGAGGAGTACATAGAGGAAGTTGGGAATTTAAACTAGGAGCGGGGGGTGGCAATTGGGCAAGAGACATGCAGAGACCACAGGTTGGGAAATCATGTGAGCTTACCTCCAATAACAGTGAAAAAGGACAAATGGCAAGTACTATTGGTGATGCTAGTAAAGGAGGGCAGGATGGGAGGGGGGGAAGGGTGGAAGGTGGTTACCCTTAATGCTAGGAGCCTTGGAAGGAAAACTGCAGAGTTACAGGTGCTCATGGCAGAGGGAAAGGTGAAGTGCAGCCATCACAGAAACATGGGCCACCCAATACAATGGCTGGGCCTGTCTGTACCAGGGTACAGGTTATTTCGTGAGGGACAGGGTGATTGGGAAAGGAGGGGGTGTGGCACTATGTGAAGGAAGGACTGAAGTGTGTAAGGGAGGATGGGGAGGACGATAGTACGGAGTCACTTTGGATGCAAATTCAGGATTCCAAGAATAGGATTCTCAGAATGGGAGTGGTGTACAGGCCTCCATCTCAGATTGAGGAGTTAGACAAGGAACTAGCCAGACAGAACAGGAGGACCTGCGAGAAGGGTAGTGTGGTGATTGTGGGGGACTTCAACATGCCAGGAGTGGACCAGAGTACCCCAACAACCAGAAACAAAAGGAAGCAGGTACTGCTGGATGCCTTCCAGGACAGTTTCCTGCTGCAAATGGTTAGTGAACCAACCAGGTTAGGAATTACCCTTGACCTTGTGCTGGCAAATGGGGACTTTGTGAGAGAGCTTACAGTGGAGGAACCACTGTCAGGGAGTGACAACCACACAGTATGGCTCACATTGGATAAGGGCAAGGAAGGAGTGGAATCTGGCACAAGAGTGCTGGACTTCAGGAGGGCCGACTTTGGGAGGATGGGGGAAGCGCTAAAAGGGTACCTGGCCAGCATTCAATATAGTATGGACACTAACCAGAGGTGGGAGCTCATAAAGCTGGGGATAGTGGAGGCAACCAAAACCTGCTGCAAGGCCCAGAGCAAGAAGGCTAGGGCTAGGAAACTGAGCTGGTTGAGCAAGGAGGTCATGGAAAAGGTAAGGAGGAAAAGAGCTGCCTTTAGGAGGTACAAGAAAACAGGGAGGGGGGAGGACAGGGAGGAGTACTTGATGGAATCAAAGGAGGTGACAAGGGCAGTAAGGGGAGCCGAGGCATCTATAGAACTAAGGCTGGCACAAGGCATTAAGAAGGGGGAGGAGGACTTCTTTAGGTACATCAAGAAGAAAAGGAGCTGTAAGGACCCATAGTAAAGATTAGGAAGGAGAGGGGTTGGGTGAAAGCAGGGTGTGATAAAGCAGAAGCACTAAATGAATACTTCTGCTTGGTATTTACTAAGGAGAAGAGGGGTGACACCAAGGGGAGGAATCACAGAAACTGGGGGGGGGTGACAGATGGGGAAATCATGGAGGGCAGAGTTCGGGAGGGTTTGAAGGCACTGAGGGTGGACAAGGCGCCAGGCCAGATGGCATCCACCCCAGGGTACTGAAGGAGCTGGCAGAGGTCCTTCCAGGACCTTTGACAGACCTATTTAATGCCTCACTACATTCAGGGTGTGTACCTCAGGACTGGAGGATGGCACATGTGGTGCCCCTCCACAAGAGTGGCCCCAAGGATGAACCGGGAAACTACAGACCAGTGAGTCTCACATCCATCATGGGTAAGCTAATGGAGACTATCCTGAAGGAGAGGCTGGTGGCCCTCCTAGAAGCCAAAGGACTACAGGACAGCAGACAGCATGTCTTCATACATGGCAGATCCTGCCAAACTAACCTAGTGGAGTTCTATGACTGGGTAACTAGGCAACTGGACAGGGGCCATGTAGTGGATGTCCTGTATCTGGACTTTAGTAAGGCATTTGACTCTGTGCCACATGGAAGGCTGGGAAGTAAGCTAGAAGGCACAAGGGCTGGTGCAAAGTTGGTGAGATGTGTACGGAACTGGCTTCAGGGAAGGCAACAGAGGGTGGTGGTGGGTGGGGAGCTCTCACACCTAAGGGTAGTGACGAGCGTTGTTCCACAGGGCTCAGTGTTGGGACCAGTGTTGTTTGGGATATTCATTGCAGACATATCATTGGACATCAAGAGCAAGATCAGTCTGTTTGCTGATGATACCAAGGTAGGAGCGGTGGTGGATGACCTAGGGGGATGGCATGGTTGCAGGCTGATCTGGCAAAGCTTGAAACCTGGTCAGACACCTGGCAACTGGGGTTTAATGCCAAAAAGTGCAAGGTGCTGCATTTTGGGATGAAGAACCCAAGGAGGAGTTACCAGCTGGGGGGAGTGCAGCTAGCCCAGGCAGAGGAGGAGAATGATCTGGGGGTGCTCATTACAGGGTCAGTGAACAACTCGGCACAATGTAGGAAGGCAACTGCAAAGACCAACAAAATGCTGGGTTGTATTGCAAGGGAAATATCCTCGAGGAGGGAGGAGGTGATTCTGCCACTGTATAGGTCATTAGTTAGACTACACCTGGAGTACTGCATGTGCAGTACTGACACCCATATCTGAAGAGGGACATTGGTTACTGGAGGGGGTACAGCTGCAGGGCAACAAAGATGATCAAGGGGCTGGGGGACTCATCATATGAGAGGAGGCTGAGGGAGTTGAACATGTACTCGCTGGAGGAGAGGAGGGTTGGGGGGACATGATTGAAACCTTTAAGTACATGAAAGGAATAAACAGGACTGGTACAGAGGGGCTGTTCAAAGTAAGGGAGGGGAGGGACACCAGGGGCCATGATATGAGACTGGAGGGAGGAAGGTTCAGAATAGAGATGAGGAGACAATTTTTTACAGAGAGGGTGGTGGCTGGGTGGAATGAGTTACCTGCAGAAGTGGTATCCAGTAGAACAGTACACTGCTTCAAGGGGTGCTAGCTGCACATTCGAGCAGACTTGATAGACCTCTAGGCCTTTATCTGCTGGCAAATTTTGTATGTTCATATTTCACTCAGGCCTTTACCCTCTGAAAAGGACATGCCCCATTGGACTGCTATTCTTTGTGCACCTCTCCTCAGAACTGACACTGAGAAGAATACACTCCCAGGCCAAATGGCCATCATTCACCATAACAGACAGCTGCTGCAGAGGACAATAAGCTCCTGAGCTGAAACAAATTGTTCTACACAAACACTCAGGCTTCAAAATGGAAAGGAATGTTTAGCATTTGGCATTTCACCATTCATGAGGAAATCATACAGCAACATCTCATACTCCTTACAACAGTGGAAATTTCTGACCCATTCTCACAGCCACCCATCCAACAGCACTGAGGGGAAGCCACTCCCTTCATCAATGGCATAAAAATGGCACTTCAAGTCATCACAGATCTTAGGGAACAGAAAAAGACAAGGATGATATCTTTAAGGAGATAAAGTGACATTACAGTAACATTGACAGTGGCAGCAAAAATATATTACAGAGGGGGAGAGCAGCATTTTATTCCAGTCTCCAAGCCCTTTCTGATCTGATGCCATTCTGTTCATGATAAGTTTATTTCAGCTGTGCATGTTTTTCAAGCACATGATTCCCCATCAGATTCAGTGCATGTGCAAACCATGTTGCATGAGCAGAAGCTCCATCATTCATCACTGTTAGTATGTCGCTGTACCTGAAACAGCTACAGAATCACAGGCATTGCACCAGTATTGTAGCTTGCTTTGAGAGTGACCCCCAAGCAGCTACAGTCATAAACAAGGGCACTGCATGTGACCTTTAGCTTGGTTTGCAATTGGCCTGTAAAAGAGCTTCACAGTCACTAGCACAGTCCAAACCTGTAGTTAGCTATGTGATTTGCTTGCAAGTAGACATATAGCCCAGGCACATCACCACACATATAGCTTGCTGTGAGTGGCTGGCATGCGGTTACACCATCACAGCTTCTACATAAAAACTGCAGTGTGTTTCACGATTGGCCCTATGGGCAACTGCTTCATGTAGCAGCTGCACATCTACAGACACTGCCACATACCTGTAGCTTGCTTTGCAAGCGGCTTGCACACAGTCATACAGTCACAGGCACTGCACCAGATCAATAGTTTGCATTGTGAGTTGTCCTGCGAGTTACTGATTTATGAAGCAGACATGCAGTCATGGGCATTGTTTCAGGCCGGTAGCTTGTGTCATGAATGTCCTCATCTGCCCCTACTTTATCAAGCAGCTACACAGTCACAGGTACTGCATCAGACTTGCCACATACATTGCATGAGGACCTGAAGAAAAATGCTTCGTAAAGCAGATACACAATCTCTGGTACTGTGGCACACCGTAATCTTGCTTTGTGGATGGATCTGTGAGCTCTTGATCATAAGGAAGCTACAGAGTCAAAGGTTCTTCACCAGACCTGTTGCTCACTTTGTAAGTAGACATGGGCAACAGCTTCATAAACCTGTTACAAAATCATGGGCACTGCACTGGATATGTAGCTTGCCTAGCAGTGGCCCTTCAGTCCCCTTCTCCTAGAAGATACAGTCACAGGCACTGTAGCAGACCTATAGCTTGTGAGTGGTCCTCAAGCATCTGTGCAGTGACAGGCACTGCATGAGACCTCTAGAATACTTTGTGAGTGGTCCATAAAGCACTTACACAGTCATGGGCACTGTATGAGACCAGTAGCTTGCCTTACAAATGGCTTTACAGGCCACTTCTTTACAGAACAACAATGCAGTAATGGAAACTCTGTGATATCAGTTGCATGCTTTGCAAGTAGCCCTGTAGGGCAATGATTCAAGAAGCAGCTACACAGTCATGGACACTGCACAAGACCTGTAGCTTGTTTTGCAAGTGGCCCACAAAGCAGCTACAGTCATAGTCCCCGTCAAAAATATTGTAGCTTGCTTTGCATTTGACCCTGTGTGCTACTTCTTCATAAAACTGCTATACAATCACAGGCACTGCCTCAGAACTGTAGCTAGCCATGCAAGTGGCACTGCAGTATACTGTTTCATGAAGTAACTACACAATCACAGGCAGTGCACCAGACAATGGCTACACAGGTGAGGTACAGTGGCAGCCAAAGACTTGGAGAGATATTTACAGATATTTCTCCATGTTTTTGAAGACAGTCTCTCTGGCAGCCCTAAAACAGCACTGCAAGCAGGCAGAGAATTTCTTTAGAGATACTGTGTCACAGAAATTTCTGGAAATACCTGGCCATGGCTTTGGCTGCAAGTGCAGTGGCTGGCTCAAGAAAACCCTTTAGAGCACTGAGGGCTGAGTGAGCCTATGTTATAAAGCATGTGGCTAAAAGGGGATACTGGAGCAGTTAAGCAAGCCTTATGAGATATTATGAAACATTGCAGCTAAGTAAGCTTTATGAGATATGTGACCCTGCTATGGGCATGAGCAGTACAGTGAACTGCATCTACTATAGACCACTGTTGTCCATGAGGAAATGGCCTAGGGGCATAAAACATTGACTGACTCCGGTTTGCTAAGTCACATATTATTTTTATTTCTACAATAAAGAACATCTATGTAAAAATCTATAAGGAGTTTGAGTCTTCCTCAACCCCTCCTAACAATTCTCCATGTGGAACCACTGAGGCAGACTCCTCTGAATTACCAAGGTAATTTGCCTCCACTTTCAGATGGCAGAGCAATCAGGTTTCACTCCTTCCTGCACATTAAATAATTGTAACTTACCTTGTGAGTGACCCATAGGCAGCTACTGTACATTGTCCCATGCACTGTGCCTGAACTCTAGCTTGCTATGTAAGAGTCCTTGCAGGTCACTGCTTCATGATGAAGTTACACAGTCACAAGTACTGCACCAGAACTGTTGCTTGCTTGTCGAATGACTGCAAGCAGCTACACAGTTAGGAGCACTACATGAAACTGTAGCTTGCTTTACAAGTGACCCACAAGGTTGCTACATTCAAAGGCACTGTTCCTCACCTGTAGCTTGCTTTTCAATTGTTCCCATTGGCCACTGCTTCATGAAGCAGTTACACCATCATGGCCCTAAACTACACAGACACAGGCACTGTGCTAGACTTGTAGCTTGCTTTGTGAGTGGAATGTAAGTAGCAACAAAGCAACACAGTCATGTACAGTATACTGCATGAGACCTATAACTTGCTTTGTAAGAGGCTTGCAAAGCAGTAACCCAGCCACAGGCAGCGTGCAAGACCTGTGGCTTGTTAAGCAAGTTGCCTGTGGGCAGTTACTCAGTCGCAGACCCTGAATTGGACCTGTGACTTGCACTATTTATCAAATCAGCTACACAGTCAAGGGACTGTACCAGACAGGTAAATTGCTTTATGAGTAGCCCTGTGGCCACTGCTTCACAAAAGAAACTTCTGAAAGCAACTTTTAAGTATATTAAGGTAATCAATACGACACAAGCAGGAAACCTCTTCCAACAAAACAGGAATGCATATAGAAGGGGGCACAACTTGTGTCTGGTGGGATTCAAGTTCAAAAGCAACCTCAGGAAGTACTTCTTTACAGAAAGGGTCATAGACCCATGAAACAGCCTACCTCAGGAGGTGGTGGAATCCAAGACAGTATGCGAGTTCAAAGTCGCATGGGACAGACACTGTGGACACATCAGGGTACAGTCTAAATCTGGAGGTGGGCAGAAACATGGACAGACTAGATGGATCATGCAGTCCCCATCTGCCGACATGATTCCTATGTTCCTATAAAGTAGCTTCTCTATCACAGGTACTGCACCATATCTGTACCTCCCTTTATAAGTTGTCCTGTGTTACACTTCTATATGAAGCAGCTACACAGTCACAAGAGTTCTGTATCTTTTTTCACAAGTGGTCCTGCAGGCCACTGCTTCATGAAGAAGCTACACATGGACAGGCTCTGTACCCGACTTGTAGTTTGCTATGTATGTGGCCCACAAGCAGATACACAGCTACAGGCACTGTATGAGACCTGTGGATTGCTTCATGAGTGGCCAGTGAAGCAATTACACAGTCAAGGGCACTGCACCAGACCTGTACCTTGTATCGTGATTCACCCATAAGACGCCTGCTTCAAAAAGCAGCTTTACAGTCATGGGTGCCAGATCTGTAGCTTGCTTCATCACTGGCCCTGCAGGCCACTCATGAACAACTGCACAGTTATGGGTATTGCACCACGTCTGTAGATAGTTTTGCAAGTGGCCTTCTCAGCCCCCACTTCGCAAATAAGGTACAGTCATAGGCATTGCACCAGACCTCCAGCTTGGTTTGTTAGTGGGGTGAGATCTGCTACACAGTCAGAATTGTGGCTTGCTTTACAAAAAGCCCTGCAGTTGATTGCTTAATGAAGAAGCTACACAGTAACTGGAACATTCTCAGACCTGAAACTTTCTTCGTGAGTGGCCTGCAAACAACTGGAGTCATGGGCACTACATGAGACATGTAGCTTGCTTTGTTACTGGCACAGTAAGTAATTGCTTAGTCATGGGAATTGCCACACATTTTGCTTGGTTTGCAAGTGGCCCTTCAGCCCACTACTTCATGAAGCAGTTACAGTTGTGGTTACTGCATCAGAGCAGAAGCTTGCTCTGCAAGCAGCCCCCATGCAGCTAACACAGCTAAAGTACACTGTCATA
Source organism: Neoceratodus forsteri (assembly GCA_016271365.2). Lineage (NCBI taxonomy): Eukaryota > Metazoa > Chordata > Ceratodontiformes > Ceratodontidae > Neoceratodus > Neoceratodus forsteri. Next base: position 132,086,526 of record CM057456.1, on the reverse strand, counting down.
ACCACTGCTCCAGACTTGCTTTGTGAGTTACCTGCAACCATTTACACAGCCACGGGCACTGTATCAGAAAAGTAACTTGTTTCTTGAATGGCCAGCAATCAGCAACACACTCACTAGTTCTACCCAGACCTGTATCTTCTGTAACTTCATCAGGATTTTTCTCATTCTGACAGTATACTCATGAAAGTGGAAGTTAAAAAATTAAAAGGATGGTACTAGAGTTTGGAGTTTTATTTTGTTATTATTATTTAGTAAATGGGTAAGGCCCACTATGCACAAGTGCCTGTTTTCAGGGGCAACCCAGGAGCACTGGAGAGATCACGTGACTTACTCAGAGTCATATAGTATGCAAGTGGAGATTGTAGGAATCAAACCTTGTCTTCTAGATGAACCAAGCTCATTCACAACTCATTACTCTAACCTCTAGGCTGTAGTGCCGGCTCCAAAGTTTAACGATTCATATAGAAATATTTTAATACATAAGATACCGACAGGCTGCCCCTGTGCTTTGACTGTAAAGCTGTATTATGGTGGGAAGGTCACCTCTTTTGCCTTTCTAGTACATAAATAACGATGTAGAACATACACTATGATAGATATTTATCTATGAATGTTCTGGCTTTTTTCTTTTTTTTTCTTTTTTATTTAGACTATTTTTTTTTTATTTTAGAGGCAAAGTGGCCGGACATCGAAACTCAGACCTGTAATAAATATGCTCTGCAATTGAGGAGCCTATTGTATCTTAGTCCTTCCTCCCTGCCTTCCTTGTTCCACCAAACCCCCTAATGTGGTGTCTCAAGGCACTTAAACAACTCGGTGCTTACTTACATATTAATTGATGTAAAGATTTTTCTCAACCCATTTTGGGGAACCCCATCATCTGTATTGCTAATCTCCCTATTCAGAATAATTTCTGCCTGCAGCTTTGGACGGCCCTCTTAGAATCAATGGAGATGGCGGATAAAATATGCCCTTCTGATACTATCCAGCAGTGTTTTGCTATCCCACTATTTCATCCTTTTAAGTATATCCAGCTTTAGGGGGGTCTATCTCTAGTTTTTTGGGTCCACACCCTTGGATTGCATATTCCTCTCCTATCTTAACCAAGACTGCCACAATTGTGGGGCCATCCAATGCCATTTCTAAATGTTAAGCTTATTTTCAGTCTCGTGACCCTGGTAGTCTGTTGGGGGTTTATTATTACTAGCAACACTCATTAAAGAGCAACTCTCTAGTATAATAAAAAGTTTACAAACACTAGATTGACACCAATTATGTTTTAACATTATTATTTTTAGTTATTTATCATTTTCTTTACTTTCCCCTACTGTTGGTCTACTAAATATTATAGATAATGCAACAACTGTTTCACTGGGTCTTTCAAAATTCATCTGACTCTCCCCTGTTAACCACACAATTACGGTTTGTGACATCACAGTCTGTTGTCATGGCAAGCACTATGATGTCATAAACAAAGGCACTGTGAGGTAAATAGGGTACAGGCAAGTGTTTTAAAATGTTTTCTATACAGAATTTTTAGATAGACTACCAACATGCACTGTAAATCTTGGAAAGGAATATTGAAAATGAAAAAATGTATTCGCTAGTAAATTGTAACTCCTGAAACATCTTATTTATAAAAACACATGCTAAAATACAGAGCTGATCTTTAAGTCTACTATAAAATATTGAAGAGTGGCACCTGCTTTGGACAAGACTTTATAAATTTATTAAACAGGATAGATATCATTTCACTCAGTTTCCTATTTTACACTATTTGTATTATTCCCGCAGTAGACTACTAAGGATGAGGAAAGTAGCCTCGGCAGTGTACCTGTTGTTGCTCTGAAATTGGATCCCCTTTGCACATTCTTTAGGAATGCCCAAAGGCGATCCCCTTCTGGACCGCTATTCATAATTCACTTGATTGCTATTTGGGCTTAGATCCTTTTTTCACTTCTCATAGAAGTGGAAGGGGACAGGATCAGTTGTGTTCCAGGACAGTAGCTGCTGCTTGTTGTTTTCACAGGGTTCTTGTGGATTTTACTTAGTAGAAGGTTAGTTCTTTTCTTTCTTACTTTTAAGGGGCTAGCAGGGTATTGTTTTGGGGGCTGCTGAAAGTTTGAAAACTGATTTGGTGGCTACAAGTGGGCTCATTTTGTGGATGTTTCACTGTGTAACAGGCTGCACTGGCAGAGGTCTATTTCTTCTGATTTAAAACCTATTTGGTGGGATTTGCTTGGAGATGGTTATTTGAATTGGAGACCTATATCTGTTAATTTCAAGCCTATTTTGATGTGTTGTTAGTGAAGCTGATTAAATTGGAGACCTGTTTCCTTTGGCAGCAAACATATTTTGGGGGCTTTGAGTTGAATTTTGATTCCTTTTTGCTGATTCCACTAGCTGCAAAGGTTAGTGCATAGTGGGGGAAGGGTGTTAATGGTCTGGCCAGGTCTCACTCAGCCAATCGACTGGAGGCAGAGCTGAATCAGGTTTGAGGTGTTAGCTGCTTTGTCTTCTCAGAAAGAACTGGAAGGGGACAGGATCAGTTGTGTTCCAGGACAGTAGCTTCTGCTTGTTGTTTTCACAGAGTTCTTGTGGATTTTACTTGGTAGAAGGTTAGTTCTTTTCTTTCTTACTTCTAAGGGGCTAGCAGGGTATTGTTTTGGGGGCTGCTGGAAGTTTGAAAACTGATTTGGTGGCTGTAAATGGGCTCATTGTGTGGATGTTTCACTGTGTAACAGGCTGAGCTGGTGGAAGCCTATTTCTTCTGATTTAAAACCTATTTGGTGGGATTTGCTTGGGCCTGGTTCTTTGGCTGCTGAGCTTAGAGGGGAGACACAGGGCTGATACACTTTCTCTTGAGTGGGGTGTCTGCCCAAGACCCACCCTCCCCCACCTCTCCCTAGCCCCAGAATTCTGCTAATTTATAGGGGAACACCTGCCCTGCAATTGGAGGAAAAGGCTGCAGGTGCAGCTCATGTAGTTCTAGCCACTGGGGGTTGGATTTAAAGGCTGGGAGAGAGGAGCTTAGGGAGTTGTTCATTTCCCTTATAAGTTTAATGTGTTGTACTGCACCTAGTAACAGGGTTACTGGTGTACAGTGGGACTGTCTCTAAGATTAGTGGGTGACCTGATTAGACAGTAGGGTGTATCTTGGACTAGGGGGGAACCTGGTGGCTCACCCAAGGAAACCTATTTGGAAGGGGATGGAACCACATGTCATTAGGGCCAGCATCTTTGGGAGGGTGGTGGGGTGCACAGGGTGTGGAACAGCCATGATACTGGACTGGGCTTGGAAGTTCGGTGGTTGCCCAGTGTGCTACCAGCTGGCACAGCTTAGGGGGGAGGCTGCGGGGATTAGGAGACAGCTGGGGGAAGGGGGCAGTATGGTTGGGGAAAGGGGCTGGGGATCTCCCACGGGGTTGAACCAAGTACTGGGGGAGGGGGCATAGGGAAAGGAGTGCAGGAAAATACTCAGGGGTCACATAGGGACCCTGGCAGAGGGGGTCCAAAAGGACACTACCAAGGAAGCAGGCAGCTAACTGGGGACCCTCACAATGGAGGGACGGAGGGACAACATTCTCAGGGAAGTAGGCAGATGGCCAGGGCTGGACAGAAGGAAGCAAGGCGGGGAGGTGGATCAGTCCTTACACTCAGTAACTGCTTCAAATCTCTTCTTCTGCTCGAGAATGAGGGGGGTGATGTAGCAACGACAGGGGTGGTTAGAGACAGAAAGGGAGTGGGGGCAGGAGGCAGGGGCCAGATAGCAGGAAGAACAGGGGGGGACCTGGAATGCAGGAAAATGGGGGGAGCAGTGAATCAGAGCAGGAGGGGCAGGGGGAAGAGGGAGGAAAGCGCAAGGAGAAGGACCAGTTGAGAGGAAAGGTAAAGGAGGAGGACCAGAAGTACAAGGAGGATTCAGTAAAGGGAGCTGAGGGTTTAGGCCAGGGGAGCACGATGAGCAAGGAGGAACTAAATGGAGACAGGAAGGAAGGGAGGATGAGCCAGGCTAGTTTAGCAGATGGAGGAGAAGGACCAGTAGCGAGCAGTGAGGGGGGAATTAGCAAGGTACAGAAGGATACTCAAGAGGAGGAGAGGCATAGGATTGGAGGGGAGGGGGTGGCCATGGTAAATAAGTAGGTGGTGGCATGTGGCACCTAGATAGGGGGAGGAACAAGGAGCCGGCTGGGTGGAGGGGCTGGTAGAAAGGATGAGGGACATGGAAGGGGGTGGAAATGGAGGAAAAGGAGTGGTCAGAGTGCTCCTGTTGGGGGATTCTATGATCAGGGGTATCAAATGGGGTAGGAAGGGAGAAGCCTGGCCAGTTAGAACAAGATGCTTCTCTGGACTAATGGTGCACAGGGCTAAGCATGAGGTATATCAGCTGGCAAAGGATTGTGGGGGTTCCCCGGACATACTGGTCCACCTGGGTACAAATGACATTGAGGGAAATAGCTAGCTACAGATACAGGCAAGATTCAGGGAGCTTGCCAGCATCTGTCATGACATAGGATGCACAGTTTCCTTCTCAGAAATCCTGCCGGTGCCAAGGGCTAGTAGGGAACACAAAAGGAAGATTAGGGAGATAAACCAGTGGCTCAGGGAGTGGTGTGCGGCCAGAGGGTATGGGTTGATGGGGGATTGGGGGGAGACCTGGGAGGATAAGGAGCTGTGTGCTAGAGATAGGCTCCATCTCAATTTGGAGGGAAGGGGAATCCTTAAGTTGAAAATAGAGGGGTTCATTGGTGAAAAGTGGGGTTTAAACTTGTGAAGGGGGAGAGATGGGAGAAAAAGCTGTCAAGGGGGTGCCGAAAAGGAGGGACTCTGTCTCCACCCCCCTAAGGAGCTAGAGGATTGTGGGAAAAGGCTGACTGGCAAAGTGCAGACCATGGGGAAAACAGAATCCCCATGGAAACATGAGCAGGGGAAATGGAACTATAGGGAAAGGGTGGAAGGTAGTCCTGCTAAATGCCAGGAGCTTGGGCAATAAAATGCCTGAGCTCCAGGTGATGCTAACTGAGGGAGCAGTGGATGTGGCAGTGGTCACTGAGACTTGGGCCACTGCAGGACATGACTGGGACCTGAACCTGGAGGGTTACACTATGTTCAGGAAGGACAGGGGGGAGGGAAGGGGAGGAGGGGTAGCAATGATAGTCAAAAACTGCATTGGCATGGGGGAGTAGAGGAGGAGAAGTGAACCATGGAGGTGATTTGGGTCACCTTGATAACAAGGGGGAGCAAGAGATTAAAAATAGGAGTGGTGTATAGACCCCCTGCCCTGGCGGAGGAGCTAGAGGACAGTCTGGTGGCAGATGTTGGGAGACACTGCAGACTGGACAGAGGAATGGTGGTGGTGTTGGGGGACTTAAACATGCCAGGAACAGACTGGGAGACTATGACATCCTCTGTGACCAGGGAACAGAGGTTGTTGTATGTCTTTCAAGATGCATTCCTAACTCAGCAGGTGAGGGAACCGACCAGGGAGGCGTGGGTACTGGATGTGGTCCTGGCAGACAGTGACCAGATTGGGGGCCTGGAGGTAAGGGACCCATTGGTGGGGAGTGACCATGCCACGGTCTGGTTCTGCCTGGATCTAGGAGGGGTAGAAGGCTGCACAAGGCGGAGTAATCAACTTCAGGGGCGGATTTTAAGGAAATGGGAAGGATCCTTAAGGAGCATTTGGATGGGATTGGGTCAGACATGGATGCTGATAGTAGGTGGGAAATCATCAGGAGAGGGTGCAGGATGCTACCAGCACCTGTGCAAGAGTAAGATGAAAATGCGGTGGGGCCCAAAAACCCTGCTGGTGGACCAGGGAGGTCCAGGAGGTGGTCTGGGGGAAAGAGGCAGCCTATAAGCAATTCAAGTGCTCCAAGGGTGAAAGGGATCAAGGGGAGTATGAGCTGATGGCTAGAAGGGCCACTAGGGTGGTGAGGTGGCTAAGGCAAGGAAGGAGCAGAACCTGGCCAGGGAAATTAGGAGAGGAACAAAGGGTTCTTTAGATACATTGGGGAAAAGCGAAGGGTGAAGGGCAGCTTAGCAGGATTAAATCAGGGAGATGGGCACAAAACCCGGGGAGCAGGCTGAGTACTAAATGAGTACTTCACCTCAGTTTTCACCAAGGAAAATGGGGTGCTGCATCACACATGGGAGGAGACAGAGATACTGAGGAGGGGGACCCTACCAATCGACGGGTCTGGGGAGAGGGGGAGGCATCACTGGCAGGAGGGGGGAGGGCTAAGCAGGGAGAAGAGGTACCGGAAGTGGAAATCACAGTAGAGAGCGTGAGGGAAGCCCTCAGCTCCCTTAAGACAGAGAAAGCACTGGGGCCGGATAAATTACATCCTAGAGTGCTGAAGGAACTTGCGGATGTCCTGGCGAAACCCCTGGCGGAGCTTTTCACCATCTCTCTGAGGACAGGGTGGGTGCCCCATGACTGGAAGGTAGCGCATATAGTGCCTATCCACAAGGGGGGATCAAGGAAGGTGGCAGGGAACTACAGGCCTGTCAGCCTGACATCAGTGGTGGGCAATGTCAAGGAGAGGCTAGGGGGGGACCTGGATAAGTCAGGGTGCCTGGATGATAGACAGCATGGATTCATCCCGGGGAAATCGTGTCATCAAACCTGGTGGAGTTCTATGACTGGGTGACGAGTGCCTTGGACCTGGGTAGACCAGTGGATGTCCTCTTTCTAGACTTCAGCAAGGCATTTGACTCTGTTCCTCACGTGGGCCTGTTGGATAAGCTGGGAGAAATGGGGGTGGGGAACCAGATGATCAGATGGATAGGCAATTGGCTCCAGGACCGGACCCAGAGGGTCGTAGTTGGCAGGATAGTCTCATCCCCAAGGAGGGTCATTAGTGGGGTCCCACAGGGATCAGTCCTTGGGCCCCTTCTGTTCAATGCCTACATCTCTGACATAAGGACAGGAATCAGGAGTGAAATGAGTCTCTTTGTGGATGACTTGAAACTGGGGGCGGTGGTGGATGGGGAGGAGGAGGGTGGCCCTACAGGGGACCTGGAGGCTCTGGAAGATGGTCTAGAAAGTGGAAGCTGAGGTTCAATGCAGGGAAATGCAAGGTACTCCACCTGGGGGCCAGAAACCCGGGCCAAGTGTACACCCTGGGGGGGGGAATGCTACAAGTCTCAATGGCTGAGAGGGACCTGGGGGTGGTGGTGGATGTCAAGATGAACAACTCTGAGACTTGTAGGAGGGCAGCAGCCAAGGCCAACAGGATGCTGGGATGCGTCGCTAGGGGGATCACCTCCAGAGGGAGGGCAGTGATACTCCCTCTGTAAAACTGCTTGGTGAGGCCGCACCTTGAGTACTGCGTGCAGTTTTGGAGGCCACACTTAAAGAGGGACATTAACCTCCTGGAGAGGGTCCAGAGGAGGGCAATCAAAATGATTTGGGGTTTGGGTGACAGGACCTATGAGGAGAGGCTCGAAGAGCTAAATATGTACACATTGGAAGAGAGAAGGGACCGGGGGGACATGATAGAGGTCTTCAGGTACATGAAGAGGGTAAATAGGGGAGGAACAGTCAGGGTGCTTCAAAGAAAGGAGGAGGGGGCCACTAGAGGGCATGGGTGGAAGCTGGAGGGGGGAAGATTCAGGGGAGAAAGGAGGAGGTGCTACTTCACTGAGAGGGTGGTGGAGCCATGGAATGCGCTGCCTTGGGGGCTGGTGGAGGCAGAGACAGTGGAGGGGTTCAAGAGGGGGTGGGACAGGTACAGGGGAAGGGTTCTAGAAGCAAAATCCAATGCAGCAAGAATATCCGGAACTGGGAGGGGAGAAGCCAGAGAAGGCGAGGGGGGCAGCAAGGTCAGCACCCAGGGTGGGGGCTGACCAAATGAGCAGACATGAAAGACCGTTAGGCCTATTCTGCTGGCATTTTAATATGTTAGTATATCTGCTTTGTTGCGGTTTATCCATCAGAGCTCTTCGGTCCTCAGAAAGCTTGTATGTCTCTCATCTCAATCACAACCTTGACAATTATCCACCTTCATTGGTTAGATGACACCATTCCATCCTTAAGGAATGGCATCAAGAAATTCTTCAGGTGTTCACTACAAAGAAGCATATCTCTTCTCGCCAAGGCAGATATCAGAAGTATCGGGAGTGATGGGGGCTTCATGAGGATCTTTTCTCTTTGTACTTGTATTCCCCCCTTTTCCTCTACTGTTTTTGTTTATATGTGCTCCGGGGAGAGGGTGGCGGAAGGAGGTGGGATGGGTGGGTGGGGAGGAGGGTTGCTGTATAGGATTTTATGGAGCATTGTTTTGTAGCTTTATCCATTATGTTGAATTTATTGTAATGTATTTGATTTGTTTTTTTCTCTTCTTACTGTGTTCTTTTCTCTTGTTGTATTGTAAAATCTTTAATAAGGTATATTTATTTTAAAAAAATTTAGATCCAAAAATGTTTTTTATTATGAACTATGTATTTATATATTTATTGCGTTTTGCACGTCTCTATCATGAATGCTTTTAGCTGATTGATTATACAAATCTGAACTATATACAACTAGTGATTAAATAAATCATGTTATTTCAGGATAAATATCTATTTCCCAATTATTACACATTTTATATTACTTAGAACATGTTATTTCTACTTAGGATATGGAAATAGAACACAGAGAACAATAAATTAGATTAAAGTTCACAATGGAAAGAGGCAGCTTAAAGTTAAAATAAAGTAAAACAGCAATAAACACATTAGCTATAGTGTGCCACATGGTAACTTCTGATAGGGTCCATACTGAGGTGAAAAAGGGAGCCGGGGCAAATGCCCATGAAGGCTTCCATTATATTACCCATCATAGTGTACCCTGCCATTTCCCAAGAGCCATATGTCCAGCTTATGCTTAAAGATGGACTTGCTCTTATTAAGTATTATGTCCGGGGAGAGTTCTTTGGATTAACTAACTATAAGAAAAATAGAATTTCCTTTTAAATGTATTATATTTCTTGCAATGTAGTTGCAGCTGGTGACCTCTGGTTTCTATGGTATTAAGTCAAGTTTGCGTGGACAAAACATGTCAAAAATGTCAAAATACGAAAGAATGAAGCATGAAAAATATTGCTTGTGTGACACCACATACAGAGGAGCTGCTTTGACTGAATGCTATTGATCCTAAGCCCACTACTACTCTTTGTGCCTTAAATTTCACTAAAGTAATGATCCATCGTGGTGTGGTGTTGTAATAGTAAATCTACACTTAAGGGAAATGGCTGACAGAAAAAAGTATGTGCAGAAGTGGTGATCCACGGTGGTGTGGTGTTGAAATAGCAAATCTATACTTAAGGGAAAAGCCTTACAGAAGAAATTAATTGCAGGAGACAACTGTTCTATGTTTCCAATCAAGGTTTGTTGTTTCCTTTGACTGGTATTCTTGTTTTCTGTTGGTTGCAATTGTGGAGTAGTGTGTCCTGTTGTCTGGGAGGCTATTGCACAATGTTTTCCCTAGTATGGTGTTTTTCTATTAGCTGTTGTGGACAGGGACAGTGTTGCCTTTTCTGATTTTGTTTGTGCTGCTTTGTGCCACACTGTGTTAGTTTTAACAGAGTTGATATGGAACCAGTTTTGACTATACCTAGCTTACATTCAAATACCATCTCAGTAATCAAATAAGGATTGTTAATTATATCAAACATCAAGACTAGGGCACCCCTTAATCTTTTCATTTCAACAGACATAAGTTTCAGTCTACTCAATCTTCTTCTGTAGTCCAAGTCTCTTAAACCATGAACTTGCTTAGCTAGTTTCCTTAGTACTTTTTCTAATTATTTAACATCATTTCTTTTGTAGGTGGACCAAAACAGAGAACAATAATCCAAATGAGACTGGACATATGATTTACATAAAGGCATCAATATTTCTGGGGCTCTGGACTTAATGTTATATGTAATGGTCCATATAATTCTATCTGATTTGCTAATTATTTCATTAGTCCATTGGGAGACACATAAATCATTGGTGATACAGACCCTTAAATCTTTTTCAAGTTTTGCTTCCATCAATTGCTTTCCACACAAGTGATATGCAAGTTTGCTTTTGTTAAACCCCAAATGCATTACCTTGCATTTTTCCAAATTAAATAATAATAATGTTTATTTATACCGGGCCTTTCTTAAACCAAGATGCTTTAACAAAATTCCAGATATAATATACTAAAACAAACGTACAATAAATAGTAATTCATAAAATCTGATTAAAAAACATCAGGTCAAATAAGCTTACTCCCATAAATGGGTCTTCAAGACCCATTTAAATTCCTCCATGGACATGCACTCCCAAAGCAGACGAAGTAGAGAATTCCAAAGGGCAGGGGCCATGTACATAAAAGCACAGGCCCCTGAAGATTTTAAATAAACCCTTGGAATTTCTAGCAACCCCTCATCCACCAAGTGGAGAGATCGCCTAGGGCAGTAGGGTACCAGAAGCTCTTTCAGGTAGTCTGAGCCAAATCTGTATAGGGCTTTATAAGTCAGAAGTCTGACTTTAAAGGTGATCTGCCACTAAACTGACAGCCAGTGCAGTTTGTGTAGTACCAGAGAAATATGACAGGTACAAAAAGTACCCATCAATAACCAGGCTGCAGCATTCTGCACTCGCTGTAGGCGGCAGAGATCAACCCCTGGTAGCCCTAGATACAGGGAGTAGCAATAATCAAGGCATGAGGTCACAAAGGCATAGACCAGTGTAGGCAGATCACCAGACAGAACAAGATGCTTAATCCTGGAGATGTTCCTCAGATGGTAAAAGGAAGATTTGATGACTGCCGACACCTGGGACCGCAGTGTCAGCCCATCATCAAAAATCACCCCCAGATTTCACACCTGTTCAGAGGTGGGGAGATGGGAGCCACCAAGAAAAAGTCCTGAAGGCAAACCAGCCCCCCTCCCCTCTATCCAGTGACTCAGGTCCACAACCAATACCTCTGTCTTTTCTGAATTCAACCTTAGCCAACTCGAATCCATCCAGTTCTGAATTTCAGTGAGGCAGTTATTAAAATTTGAGAAAACTACATCCTAGTTGGGTGCAAAAGATAGGCAGAGTTGGGTATCATCAGCATAGCAGTGAAACCTCAGCCCATATCTTCTTATAATGTCTCTGAGGGGCAGCATGTACACTGTGAACAGCATGGGGGACAACACCAAACCCTGAGGTGCCCCACATGACAGAGAGACTGGGCCAGAGGAATTAATCCCCGACACCATCCTCTGAGTTCTGCCAGTGAGAAAAGATCTAAACCACCTGAGAACTGTACTAGACAGGCTACAGATGAACCTCAGGCATTGAAGAGAACTCAGTGGTCCACAGTGTCAAACGCTGAGGAAAGATCAAGAAGAACTAAGATGGAATGGCTCTTCTGATCTCTCACCATCAGGAGATCATTGAGCACCCGAACCAGTGCAGTTTCAGTACTACACCTCTTTTGGAAACCAGACTGGAATTGTTCATAAATGTCATGGATGGTCAAATGGTTCTCCAGCTGCATGGCCACTACTTTCTTAATCACCTTCTCCACAAAGGGAAGGTTAGACATTGGTTTGTAGTTAACTTGACAGTCTGGATACAAAGAAAATTTCTTCAAGAGGGGTGTGACCACTGCCTCTTTCAGGGAGCTAGGAAACTCACCCATCTCGAAGGAGCACCAGACTATCCATGCTAGAACCGGGCCAATGGCATCACAACAACCCTTAATCAGGGAAGTTGGGCCCAGATCCAAACTACACCAGGTAGGACACATACCCTGGACAATCCACATGACATCAATGAGCTCCAGTTGGTCAAAGGAACTCCAGGAGAGCTCAGGGTTAGAGACTCAATGCCAATCCTTAGCTTCTCCAATAGAAGGTGCTGGCCAGAGCATCACTCTGATGTCGGCCACCTTAACCACAAAGAAGCGAGCAAGCTCATCACTCTATTTGTGAAAAAGCTCTTCTAACTTGCAGAGAGGATGGGTTGCACAGTTTGAAAGAGCTGAACTGGTTGGTTCTGTGCATCTGCAATCTCACCGGACAGGACCTCTGCCTTCTTACAGGAGATTGCGAAATGATAGACTTGGTAATGATCCATCAATCTAAGATGGTTGGCATCAAGGGCGGATCTCCACCAGCAATGTTCTAATCTTCATCCTCGCTGCTGCATCTCCCTCAAGGTCCCATCGAACCATGGGAACCGAGGGTGAAGGGGGAAAGGACAAACATGGACAGGAGCAATAAATTACAGAACCAAGGAGATAGCCTTATTATAAGCCAGCACAAAGGTTTTTGGATCAATGCACACTACAGAAAAGTCTGATAGGTCAAGCACCACCATCAGGCCCTCAGAGCTTACTTCTCATAAAGGGTGGTACCTGACCATCTCCACAGGGGAAACCTACGAGGTGGAGTACAAAAACTGAACCCCACGGTGTCATGATTGGACCATCGAACAGGTTCAACCCCAAATCGAAGGCTTCGATCGCAAGGAGAAAGACTAAGTCAAGGGAATGATCACCTTTTTGAGTGGCAGAAGTAACAACTTGTGTAAGGCCCAAAGACATCATCAATTGGAGGAAGTGTTGACTAAATTGTGAGAGTTTGTCATCAACCCAGGCATTGCAGTCACCCAGGACCTTCAGCCTGGGTGACTCAAATGCCATGTCGATCACAAAGTCCCCAACTTCATGTAGGAAATGCTTCTTGTCACATGGCGGATGGTAAATGAGGGCAATCCTACAACCCACACCTGCCACTACAGTACACTTGAATGACTCAGCCTCCTCAACTGGTACACTCGTGAGGCCCAGTTCGGTCTTAAAACAGAGAGCAACCCCCCCCTGCAGTCCAATCTTGAGTGGTGCAACACTGAGTACCCAGCCTAAATAGCAGTCTCTAATATGGGGCCTGCATTCTCATCCAGCCAGGTCTCAGTGATGCAAGCCAGATCCACTGAGCCAAAAAGATCTGCAATAACTGCAGTCATATTTTTGATGGATCTGGCATTACACAATGCCACTCAGGTAGGACAGGCCTCTGGAGTAGCTTGGACTACCTGCCCACCAATATTAGTGGTGCCCTTGGGTATGGAAACTAGGCATGGGGGACCACGCTCCAGATTCCATTTTGTCCCAGGGTGTCTTCTGGATCTCACTGTTCAAATACAATGGCCCCACTTATTCAGCCTACACTATTCACACCCCAACCCCCCCTCTCCTGCCCCTCCCATCGAGCTGATGATACCTTCTCCACAGATCTTAGTATCCTTCCATCTAGGAGCACTGTACCAAAGGCAAAAACCCTAGCCACAAGCTGGAACACTGATCTTGAGAAACAAAAGGGGTCCCTCAAAACCCACACCCAATGGACAGCCACCCCATCAATTAAACCCCCAACTGCAGCCCACAGCCCAGTATCCGATCAACAGCAGACCCCCGCGCAGAACCTAAGGCCACCAGCAGCCAAGATCCACTATCCGGAAGACCTGGATCGGCACCTCCTGTTGTGGGCCCGACACACAGCAGCTGCCGTAGGATGGGCCAGAGCAGAACTCCCAATTATCCCACCAACCTCCACAATTTGCCTATCCAGCAGCTCCCAGAAAAGACCAATGACACACAGTCCACCAGCAATCATCGTCTGTCGATATTCAAAAAAAGAAGTCCAGCCACCAATACTCCACGATCGCTATTCCAGCTGAATCACCCTCCTTCCATGATTCCACCTCAGATTCTCAAGCTTTTTTCTCCCGTGGGAGTCAGGTGAACATGATAATACTCCACAACAGAGTCCACTGACTTCCACCAAGCTCTCGATATCCCAAACCAAGGACTCCACCAGCAGGTAGGGTGGTTAGCTGATAAACCTTATCACAGTTTGATTCAAACTCCCAATCTCCTGGTCAACTAAAGTTTGGAGTGAACAACTCCATTAAAAATATACCGGAGATCCTCTAATCCATTTGTCCCGAAGACGCTATTTTCTGCATCACTACCACAATCTCATACCTCACAATGTCGCCCAGTCTGTAATGAAGTTAAGATCATTCTGAAGTCCTGTAAAGTCATCTTTTGTTGCACAAATACCACCGATTTTCATATTCCTAGCGTATTTAACAGACCAACAACTTAAATCCTGATTAAGATTGGCTATGAACACATAGAAGATAATGGGTCTGAGAACCTACCCTTGAGGTACACTGCAAGCCACCACACCATCTCTAGAAGGACATTCATTCATCCCTACCTTCTGTGATCTACTGGCCAATCAATTGGAAATTCAGTTGACTAGCCTGTGGTTAACACCTCTGAATTACAGTTTTGTTGTTTTTTTGTTTTTTTTTGTTATAGCCTCGTGTAGAACCAAGTTGAAGGTCTCACTCAAATCTAAGAATAATATGCCACATGGAGTTCTCTGCTCCAACTAATAGCTGAGCTTTTCATAAAAGCACAACAAATCTGTGATGCAGGATCTGCCCCTAGTAAAATCATGTTGTTCCATATTAATATTTCCCATGGAGGAGAGAAGTCTATCTTTTATAATACCCTCTAGAATTTTACAAATAATGCAAGTTAGGCTAATGGGTCTATAATTTGCAACATTTTGCCCATCACCTTTTTTAAGTAACGGAATAACATTTACCATTCTCCAATCCCTAGGGACTTCATAAGTGTTTATACTATTCTCAATCATTAGTTTTAGTGGTTATAATACTTGAAGCAGAAATGATAATTGTGACATTAACACAAAAACATATTTTACATGAGCCGGATGTAACCAGTATTCCAGATAATAATGGAGAAGATGGGCCACCGAATGAGAGTAGGATAAAAGGGAAAGGGCAAGAGCAGAAATATTCAGAATAGCAAACTGAGCAAAGAAGATATAAGAAGGGGAGAAGGAGAGCCATGGGGTTCACTTTGCCATTACAAAATCAATTTGAACCACTGCTCCAGTTTGATGAGGGAGCATGTATCGAACCAAGAATGACCAATGAATCAAATATTGGGGATGTGACACACAGCAAACCATTAGTTTCTACTCTGGTACAAGAAAATATAAGTGTTACACAAACACAATTAATAAACATGGTGCAAACACAGTCACTAACTAATGTAGTTATGGAAAATGAAATACATAAGGAGGGTCAGGGAGGAGACACAGTGGAGTCTCTTAGGGAGGTTTCTGCACTGAAAATGGAAGAGAAGGATTAAATACTGGAATAGAAAATAACAATAGCAACAGGGAGGTAACAGATATGGAAGTAACTGAACCAGAGAGAAGCAATAATGAAGGATCAGTGAGGAAAATGGTGTATGTCCTGGGAGACTCCATTATTAAATATCCTGACAGATATACAATGGGGGCCAACAAGGAGTATGTTACTACAAGTTATTTCTCAGGAGTAAAGATTAAGGACTTAAAAGTAATGCTAAAAGACATCATAAAGGAAAGGGATGGTACAGCCTCAATAATTTTACATGCGGGAGTAAATAACATGCATGAACAAACAACAAAAAGGATTAAAAGAGATTTCAGAGATGTCTGGGAGGAGGCTAACATGCTTAAATGCAAAGTTTATTTCTCTGAAACACTACCGGTTCCAAGGGAAGGTAGTTACTATGAGGAAAAAAAATAAAAGGAATTAACAACTGGTTTCGACAATGGACATATAAGGGAAGAATAGGGTGTATACAGAACTGGGAAGAATTCAAGGACAGACCAGCCTATTATCGTAGTGATGTCCTACACTTAAGTAAAAAAGGTAGTAGGAAGTTAGGAATAACATTGAGACAAAGGTTTCATGAGGCTTTAAACTGATTAACCCATGGAGAGAGGAAAGGAGGGATAGTAGACAAAACAAAGTAATGAATAATATAACAAGAAATAAAGATATCACATGTAAGAAAAAAGTACGGAACTTAAGGTTTGGTCCCTGAATGTGAGGAGCTTAAATACATATAAAACATCTGAACTAGAAGTATTATTAATAATTGAAGACATAGACATATGTATGGTAACTGAAACATGGTGTGAGAAGCATATAGAGTAGAATAGGGAAATAAAAGGGCATCAGCTATTCTCTAAGGAAAGGAAAGATAAGAGAGGAGGTGGCATGGCACTCTATGTAAAAAAAACTATAAAAGCAACAATGTGTAATAACGTACATCATTCAAGTACAGAGTCTATGTGGTTAACAATTCAAGAAATAGCTGATTAAAATATTTACTTAGGATTATATTACAGAGTGCCAGGAACCAGCAAAGAGATAGATGACATTTTGGAAAAAGAGATAGGTAACATGGATCAGGAAAGGGAAGTTGTAGTGACTGGTGACTTTAACCACCCTCATTGAGACTGGAAGCTAGCCAATGTAAAGAATGGTCATAGTTTTGTGGATATAATATTAACATCAGGGCTCAACCAATTAATTTATAAACCTACAAGAAGAGAGAATCTCTTGGGTCTTTTGTTAACTCATAGAGAAGATATGATTAGCAAAATAAAAATAAGGAAGAGCCATAATACTATAGCGTTTATAATCAAAAGGGAGACACCGTGGAGAGCAAGAGGTACAAATACAGTCAAAAACTATAAGAGGGCTTATTTCAAGAGAATTAAATATCAACTAGCAATATGGGATTGGGTGAAGGAATTTGATGGGAGGAAAGTGAATACTATGTGGGTATTGCTAAAAAACTAACTTTTAGAGTTGGAGAAATTATATGTTCCAGTAAAGAATGTATATATATATATAATAAAGTAAGGAAGAAGCCAATCTGGTGTACCAAAAAAATACTAAGGTTAAGTGCTCGCAAGAAGAAGGCTTTTGATTAAATGAAAGCAGACAGCTCACCAATAAATATAGAAAAATATAAGAAAAATTTAAGAATACTAAAAAGTGCAATAAGGGGAGAAAGTGGTAGAGTAGAATTTAACTTCATGAACAAAAGTATAGCATGCATGCTGCCTCTGTATAAAACATATATAAGACCCCACTTGGATTATGTATCCCAACTCTGGAGTTCATATACCAAGAATAAATTGGACAGAGTGGAAAGGTTGCTGAGGCGATTTACAAAATTTATGGGATCCCTTAAATCAGAAAGTTATCATGTGAGACTTCAGAAAACAGGATTGTTTAACTTAAAGAAGAATCTGAGGAGATTTATTGACCTTTTACAAGTTTGTGAATGATAAAGGATTAATGAAGAAGATAGGAATTGTTGTTCAGGACAAACCCTCTGATCTTAGAGGACATAAAAAACAGGTTAAAATAGAAACAGCTAGAAATAACAATAGACATTTTTCATTTCTGAATAGGGCAGGAGAATGTGGAACACATTGCCTGAACATATAGTGGAAACAAGTTCAGTAGATAGCTTTAAAAAACAAGTAGATAACTGGACTCTGGCTAATAAATCTATATATAGGCCCACTGTTGTGGGGATTGGTATAAATGGGCTTTAGCCTTCTTCTGTTCTATCACCTAGTATGATAACCTAGTATGAGGCTGTCACACAGGTACAGCAGGCAAACACCCCATGTTTGGATGACCTGTCCTGCCTGAAGAGGTTATACCCCAGCAACGAGATGGCTGCATCAGGGATTGAAGGGGAGAGCCAGGTTTCAGTGAGTGAGATTAGGTCAGACTGTACCTGCGTGACCCAGGCTTCTAGTTGAGCAAATTTTGGAAGAAGGCTGCCTATGTTGAGGGAGGAAATCCTTAGGGTACACAGTGGGGCCTTGCTGGCTGCTCCCTTGTGAGGAGGTCCAGGATTTGGGTGGATGTTACAAGATATAAGCAGTAGGATGAGCAGCTGTTTTTTATGGCCTTCTAGTTAGGGTACTGTTGTAGTGCTTTGTGTGTCTGGTTAAACATACGGGGCCCAATTCTAGAAAGAGAAATACACCAGATGCGAGAAATGCAGTTGCGTAAAGATATGCATCAGCAACTGTGACATGCGAGATATGCACGATTCTAGAACATGCTAGAATATGCCAAACGCAACTGCGTAAGTCGCGACACACAAGATACACCATATAAAAGTGCGCAACATACACCAGCAGATATGCCACAGCAATGGCACAAGCCACAGCAGAATGGCAAAGATGGAAGAGGAACTTTGGCCATTAGGAGGTGAACACCTTAGTGGAGCAGATAGATCACCACCCTGTACTCCTCATGGGCCATGGAGGTGATACCAAAAAGAGGGAGAAAAGGAAGAGGGCTTGGGACAGGGTGGCATGCAGGGTCAATGCCATCGCTGCACAGTGCAGGACAGTGAGGGATGTGCAGAAAAAATGGAACAACCTTAAGTGCCTGGTCAAGCGCAAACTGGTGCAGAATAGGCACAGGACACAGGGGGCGGATCCACCCAGCAGGAGCCACTCAGCACCATCGAGAGAAGGATAGCGGCACATCTCAGCCAGCAAAGCATTGCCAGTGTCATACAGCTGGACACATTCAGACAGAGGATGGCCACAGGTAGGGACAAATAACCAGCAATGTATGGGACAGCCAGATAGGGCAACAACACACAAGCCAAAGGCATAGATGAGGGGGTGGGGAGACACTGTGTAGGCAGAAACAAAGGAGGGGAGGCATGCCACGGGACTGCCATATGGCCACAGCTAGCCACAGAGTGGGCCAGAGGAACCAGAAAATGGTGAGGGGCATGCTAGGGACAGGCATGTGTGCAGCCAACATGTGCAACAGTGCAAAGGAATGACCCATGGTGAAGTGTGAAGGGGCTGGCACAGGACAACATATCTGGAAGGGGTGGGGCAAGGTGAGGGATGGGCTGGGCTGTACTGGTTGTTGTCCTGTCCTGCACTGTGCACTGATGGGGGGCGCATGCTGTGGAATGGACTGGGCTGCACTGGATGTTGCTTTGACCTGCACTGTAAACAGTTTGGGGGGCATGCTGAGTGATGGGCTGGGCTACACTGGGTGTTGGCCTGTCCTGCACTATGAACTGATGGGGGGGCATGCTGAAGGATGGGCTGGGCTGCACTGGATATTGTTCTGACCTGCACTGTGGACAGTTGGTGGGGGGCATGCTGAGGGATGAGCTGGGCTGCACTGGGTGTTGGCCTGTCCTGCACTATGAACTGATGGGGGGGCATGCTGAGGGATGAGCTGGGCTGCACTGGGTGTTGTTCTGACTTGCACTGTGAACTGTTGGGGGGAGCATGCTGAGGGATGGGCTGGGCTGTACTGGTTGTTGTCCTGTCCTGCACTATGAACTGATGGGGGGCATGCTGAGGGATGAGCTGGGCTGCACTGGGTGTTGTTCTGACTTGCACTGTGAACTGTTGGGGGGAGCATGCTGAGGGATGGGCTGGGCTGCACTGGTTGTTGTCCTGTCCTGCACTGTGCACTGATGGGGGGGCGCATGCTGTGGAATGGACTGGGCTGCACTGGGTGTTGTTCTGACTTGCACTGTGAACTGTTGGGGGGAGCATGCTGAGGGATGGGCTGGGCTGCACCAGGGGAAGGTGTGACCTGCACTGTGTGCATGGGAGGGGGTGGCAATGCACAGGCCTGTGCTGAACAGTAGGGATGGGGCATGGGTCACCTTCCCAGTGCCTGCTGACTGCAGGTGAGGGCCGCAGGGGCAGTGCAAGGCTGGCATGGCACCCAGGGGTGCAGGCCCCTGCAGCACAGTGAAGCCCCATGGCCATGCCCGTGCATGGTGCCATTGTGCAGTGGGGAGTAGTACTGGGTGACCGTGGGACAGCTGGAGTCGCCGTACCAGGCTGGACAGCACTGCAAGGGCATCAATGGTGAAGGTCAATGCCAGCGGTGCAGGATGCATGTACAGTGGAGGCATACAGTAGGTGGGGCAGCACGGGTTGGGGTGGGTACAATGCCAGAGCACCACGTCGACGTGGACCAGTGAGGTAAACACTGCTCAGGCAGGTGAGGGCACACTGTGTTGCAGGGTCACACTAACTAACACACCGTGCAGCCCCAGCACAGCCGCCATCACACGTGGCTCACAGGCTTGTAGGCTTGCGTGGGCGAGGCATAGCAGTCCATCTGTTGGGGCACACACAGGCCCACAGGGTGCGATGCCTGGTGTCATCTGCCAGGGCACCGCCTAGCCAGCCAGACCGGCAGGGTCCCCCACAGCCCAGCACCTTGCACCAGAGGGGTCAGTACGAGGAGGATGTGAGCATAGCAGACGGTTATGAGTCGCCCAGGTAACCTGTGCTATAGGGGAACAGGTGGGTGGGGATGCAAGGGGTGTATGGGGCCATATGCATGGCAGAGGGCACATGTCCATGGGGGCACTGTGCGGGCACAAGGGTGTGTGATTGGGTGTATATTCATGACAGTGTGCATGGGTGAGTATGGGGCATGGATGTTGGGTGGAACCTGGGTGCACTGAGCAATGTGCACATATGTGCAATGAGCACTGTCACCGAATAAACATGTTTGCACCCCGAACCTATGATGTGTCATCATTGTGTCATTGCAGTGCTAGGGCCTTAGTGGGACCATGGTGTGTAGGGTGTGCCCCCAGGTGCAACACTGCTAAATGCGTACTACGGTCAGTGGGCAACAGCCTGCCATGCCCCCCCTTGGACACACACACACACAGTCACCTGCTTGCACAAGAACCACAGAGGCTGGGCCACCCATATCGAATCCACAACTGCGTTGCGGAAGCAAATAGCACAAGCATCTACATGACATCATGCAGGCCACATCCAGATATCGTAATTGTCATGCTGCACAATGGTTATGCACATCGCGATTGCCGCCTCGCATGCCGCAAATGCATATCCGAGATGTGCGATCTGTGACACACTTGTGAAAAGCACGTGGGGCACGTGAAGTTGCGAGTTGATAGGCCCAGGCACTGTGTAGCGGTACAGGGAGTGCGGACTTGGGAGTTGGAGTGAGCTGCACATCTACAGAGCCAGCCAGACCAAGACAGGGACAGATACTCAGCAGACTGGTGAGTACTGGGCCACTGCAGCCCCCCCACATACCCCTATAACCTATGTTACTGGCAGGATGGGCTAGGACAGGCATACATACCTCTGTGCCATCTGTATCACTGTCATTGTACAGTGACTGTCACACTGTGGATCCCATGGCCTGCTTTTGGAGTACTGCAACCTACAACACCATGGCAGGGTAATATCTATGTGGTTAGCAGATGCTACCTTGGGACACTACTTACTGTACAGGAAGCAATGATATAGGCAATGTAGAGGTGTTATGATTGCCTATCACAGTAAGGCAGGTGCTATGCAGTGTTCACAGTGTATGTGGACCAGGATGGGCACAATGCTACTCACCTACTACAGTCATGTAACACCCTGCCATGGGGCACAGGATACTGTTGTACTGTTGCAGACATGTACAGGGGTGTAGGTATGCATCCACACTGTAGACAGTTGTTTACAGCCATGTGGTGTGCCTGTCATGTCCCATACGCTGTTCACATTGCATCAGCCCTCTGATGAGTAGTATGTATTTCTGCAGGCCGCAGCTGGGTGTCGCTGTACAGCTGTCTGTTGTGTTGGAGGGTCACATGTATGCCCACTGTAGGCTATAGAGGGGACATCTGACAGCGGTCATACATGAGTGGTGAGGGGGTGCAATTGGGGGGATGGGTACTGACATGGATGGAGGGACATGTTGCTGGCATTGCCAATACGGCACTGTCTGGATACACCCCTGTACATGTTCCACATGCCTGTCTCTGGGTGGCAGTCATAGTGACAGGTGGCTCATCCAATGGTGAGATGCACCCATAGGCCAGCAATGTGTGTGGCACAGGTGTCCACAGTGTGGCACAGGGTGCCCCGTGCAGTTCAGTGGGGTACAGTCCCCATACCGTGGCATGGCTGGGTGGCATGCAGGCATGGCCCACCCAATGGTGGCCAGCCAGAGGAACCAATATGTCTGTGCCATGTCTTTGGACAGTACCAGGGGCTGTGTTGTGGAGGGGTGAGCAGAGATATGAGGGGCATGGTACAGACAGTGTGACTGTGCCCACACCATGGGCGCACAGCACATCTGGTAATGGTCACAGGTGTCACGGCTGTGTTGCCAGCCCGATGCCCATACCGGCACACACCGGCCCATATCCCCCCAAGAAACCAAAAACCCACATTTGATTCCCTCCTCCACAGTGTCTCACTCCTACTTAACACGAGTGAGTCCATCATAATGGGTGACTTCAGTGTCAACTGGCTATCCCCAGCCTCATCCAGCTTCAAAGACACCGCCATGGCATATGATCTTGCCCAGTTTGTCACCTCCCCTACCAGACAGAACAATAGATCTGGGACCTCCACCCTGTTAGACCTTATCTTCACCAACAGGCCAAGGAACCTCTCCCATGTCACGGTGCTCCCTGACACCATCAGTGACCATTCCCCGGTGATCTGCTGGTGGTCTGGTAAATTGCCTCCTGCCCCACCTCAAATCTCTTTACAGAGACAGCTAAAAAGAGGTGGAATTGCGAAACTCAAAGCCCATCTCACCAACAGCAACTGGCTCCTCATCTACACCACACAGTCAGTAGACCAGGCGCTCTCACACTTTATAACCACGTTCAATAAGGCCTGTGACATTTACGCTCCCCACGTGAAGCAAGTAGTGAAAACCAGAACCACACCCTCACTTCTAAACCTGCTCCAACAAAGGGACAACCTATGGCACAAGGCCCTTGACTCCCAATGTATGCAGGATAGGCAGCTATACCGGGAGGCCCGCAACAAGTGTACTTCGGCCTTACGGCAAGCGAAAGCAGCATACTACCAACAAACCCTTACCTCCTCCTGGGGAGACGGTAAAAAATTCTGGAAAAATATAAAAGAACTCAGTGGGAAATCCTGCTCCCCCTACCCAACTCTCTATTAATGGGGTTCTCACCCAGGATCCTTCCTCTATTGCAGAAGCCCTTAACTCCACTTTCTCGGATCTCTCCCATATCCTCCCTCCTAATTTCTTCCACCCACTCCCTCCCACCTCCCCTGACATCTCGTGTAATGTCAATTCTATACCTTTCAGGCTGAGAGTCATCGCCTGCCGCGAGGCAAAACACTACATTGCTAATGCTATTGCCAATACCTGTTACAGCAATGACTCCCTAGATCTTAAACTCATCCGGCTGACCCTGGATGTCACATTACCACACCTTACTAAAATTCTCAACCTCTCGCTTTGCCTCGGTCAGTTTCCCTCATGCTGGAAGAGAGCCACAATCACCCCCATTCTGAAAAGCGCCGATCCCGCAAGCGCCAGCAACTATAGACCAATTTCAATACTTCCACCCCTCTCCAAAGCACTTGAAAAAATAGTATCAGACCAGACAACAGAACACCTTACTAAACAGAACCTTCTCTGCCAGGAACAGCATGGTTTCCGGACTGGCCATAGCACTGCCACAGCGCTAACGGAACTCACCTCGTACATACACGAGGCCCTTGACCAAGGCTCAATCGCTGGTGCAATCTACGTGGACCTGTCCAAGGCTTTTGACACAGTCAGTTATGAACTCCTGCTTAGTGTCCTTCCACAGCTAAATGTGGCCTCTGAGGCTACGGCCTGGTTCAAGGATTACCTCTCAGACCAGTCTCAACAAGTCAGAATAAATGCCACCATCTCCTCCTGCAAAGCAGTCTGCTCGGGGGTTCCACAGGGGTCTATACTTGGCCCACTTCTTTTCACCCTCTTTTTAAACTCTCTCCCCAAGGCATGCAGCGGTCATCTTCTACTCTATGCTGATGATGCGGTCCTGTTCTGGAAACATCCACATCCTAGTACCCTGAATTCTGGGAACTTGAGACATGGTTCACTGAACACCGCCTGATCATCAACTATAGCAAAACTAAGGCTATGATCTTTGCGCACTGCCAAATCCCTCACAGTCAGGCTGCGCCCCTAATCAAAAACACACAAGGCACCCCTCTTGAACAAGTTAATAGTTTTAAATACCTGGGTATCACATTAGACACCTCCCTATCCTACCATAGTCACGTTCAACTCCTCGCTTCCACTATCAATGCTAGAATGGGTATCCTCTACAGACTGAAACTCTGCTTACCCACACAGGCCATGCAGCTTGCAGTCTCCTCCTCAATCCTCTCCCTAATTGACTACGGGATTGTGATCTATGGCTCAGCAGAACCCACCACACTACGTTACATTAACACTGCCATGAATAAAGCCTGACGACTAGTCACTGGCAGCGACAGACTTACCCATACCTGTGAGCTCTATGCTCTAGCTGGTTGGGTTAACTTCCAACAAAGGCTAAAGTACCACACCTGCATCTTCGCAAAAAAGATACATCTCCAGCAAGCCCCCGCCGGCCTTCTCCCCATTGTCAGCACTGCCCCCATCAGGCGCAATACAAGGCTCACTGCTAACCCCTCATTTCTTATCCCCCACTGTAGAACATCCCTTGGGCAAAGATCCTTCTACTACCGTGCCCCACTTTGGCTCAATACGTTACCTCCGCCGTTCTCTCTCTGACCCATAGCATCTCCCATTTCAAAGCAGGCCTCAAAGCTCAACTTCTTGAATCTGCCTTATGTGACTGTGGCTAACTCTGCCCATCGCTCGTGTTCCCTTACCCTCCTTCTTCCGACACAGGGTCTCTCTAGATCCCACGAATAAGCATTGCCTTCATGTTTTTTCTATCAAGTGATCTTCAGACTGCTGCCTACGTCTGTCACCAGTTTATCTAATTTAATGCCTGGACTGTGTCTCCAGTACTGTAATGTCAGTAATGCTTGTTTGTATGTTTATTCCTGTACTTGTTTACCCTCCACCCCCTGTATCTGACGTGGAGCCTTTGCAAAAGAGTCTGTGACTCAAAGGATTGTAATTCCGATTCTATTCAATAAATAAATAAATAAAACACACCACCGTGCGACAGGCAGTGTACCAGCCCTGCCACAAATGGATGGTGCCAAGTTACCTGTGTGGTCCTACACCCACCCATGCGGTTATGCCAGGCAGGCCTTCCCCCATGCCTGTGGTGGGGCCAGGCATCCTACGGCTCTGTCCCTGACTGGATAGGTCACACTGCCCCCCTCCCACCCCTGGGACCATTGCGGGAGAGTGCCCTCAGGGTGGGGTGTACCACCCCAGGCAGTGGGCCACATTGCCAGTCCACTCTTGCACCCATGTTGATGGGATGCACACCGTGCACAGCGGTGATGGGTGTGTAGTGGATGTGGCACCTGGCTGGAGACATGCAGGCACTGCACAGTGGCTGTGTGGGTAGCACCATGCCCATGTGGGGTGGTGTTGGGCTAGGGCCATGGGACGGGGCATGGGGTGGAATGGCCCCTGTTCCCCTGGGCCTTGCAGCAGTACTGAACATGGCACATGCCGGCACGCCTGTGATGCACAGGCCACAGCCACTCCCCTCATCGACTCCTGCAGTACAGGGCTGTACATGTTGCAGTCGGGGCCACACAGGCAGCCTGCATGTGGTGTGCAGTGCTGCCACAGCTGGGTAGGGTTGGGACACACACAGCCATACATGCACTGTGTGAGCCATATAGGTCACTACAGAGTACTGCAGTGCACACCTGGTTGCATGGTGTATCACAGGGTCACATAATGTGTGTCTCTGACTGTGCGGCATGCGAAGTTCAGTGATCCAATGTTGTAGGCGTAGATGCCCAGACAGTGTGACTGTGCCCACACCATGGGCGCACATCACATCTGGTAATGATCACAGGTGTCACGGCTGTGTTGCGAGCCCGTCGCCCATACCGTCACACACAGGTGGTGCCATGGCCCAGGCACACTTTCACTGTGCTGGTGCATCAGGGAGGCATATATGTTTGGTGGGGGTGTGTCACTGCAGTGGTTGGTTTGCCCACCCACAGGCCAGTGTGCAGTGATCAGACATGCTGCACCGTCCACCCTTGTAGCGCCATACATGCCTGTGTGCTGCACATGGTGGACCATGCCCGTCTGTCCTGCATGGCAGGGGCCGTGTGCCACCGGCTGTGACCAAGGCTGTGCGGGGCGTCACCTCCGCAGGACATTTCCTGTGCTGTTCACATAGGTGCACTGCTGCCTGGTTGGACGGCTGTGTGGCACTGTCCCTCTGCCATGCCCTCCATGTTATACCCGTCAGGAACACACCTGCCCAGCACACCCTGTGCATGGGCGGACACGGCAGGGTGTCATGGGGTCTTTCCTGGGCCTTGTGCGGTTACATGCCCATGTGATGGTGACAGTGGGGGAGGGGTTGTTGCACCCAGGGGCTGCTGGCCACCGGGGCACATCCGGCTGGATACTAACCCATGTCCTTTCCCTCCATAGCTCCATGGTGGACATACACGGGACTCTGGTGAGTATTCACCATTGTTCAATGCACACATTTTCACTGTCTGTCATGCACTGTGTACCTGACAGTGTTGCTCTCTGTCCCCTGTGCAGGTTCCAGCACCACCGCACAGGTCCAGGTAGGTACACACTGCCACACCGCAGCTGCTCCAGGGTCCCCGGCTGTGCTACAGGCTTATGTTGTCCTGCTCTTTCCCCATCTAGGAGTGCTCCAGGCCAGTCAGCAACACCCACTTTGGACCCCATGGTGCACAGCACAGGTAGGTAACTGTCTGCCCCCATACTGGTGCCCACGGGCGTCATTGTGTCTGCCCCTTATCCACCTGGTGGGTGTGGCCACATGCACCTCCTCTTGGGGGTGCTGGTGTGGATGTGTGGCAGGGCTGCGTGTGGCACCCCATGCCCACACTATGCAGGGTTGTACCGTGGCATGCCTCTACAGGGGATGGGTGCTGTGGTAGTGCAGTGTGGTCACTGTGCTCAGCACTGTGTTCCTGGCCCCTGCATGGTGTGGCTCATCACATACACACATTGCGCTGTGTGTGGCATTGACGCAGGGGTGCCATGTTGGGATACGGCCACGGTTGCAAGCCTGTGGCCCCGCACCCACCCATATCCCACAGCCGGTGCCCAGAGTTGTGCATGGTGGGTGGGGTTGGTGTGCACGACCATGGTGGACATCTGTAGTGATGCATGTGCCATTCCTTCCCCAGTTACAGGTGCAATGCAGTAGATGGGCCAAGATATCCTCTGGCTCTACCCTCATCCTCAGTGGCCAGGTGCCAAACTTCATGCCTTATGAGTCAGTGTTGCTCATGAACCATGTGCAGCAGTGGGGCCAGATGCTGCTGCTGCCTGGGTGCTGCAGGAGCAGTGCTGTTGCCTGTGAGCTGGCCTGGATGGCCATCTCTGCCCGCATGACAGTGGCAACTGGTATTCGACGCTCCATCCGCCAGCTGACACACTGCTGGCAGGACTTGACACACAGGAAGGCCAGTGTACTGCAGCATCTGATCATCATGGCCCACCGCAGGAACGTGGAGATGCGGTCCGGGCAGGACACCAGTGTTGGTATGTATCCCTACAGCTCTACATCTGTTGCTGCAGTGCCGGTGTGGTGGCCATGGCATGTGATGCCTCCAACACACTCACTTGTCCCGTCAACCCACAGGTTCCACTGGTGAATCGCACACCGTGCAGCAGGGATGCCTCACTAGCCTCAGACAGGAGGCACATCAGTGGAGGTCAGGTACGTACATTCCATGGAACCCTTGGGCCATGACCTTTGCCGGTGGACACTGTGTGACCTGTGCTGCACAATCACATTGCTTTCCTATTTGTGTGTGCACCCCTGTCCGGTCCAAGTACTGACTGTGACCTTTACATCCCTACAGGTGTCCATAGCAGGCTGCCACAGTGACAGAGGGTCCTGCTGCGAGCGATGGCAGCTGTCAAGGCCAGCAACACAGAGGAGTACAGGCTGCGCACATGGAGCAGGAAACAGAGGGCCAGGGTGCTGCCACCGACCTCATCCTTCCCCTCCACCTCCACCTCTTCCTCCTCCACCTCCTCCACAGTGGCGGCCGATGACAGGGTCCAGGCACCATTGGAGGCACGGCCAGTCCAGAGGGACCCCACTGATGGTGGGCATCAGGAGCCAGTTGGCCCACTTTCAATCAGCTAGGAGAGTGTCTGCAGTGATGCAGCCAAGGCCCCATCCCCATCCGCTGTACCACCGACTGGGGACACAGTTGATGACATCACAGCTGGGGCAGCCATGGATGCCCCAACAACAGACACCGTGCCTTGCCCCACTGTCCCTGCTGCTGGGGATGCTGGACTGCAGCAGGAGGTGTCCATGCCCATTTTACAGCAGGAGAAGCCAATGCTCATGGCAGATGAAGGACCCACCACAGGACATGTGCAAGGTGGGGGCCCACATTGAGAACACCTGGTGGTACTTGTGACAGCCATCCTCCAGGACATTGGCCACCTCCATGGGTCTGTGACCACCCTTCTGGATGAACTCTGGTGCACATAGTGGCCTTGTCTGCCACAGACGGTTGTGGGTTGGGTCTATTGTGTGGGTGAGAATGTATATAGGGGTGGTTGTTTCTGCTGGGTCTGTTTGGGTGTTGTGGGTGTACATTGGGTGGTTGTGTTGGGTTATTGCTGTTTATTTGGGGGTGGGTTTGATTACTGGTGTTGGTTTGTGGGTGGGACTGTTGTTTGGGTGTTGGGCCTGTTTTGGGGTGTGCGTGGGAGCGGGCTGGTGTTTGGGGGGGGTTGTGGGTGGCTGTTAGGACTTGTTTTTCCTGTGATGTTACACTGTGTTGTTCTGCCCTGATGTTAATCCCCATCCCCCTCCCATTGTTACTCTGTATCCCTGTCCCTGTTTTGAACATTAAATTGTTTGCCATACACACTGTCTCTGTGTCCGTTATTGGTATGCTTGGCTGTGTGTGAGTGTGTGTCTGTCACTATGCACAGAGGTGCACACTGGGGTTGGTGCCTGCTGTCCACAGTGTTCCCTCCTTGTGCATCAGGTTGGTGTACCATTTGTGCTGCCCCCAGCACAGGCCACTGTCCACAGGCCACATCTGCGTGGTGGTCTGTGTGCCGCAGATCACCTTGCATGCTTTGGAGTCCTTGCCACCTCACATGGCACCTCCCAGCTGTGTGGTGGCATGGCTCCTGTGCTGCGCCTTTCCACCTCAGGGTGCCATTGTTCCCTGCAGGTGGCACCACTGGCACAGACGTTGGTGTGTCTCACCACCAACTGTCCACTGGTCTGTGCCACCCGGTGCTGTGTCCCTGTTGTGGTTGCACTGTTTCTATGTATCAGTGGCCATGGCAGGGGCATTGTGCCTGGTGGTGCCTTCATCCCTGCATTGTTCCTGTGGCCTCTGTGCTCCCTTTGTACCCTCTGACACACTGCCCCTGTGTGCCTGCCTTACTTGGTCACTGTCTTCCTATCTCACATGTGTGTTGCTGTGTGGCTGGCCTGTCTGGACCTGCTCCTTTCTTTGCTGTGTATGTTACACCTGCTCCCACCTGGTTTATGTTGTGCCATCTGATCTTGGTGCATGTTGCGGCACTGCTGCTTCTAGAATCCTGCCCTGGCATTTCTCTGCTGTTTCCTTGGTGTATGTTCAGTTACACATTTGCGTACCTGCTGGTTTGTCGCAACTGCGGCTTAACTCGCCATTGGCATAATGCATTGTGACAATGCGCATCTAGCAATGTAGAATAGCTTTTGGCGTATTTGCTGGATGTATTTGTGACTTGTGCCATTCTCTTTGGCGCATCTGCTTTGCGCATTGGTGTATACTTTCTAGAATCGGGCCCACAATTGTTAACTTGGGACATGAAGCCCAAAGAGATGCTCAAAGAAAGAGTGCGCACATGGAAGAGTGGTGCTACAGGAACTACTGCATTAGTAATTAAACCAGGTTCCTAGCACACAAGGCATCATACAGGATGCCAATTGTTTTAAAAAAAAAAAACATTTATTCCTACAAAAAACAGCCACTAACAGCCTAATGTGTTTCGGAATTACCTCCTTTCTCAAAGGCTTTTGAGAAAGTAGGTAACTCCAAAACATGTTAGGCTGTTAGTCAGCTGTTTTTTTGTACAAATAAATGTTTTTTTTTAAAACAATGGGCATCCTGTATGATGGCTTGTGTGTGCTAGGAACCTGGTTTAATTATTAGGCCCAAGGAGATGTTGGAAGAGGCAAGGACCATGTCAAGGGGAGTACTGCTGGCTAGTAGAGTGTGAGACGAACAGAGAGGGGACCTGCGCTAGGGGCAGAGTGGGTAGGGATCCCCATTTCCCAAGGGCATAGTTTCAGGTATTGGTTACTAACAGGTGTAGAGGCCTGGCATTTAACAGTCCCCTGTGGGGCATCAGGCTTTAGAACCAGTAGTGTAACTTAAGATATCAGAGTTTTCATGGGTTGAGTGGCTATCCAGACTGAGATAAATATGTGTTTCCCTGGTGGGGCTAGGGAGTGGGCTAGACTAATGCAGGACTGCTCTGTGTTGCCACCATCTTTTTTACTGGAAAGGGGACCTGGACTAGCAGAGGGTGAGTTTAAATAACCTAACTGCTCATATTTCACAGAAGTAGTACTTAATTGAAGTGCATAAAAATTACTACCACGCTGTCAGGGCTAGGGTAAATGGGGATAGAAAAGAGTGGGTAGGTTAAACAATGACATTTATCAAACCAGTTGAAAAGTCAAGCAGTGCTGAGCAAGCAGGTTAAACAACAAAATTAACCAGGGAGGTTAAAGTCATAAGACGGTAACAAGTAGCTTATTTTCAATTGGACAAGCAACTTGAAACAATGGAATTTACTAGTCAGGGAACATGAAAAACAATGAGATTTTCCAAGCAGGGAAACATCTTATAACATAGTAGGCTGATAATTACAAGGTAACAGGTAAATCATCAACTTGTCTGGGCATTCTGAAAATCACTATTGGCTATGCAAAGTGAGAGCAGGAGTGACGGGGACTGGGCAGATAGAGGAGAGAAAAGGAGGAAAGCCAGGGTGAAATAGCTGCTTCAAGCCATAGGAAAGGATAGGGTGGCTCGAGGGATTGTGAAGGCAAGTTCAGTGAGTTCCATGTATTATAGAAAACTCTATGTATTATAGGAAGAAAACAGCTGAGAAGAGAGGCAGACTGTGATTGGGAAGAAGAAGGTGAGACTGAGCAGAAGTCAATATTACTGGGGAGGGGTTATTTGACTGGGGTGCCAACTGATTACTGAGTGAGTGGATTCAGCTTGGAGAAACTAGAGCTGCTGAAAGGAAGATTCACTGCACTGAGGCAGGTCCTAGAATGCGATTGTGGAAAGGAGGATGGACAATTCATAGAACAGGGCATACCCACGATGAGATTAAATGTGGGGGGGTGGCTGGGTGGGATAATCCTACTGCGACGGTGCTGCATAAGTGGCACAGCCCACCAAACTGGGGGCTCTCCAGTCCACAGTACCTGAACTCCAACTGTCCATCTGTCCATCGCTCTTGGTGAGGGCTGCAGACCCTCACAATCCTCTATACTTCTTAAAGGGTGGCTTCAGGAATGGGCCAGGGAATCTGGGGAAGGAAGACAAAAATGAGTGAGGGTTTGGTGAAATTTGAGCCAGCTATGCTTACACAGTTTGGTAACATTCAATCACCCCTGTCTGTTGATAGGAACTGACTCAGCGCTGTAGAGTATATGCATGGTTACAAGATGCAGACACAGGGTAACAGTGTTACAATCAGTAGCAGTAATACAAACACTACCAGTAGGACTGCCCTACAAAGCACATTGCTATGAAGTAAAAAGGCTACATCTAGTAAGGAACAGCTCTTAAGGAGCATCAGAATTCATTGAATAACTGTAGTAAGAAAAAAAGGCCAATCAAACATGAAGGCAGGGGGAGTGTTGGCCAGTGGGAGATATTGGCGCCAGACTGGGGTGGCTCACAGCTCTCCAGTCCACAGTTACCTGAACTCTAACTGTCCATCTGTCTGTCACTCTTGGGGAGGTATGTGGACCCTCATGACCTTCAACACTTCTGGAAGGGTGGCTTCAGGAATGGGCCAGGGAGTCTGACCTCTGACTGTCCATTCATCACTCTCTTTTGGGGAGGGCCATGGACCTTCACAACGTTCTACACTTCTGGAATGGAGGCTTCAAGAATGGGCCTGGGAGTCTGAACTCCAAATGTCTGTCTGTCTATCACTCATGGGTAGGGTTGTAGACCCTCACGACCCTCTACACTTCTGGAATAGTGGCTTCTGGCACCATTAATGGGTGCTGAGAAGCTTTCTTGATTTCTTAAATGAAACATTGCTACTTAATGTTTTCTCTGGCTCAAGTGGATCATCCAGATCAAAACAGACTAAATGGTGTGGTTTGGTGGTGCTGAGGGTTGAGGCACTGGATGCCACACCTTGTGCCATACTGGTGACCCAGGTTCGGGAACGGATTCAGCCTTTCAGGGGCCAGCAGTGGAGGTAAGGACTGAGCATCACAGCTCTCCTTCCTCGGGGTGAGGGGTTTGTGCTGTGAGCAGTTGCACAGCTAGAGGGGTTCACCCACACCCAGGGTGCTTGGCTGCCTCCATGGAGGTGGAGACAGCTGCTGCACCCATTGCACAGTGCACGAACACAAGGGGAGAAAAATGGAGGAAAATACTGGGACCCAGCAGGACCCAGGATGGCCCTATTGCAGCCAGAAGACATACCCCCTCTGGGGGAGGGGGGTTGTAGCCCCTGCCAGGTCCACGGCGGTGGAAAAATATTATCATGATACAAAAAAAAAAAAAAACAGACTGAACTATAATTTGAAATTTTGCTGAGAAATTTAGGTTTGTCTAAAATGGACTGCACTGATAATGTTTAACCTGGTGAAATGTTTTGTACAATCAAACATTCTGCTCTACTTAAAAAAAAGAAAATACAATAAAGTCCTTGAAAATCCATGGCTTAATTCTAAGAAGAAACTTAATGCTGTGTGCCAAGTGGGATAATAGTATGTTGGCTAGTTGGAGGCATCCAGCCTTAATCTTACCTCACACTGATGTATGTCTTGTTACAGTATACTTTATCAATTACACAATTTCATAAGCACAAAATTGATAACTAGCAAACCTTGTTGGTCAGTCAGTCATTATGATCTAATGCACATAGCTGTTTTGTTTGCAGTTATTTTACTCTCTCCTGAAAAAGGTAGCATTAATTCTCAGAAAACAATTGCTAATTTAACGTAGATCTATGCTCTTTATGAATTTTGTGAAAAGGGCTTTAAAATGTTTCAATAAGTCTGAGAGCATTGTGGTCTGGATGTAAAATTATTTCTTTTTGTTGCTGTGAGCAATATTTTTTCCCTTCACTAGTGTTTTCTTTTCAGCATTTTATTAAAAGCAAGCACTCTCTCCAAGACAATATCACCAAACTGAGTCTCTTTGAAGCTTAAAAGTATTGCCTCTAGCAAAAGAACTGATGACTTTATCGCAACCTATTTTAGATTCAACATTATGAGTCTACCTCAGGTGTCTAGGTGTCGCACTTTGTCATCATTTGTCACACTTGTCTGTCTAAGTTCTCAAGGTGACACATTAAACACCTCATTTTGTTTAAAATCATGACATCCAGTTATGATAGGTAAGATTATATGTGTTTAAATGAAATTAGGTTTTCTTAAAGCTTCCAGACTATTTCATGGCATATTTAAGCTCCATAAATGGTTTTCTGTTGATAATCTTAAACTACCACAGGTGAATAATAATAGCCTTAAAGTTCTTTGCGTGTTTTGAAAGGGAGCAGTAAATCACCATTCTTTATTTGTCAGATGCTCTTAGCAATAGAGCAAACACTGCAATGATGTAATATGCAACTGCACAGCAAATGTCTTTATTGACTGTACAAATCTCAATTAATCAGAACTGACAAGACACTTTGCAGGTGCTGACTGCTTAAAATAATCTTTAAGTTATTTGACTGACCTTTATAATGAATTCACAGCATGTACGTAGATATATTCACGGATATCGGTACCAATTATAGGTTGTAACATAATGGTCTTGCCATTAGGCAGCATATTTATTATGCAACTGCTGTCTGCTAATTAAACTCCATGTAATTAAATCTGCCTTATCTTTTTATCTGATGCAGCTTTAGCATCAGTGTGTTAAATATATGATGCCAAATTAAATAACATGGAATGTTCAGCTACAATATAAATACTGCAATTATTACAAATTGTCATGCAAAATCCAAATATCTTCACTATCCTTCTATTATCATTCATGGGATAGTACCTTATTCACATTGTTTACTCTTTAGTGTATTCATGAAGTGTCACATGGTTAACCATATTAGGGAAAGATTTAGTCTAGGTCAAATTTTCAGCATAATCTTTCCTTATTACATTTACTTAATTTACATTAAGGACACTGAGCTTCAAACCTGGAGACCTGGGTTTGAATCCCATCAGCCCCACTTCTATCCTGTGTAACCCTGAGAAAGTTATTTAACTTTCTTGTGCTTCCAAGTCACACCTGGAAACACACTTTGACTTAGTGTGCCTCTCCTGGTTAAACAATTTCCTCTTTCCCTTTCCCTTCCCCTTTCCTTATATGGGGTTCATAATCCATTATCCGGGTATTGTCTGGGTCACCAATATGAACTACTGACCAGCACAATTCATTACCTTTTACTATTCTGTGTCATATGGCCTTTTGTCTCACAGCACATGAGTGCAGTGTTCATCATGGAGCTTAACCGTACTCTTCATGTTACTTATTTATGATGTTAAAACATATGTGAGAAACTTTGCTTGTGCTTTGCTATTCAGTTTGGTGAGGTTCACACCTGAACTGAAAAATAAGAAAGAATTTTGTAAGCATTTTGATTGGTACAATAAGCAAGTATATATGCTGGAATATGAAAGGTACATGCAGGTTTTTATGTATGAATGATATGCAAGGAATATGTCTGGTCTGTGACATCTTCCTTTCATGAACAATTAATGCATGAAAAGAATCATTGCCAGTATGTGGGGTTATTGCACTACAGTATTGGTCTTACATATTTGTGATGTGGGGCTAGAACAAAGGTTTGAAATATAAGGCTAATGTAGGACAATGTAAAGAACATTTTATTGAATATGGATTCTTCGTCAGGTGTCAGCATGGCTCAGTTGGTAGCACATCCGCCTCTGGACCAGAAGGTCGTGGGTTCTTGTCCCACACCGGGATTGGACTTGCACCTATAAATTGCTGGCATCTGAGTGCAGTATTGGGGGTTGCTGTACTGCTGGGGTGTGCCATCCTTCGGATGAGATGTTAAACCAAGGTCCCTTCTACCCATCCAGGTGTTATCCAGGTGGAAGTAAAAGAACCCAGGGCACTCTTCGCAAAGAGTAGGGAACATTCCTGGTATCCTGGCCAACATTTCCCTTCCCATAAACCTGTTCATGCAATTATCCAGGCTGTGTGTGGGTGATGATGTGTGATATGGCTGCCACCACACATTCAGTCACTTCACTACCAGTCTAGTAATGCTTGTAAGGTGCTTTGGATGTATGAAAAAGCACTATATAAATGCTGATTCTTCTTCTTCTTAACCATGTTTATGATACTATGACAGCTTGCTGTGTTTCTCATGAGCTTGATGAATTAATGCATAACAAGTCTACCATGCAGTACAGGTGGCATTTGTGGTACATTCTACTCTAAGTACGCATTGGGAATTAAGGTTGAGTCACTATTTGCTCTTGTAGCTACATAATCGGGGCTAAAATGTTTTCAGTTCTTTCAAAAAGGATTTGGAGAAGAAAAAGCTATCTATGGATATATCTGTTAATGTCTGTAACAATTTTGCACCCAGAATGACAGGCTGCACAAAGTGAGACAGAAGTTTGGGACTTGTACAGCAACCTGGTGGGGGTACACTGTAATTTGTACACTTGCTTACTCTGCTAGTTGAAACACTGCACATTTTTATAAGGTGATAAATGTATCAATGTTAAAAACATTTATTTCATTACATTTTTTAAGTGTTTTGCTTTGTGAATTGTTACAGTTAATTAACATATGTTTTATTAAAATAACATTTTATGATAAATTTAAGTAAAAATATGCATCAAAGGACACCTGTAATGCATGCACTTATATGGCTTTCTGGTGATCAGACCTTTCATGGCAGGTAGAGAAGTGGCCCCTAGCCCTGAAAAAGTTACAGGCCCATGAGGTAGAGGATTGCCTTACAGTGTTGGACCAAACAAGTGTGCCAATGTAAAAATGAGCAGAGTACTAACATGCAAACATTAGGGCTGGGTGAAAGTTAAGTTCTTCGAATGAAGTGTTGGTGAAATTCTGATTTTGCTTCTGAAAAAAAAATCAGGAAATGTCACCAAAAATTGTGGTTTGAGTTATTTACATCTAATTTAAGCAGTATCTGTTCAAATTGCAGCAACTTTAGAATGCTGACTTTACAAAACTCCTTACAGAATTGTACCATGTGTCAGGTCTCTGTTTTCAAAGGTAACGAATAAGCAACCTAAAACATGACCCCTTAATAAATGGAGATCATGCCATCATAACATTTTCAGTAAACACAATTTCTAGAAAGGAAGTTGGTAAACCAGTTCTTAAGAACTACAATAGGGCTAACTTTTACCAACTAAGGCAAGATCTTATCTCATGGCAGTGGGACAACGCATCTACATCTCCAGAACATCTATGCACTAGAGTAAAAAACAGAATACTAGAATTGGAAGATAAATATGTTTCAAATAAAATACGGTATAATAAAAGAGGTAACGTACCAATTTGGTTGATGCCCAAAATTCAAAAACCCCTATGTACCAAGCGGAGGGCCTATAGAGCTTTAAAATGGGATAATAATGACTACAATAGATGACAATCCTGAAGAAATGTAAACAAAATATTAGAACAGAAAAGAAAAAATTGAATTAAAGTTGGCACACATTAAAGATGGCAGAAAGAGTTTTTACGCCTATGTTAACAACAAAAAAAACAGGTTGATAGATCAGTTGGGCCATTCATAGTTAATAACACTGAGATATCAGACCCTCAGGAGATGGCCAATGAATTTAATGGGTATTTCTGCTCTGTTTTCAGTAAAAGACACCAGAATTCATCTTCAACTGACAGGGTTATCAACACTGAGACTTTACCTGAAATCTCCAAATTTGAAATTAGTTCAAGATTAAGGAAAAATAAAATAAACAAATCACCAGAGCCTAGTAAAACTGCACCTGAGAATATTAAAAGAACTGGCCACCTAGCTAATTGATCCCCTCCATAAAATGTTCAACTTGTCTCTTGCCTCGGGAGAAGTCTTGCTAGACTGGAAAACTGCAATAGTGACACCCATTTTTAAGAAGGGAGGCAGGGGAAATATGACTAGGTATAGATCTTCTAGTCTAATAAGCATCTTGGGGAAAATTCTTGAATCTCTTATTAAAGACAGACTAGAACTGGAAATAAATAACAAAAAATTAGATAATAATCAATACTGTTTCAAAAATCATAGAACATGTCTTACTAGTAATTTAGCTTTTTATGAAAGATTGAATGCATTGCTTTATAAAAAAATCACTTGTGGATATTGATTGTTTATTTGGACCTGTGCAAGGCCTTTGACAAAGTTCCAAACCTCAGTTGTGATGGACAAAATGCAGCATATGTGATTAAACAACATAACTGTGTGATGAGTTGAGGCATGGCTGAGTAAAAGAACCCAGAGTGTATGTATCAAAGGTCATCTATCTGGTTTGGGACCGGTGATGAGTGGAGTACCACAGGACTCCATGTTGGGACCAGTGTTATTATCTATCTTTATATATGACATGACTGATAAACTCAGTAATTTTTCAATCACGTTCTCTGATGACGCTAAAATAGCTGCAAAAGTCAGCTGCGACCTTGAGGTACTAATGTTGAAAGACTGGGCAAACTCTAATGGCATGACTTTTAATATCGACAAATGTGTTGTCATGAATTTAGGAGATTCACATGTACAAAATAATTACTCTATGAATGGCAGAATCTTAAAATCAGTTGACACTGAAAAAGACTCAGGAATCATTATTTAATGTGGTACTGGGTCATAATGTCGCACGCTTAATAGCGTACGACATTTTGGCTAGTCCGGTAGAGCACTGCATCAGTGAGAAAATGGTGCAATACTGCATATACTGCTGTAAGCAGTATTGCACCATTCTCACACTCCCAGGCAAAGGATAAGACCTCTGCCGGGAGTGGGTTCTACTGACGAGCTGCTGTGGCTCAACGGACTAAGCCACAGCAGCAGGGGACCCAGGCAGTGTTTCTAGGACCGGGTTTGATTCCCAGTCACAGAAACTTTTTTTTTTTAAACTTTGTGTGCTCCCCGACTTGACCCCCCCCCAGAGTTGAGAATCTATATTGTGGGGGTTTAGGGGGTGCATCCCCTGTAACAGGGGTATGGGGAAGAGTCCCCACAGAAAAAGAGATATGCTGCATGGCAAGAATCGCACTGTTGGCAGTGGTTGTGGCATGATGTCCTGCGACATTATGACCCCGTGCCATTTCATGTGACCTAAATTTTAGTAAATAGTGTAGTGAGGTGATCAGCAAAACTAATAAAATCATAGGGTATATAAAAAGGGCATTCACATCTAGAAATAGGACATTCATCTTGCCACTTTACAGGGATACATAAGGCCACATTTGGACTATTGCTCACCTCTATGGAGCCCTTACCTTCTAAGGGACATCTTAAGATTAGAGAGTATCCAGAAAAGAGTCACCAGAACACAAGAGACTGCTGTTTAATAAGTCATAGCTACCAATTAATGCTAACATACCCCAAGAGAAACAGTAGACATTGTTTCTTCACACAAGGAATAATACCCATATTGAACTCCCTTCCAAGACACGCTGTTGATGTGAATTCCTTTAATAGTTTCAAATCCAAACTTGATAAACACCTACTGAAGAAACTGGGTAAATAGATCCCAGCTTTGGTGGAGATGTATGTTTATGGGCCAAAAGCTTACTGTACATCTAATAAACTCCTAGTATAACTGAGTTATAAGCATCCAAACTTTCAGACATTTTAAAATTACATTTTGCAATAATGTAAACT
The DNA here is from genome assembly GCA_016271365.2 of Neoceratodus forsteri. Classification (NCBI taxonomy): domain Eukaryota; kingdom Metazoa; phylum Chordata; order Ceratodontiformes; family Ceratodontidae; genus Neoceratodus; species Neoceratodus forsteri. The sequence goes on along the minus strand of CM057456.1, from coordinate 132,047,529 downwards.
AGAGAATTTTAAGCCCTTTTAACTTTAACAGTAGAGATTGGAATATCACCAATTTTTTAGGTTTGTTGACCCTAAATATTAAGCTTTGAGGCCACCCAGATGAACCAGCAGAATACTGGTAACCTGCTTTTGGAAGCGAGACCATGCAGCTGCACTAGAAGGCAGGTCCAAAAAACTAAGGCACCACATGGTACTGCACAAAGTGTGAAGATCTATTATTGTAGATAGTGCTCCATTCCAAAAAGCAGCCTCCCTGTAGCACAGGGATCACCTCAACCAGTTTTGCACATCATGTGCATCTTCAGGAGGATGAAGCTATGGCTGTGCAGGCTCACAGAGGCACTGCCCCTCTAGGTGAGATGGGAGGGAAAAAACTGCTGGACAAAAATTCGGTAGCCAACTGAAGAAAGGCTGGGCTCAGCGTGATCAGGGTATATTCCAGTGAACATTGTATATCCCTAACAGATGAGCTGCTGGCTGGGAGAAAAACTAATATGGATAAATATAGAGGCTGTGTGTCAACTCTCTAATCTCTTGTTCAAAGGCTTGCCAAGTTATAAACAGCCACAGATTCCAAAATAACATCAGTAATTAAAAATAGAATAAAGAATGGGGTGGTGTATGTAACAAGACTTTTACACACTCCTGAGGTGTTTGATGCTACATAAGCCCTGAGAGAGAATCTTGATGGGTTTATGAAAAGCATCTAACACAGAAGATGTGTGTAAAGTTCCAGTCTACACACACACTACCCCATATTTTATTTTATATAATTGCTGGGGATCCCCTTTTTTGCCACAGCAATTATATAAAATACCAGATGTTCTGGTGAGGTAGAACTCCAGTTCCGTTTTTGGTGGTTCCTCACATTTTATTTTCCGAGACTGTAAAATGTTTTACAGTATTTTGTTATCCCCTAATATGTGGAAAATGACCATTTTTTTTAGTTATTAGAATAACTTATCATGGAGTTCATCTGGAGGTTGAGTTTCAGGCAAGAAGGAAGCGGCAAACAGCAGGAAGGGATATACTGTGGTGGGCTCATGAACAGAGCAAGAGAAACCGTACCCATGTTTGCCATTATAAATGCTCCTTTATAATGGCAAATTATGTCAGTTTCCCTTTGGGAAAAAGGGGAGACCCATTAATTATAAATAGAATAATACATTGGTGGGTGTGTGTAACCAGAATTTTACACACATCCAAGGTGTTGGATGCTACATAAACCTCAAGGATGAAACCTGATGGGTTTATAAAAGCATCCCACACTGAGGGTGTGTGGAAAATTCTGGTTATACACACACTCACCCATGTTTTATTTTATTTAATAACTCATACTAATTTATTTTTTCTTTCAGCACAGTTGAGACAGACAAAGAGAAACACAGACACACAGACACACTGCTTGTCTCTCCCTTTTCAGTACAGGCATTAATTTTTCATTTTTTCCTTCACTTTTGTGTTTTTTTTGCATTACAGCGTGAACCACAATGATTTGAGTTAGTAAGTCGTGGTCTGTTGGTGTAGCTGCGCTGTGCACGTGGAAGCCCAGCTCGATGGGTGCGAGTGCCAGGATCAACCAGATAGATTTTTGATGTTGTGAAGGCAGAATAAACAGGACAGATATTTAAAATGATTAAAAATATTACCTGCCTTTTCAGTGTGAGGCAAAGCTTGAGTGCCGATCCTTGGTAATGGAGCCGCCATGTTGCGTATAAATGTTCTGCCCGCCCACAGACAGACTGAATGCCAATGGTCTCTCTGTGGAGAAACTTGATTAGCAGCTACCGACTACAACCACTGGGTTGTAATCAAAAATATAAACTGGGTGGTTGTAACATTGGATAAAACTCCCATTATCTGTGTATAAAAAATGATCACCAGTAATTAAAGATGGATTTCATAACCTTTTGTGACATTGTGGAATGTTGTGATACTTTTGTAAAACCATGCCCATACTATTTGCTCAATCATACAACTGAGTTGCAATATAGAGGAAGGAAAAAGCTGGATAAAGTGGCAGTAAGGTAGCACTCATAGGAGGCTGCATAGCAAAAGTATAGTGGTGCCAATTGTCAGGTCACGGTCTTGAGTGATGAACCATGAAGAATAGTCATGTACCTCATTGCACATTAGCTTGAATTCTTGCAGTATGTCACATAACTGCTAGAGCTCACTGACTTAATGACTTGTGGAAGCACATGCATGTGCAGCATTGTTTTTGTAAAATGCCACCTGGTGACTCTTTAACAACCCTGTAGTTAACAATATATATTTTTACTATTTGTAAACAGTAGCACCAAGTGACAACAAGCCGTACAACTAGTAGCGACTTAGGCCATTGTGATAGAAAAATCTGGAAATCTTTAGTTGTGATGGAGCATGATGCTGGGTATCACTGTCACTGGAGTGATGGAGAGGAATTACTGGGCCATGATGCTACTGCAGGTAAAATGAGTCAGTGGTAAAATGTACTTTGTGAAAGTTAAAGTGGAATTTTAGTGGCATTGCCTATTATGCTTCCATGAATTTTTGAGCACATTTTGTCAATTAGTAATTTCTAAAGTGCCCACAATAAATTTTAACCTACTAAACCACTTGAATTCATCTTAATTAGATTCCAGGACACATTTAATTTGGTAAGCATGCCAAATCTTGAGTGCATACCTGCAATAGCAGTGGAACTATAAACATCCAAATATTTATAACATTTTCACAAAATTTAACAAATAATTAAATTGAGAAATGTTGAACTCCTGTAACTTACAATTTACACAACCAATTGCTTCTCTAATAAGCAGTTTATATGACTGTTCCAAGAAAGTATGCATATAAAAGTTCAGTTATCTAGCTCCTAAGGTGGCTATGTTGTAAGCATAGAAATGTTTTCACATGAATAATAAATTGCCAGATTTGAGTCCCTATAATGTCCCTGCCCCTTATCCAAATGCAATGAAACTTGCTATCCTGTTAGTTCTTCCTAGTGATACACATGAAAGATATCAGATCTCTAGCTATAATACTGAACAGTGTACGACCAATTAAACATTTTAGAAAATCACACAAAAGTTCACAAAATTTCACAGAATTTCTTAAAGATTCCATGGAATCTGAATTTGATAATTTCACCCAGCCTTAACATACAAAACTATCAACAGGAAAAGACCATTTAGTCTAGCAGGTATGGTCAATGCAAAGCTCATGCATCTTGTGTTATATGACTCTCTGCCCCCTCCCCGCTGACATCCTTAACCACATCTAAATCTTTTCTCACTCCCTCTTTAAACTCTCAACTGTTTACCTCCTTTTCTAGCAGACTGTTACACCTTTCCACCACTTTCTCCTTAAAAAAAATGCTTCCTTGCCTCCTTTCTGAACAAATCATCAGGGTCAGCCTTGCTTATATCTTTAAGGTATTTGAAGATCTCTATCATTTCCCCTTGTTCCTTCATCTCCTCAAACAAGTACACGTTAAGGATTTTAGCCACTGCACATATGAGAGACCTTGCTGCCGTGAGTCTTTTTTTTACTTACATTTTATTGTTTTCACAATAAAAACAATTGCATACAAGTATTTCATGCAAGAAATCACAATGTATAATTTCAAATACATTCAATATAACAGATATGAGTAGTCTAAGCAATCTTGTTGTTGGATATGGGGTATTTCTTCACCTAATAGTCCATGAGAAATGCTTAAAATAGGCTGCACCCCACAAGACTTTTGAGTGTTCATATCGAATAAGAGGTGTACCAAACAGTTATAAGACAATAACCAGTGTTATGACCTTCCCCCAAACATGTAGTCCCTAAATAATGGTAGCAATCAATGAGTACCTCAACAAACATTTTTGTCACTCTTCACTGTACCACTTCCAACAGGTTGATGTCTTTTTTTTATGGTACAATAGGAGCACCAGAACTCCACACAGTACTCTAGATGTAGCACACCACAGCAACTTGATGGGGCTCTGACTGGAGTGAGTTTAGTAGCTAAGATATGCACAGTGAGTTTTTCTTGTTTTATGAGGGTACAGAATAATGTCTAAGTGGAGACCTTACAATACTTTTGAGGGAGAAGGAGCGTCTATGTATAATGTTGGACTAGATAATTACATACATTTGAAACTACAAGGCCACTCAAAAGCACTCTTTAGATTGGCTAGGAAGGGGCTGGGGCTGAGATGGGCAGGGTTGGGTTTTACCAGTTTGGAAACCATGGGAGGCAAATTGCTGGCCGGGGAGCAGTTTTCAATTTTTATGGGGTTAAGCATAATAGGTGACTATGGATGGGTCTGGGAGATGTCCAACCTGCTGGGTTAGCTCTGTGAAGAAAAGGACAGCAAATGGACAATTAAGTAAATAAACTTTTACGGCAGAAAAAGAAATAGGATAGATTGAAGAAATTTAAAAGATGAAGCTGAGATAAGACAACTGAAAAGGCAAACCTAAAGAGTTATGCAAAATATGAAAAATAAATAATGGAAAAGAGAAGCAGATAACATAGAGGGCAAAAAATCACAAGAATGCCACAGGTTATACTTTTTAATGTTTTTAACTTTTATATGTTGCTCCAGGACAGTATTACATTGTTACTGATAAAAAAATACAAAGGTGTGTGGGGAGGTGTGGGTAAGACAGATTTCAAGCTCACTGTATCTCAATTAAAAATGTGGCTTAGGGACAAGTAGAATTATTCTAACAGCACCTATGCAACATACAGTAAAGGTTTTTTTTTTGTTAAAGTACAAATAGCTTGACCTTTCAATACAATAGTCAAAGTAATTGAATAATTATGTGATGATGGACTTACTTAAGTGAATGAATCAAGTTGTGGCTACGTGGAACTGGCAACACTGTTTCCCTCACTTCTCTACAATGACAGGAAACCCCACTGTGTCAATGTTCTGTGACAAAATTGCTTGAAGAGCATTTTAAACACCTCCATTTCTTTCCTTGGATGGTTTGTGGGGTTGAGATGGTTGGGAATGGGTGCACAGGATTTTAAATAGTGGGACTGGGCAAGGCTGCTGGTGGGGTGTGCTGGATCATGTAAGGGAGAGGGATCAAGAATCTTGCCGCTACTAGGTGTGGGCTGGAGGGAAGCGAGAGCATTGCTGCCATTAGGTCTGGGGAAGAAATATGAGAGAAAGAAAGAGAGAGAGAGAGAGAGAGAGATAGCATTGCTGCCATTATGTGGATTGGGGGAGGAAAAAGCATTGCTGTCATTAGGCAGGTAGAGGCTAACAAGGACAACACTTTTATTTTACTAAGTTGGGGGTAGGGGAGAAGATAGCATATAGCATTTAAATCTTTGGCCATTGCAGTGTGAGCTCTGCTGTCATTAGTTCCCTGGGGAAAGGGAGCTTTGTTTGATGTAGAAACATGGACAATGAGACTACAGAGGCAGAAAAAAAAGCTAGCTCAGCCACCCTGATAAGCCAGTGGAAGTGCATTTAATTACCATGAAAGCAACTCACATTAAGGTGCAATCCTGGGATCACTCATTCTTGGACTGTTCATTTTATAGATGTGCAGCAGAACCAGGGGTGTTAGGCTAGGGGAGGAAGTTGCACAAGAAAGAAAAATCAAGACAAGGTAAAAAAAAATGGCAACTAAGCTAATGGTTATTTACTCAAAATGTGAAAAGTAAACAAGGAAAGAGTAAAATAAACAGACACAAAAGAGAAATAATCACACTGCAACTCTAGATGTTTAATTTGTTTCATGGTTTTAATCTATTACAGTTTTTGGGGTTGGCAGTACAGTGACAAATGGTATGACCCCAAAGCCTGATGGGTGTTCAAAGAGGCTGGGAGTCTTGGGTACTCCATGGCTTAGTTACTTCAGGCTCCCCCTTGGGGAACAATTGATCAGTTATTTGCTTTGCAGCCAGAAGGTTAGGCTTGCCTGCCACTAACCATTAATTTTATATAAAATGACTCTAAGCCTTGAATAGATTTAGATCAATATAGAGAGCCAGAACAGCTGCAGAAAAACATTAAACTAGAGGATTAAGCAAAATTATGAAACTTTCATTTATGATGAAAGTTAGGGATCCTCCTCATAGGCCATCCTTGCTGGGTTCCTGCAAAACTGTAGTGCTTGCTCTGCACTATTTATTACTATGCTGCAGAATTTAACCTTGCTTCAGAACTTGATCCACCAGTTCTATGTAAGTTCAGAATCCTTGCCACAGAAGATACATTCAGTGTCACAGAGAATCAGGACTTTGTCTAGCAATATAGAAACATAGAAACATAGACTTTGATGGCAGATAAGGACCACTTGGCCCACCCAGTCTGCCCATTTCCTTACCTATTGGATAAGCTGCAGATCCTAGTTAACCAACAACCTATTTCCTGCAACCCCCCACTATAATTGCCTTATGTCTGTCCCATGTATGTTTGAATTCCCCCACTGTTTAAGACCCCACAACCTCTCCAGGAAGGCAGTTCCATGCATCCACCACTCTCTCCCTGAAAAAAAATTTCCTAACATTATCCATGAGCCGTCCCCCCTCTATCATTAAATTGTGCCCCCTTGTTCTTACACATCTCTTCTTCTGAAAGTTGCTGCCCTCCTGGACTTTGTTGATTCTCTTGAGGTACTTAAAAGTTTCTATCATGTCCCCCCATCCCTCCTTTCAACAAGGGGTCATCAATATGTATTCAAACAGACAATCATTTCTAACCTAAACTGTATCAAACAAATGCATTCCTAGAAAAATCTGTACCAGAATTTGATTTTTTAAATTTTTTTATGCAGCCTACTAAACAGAAATACGTGGTCTGCCAAGTGATGCTGAGGGTTGAGGTGCTGGATGCCACACCTTGTGCCACACTGGTGACCCAGGTTCAGGAACGGACTCTGGCAGCTGGATTTCCACAGGGGAGGGAGAGGACTGAGCATTTGGAGGACTTCTCTCCTCTCTCAGGGTGGGCTGTGGGCTTCCTGTTGCTCTTCAGTGACCCCCAATGGAGATCAGGTGCACTGCAGGAGTGATGCAGTAAGAGAGGTGGAGCAACAGCAGACATCAACACATCCAAGTGTGCAGACATAATTGCTTGTCTATGCTCCAGGAAAAACTCAAGCAGAAAATTCCCTGGTGGCTCAGTGACCCCAGCAGATGTTGCCCACATCCTACCACTGGGCTGCCTTTTGCCAGGTTCCCATGCCCTTGAACCAGCAGCAGGTCCAGCTGTCTAGATTCTAGACAGGTCACCAGGTAGGCGTGGCGGTCCTGCACAGGGGGCATAGATCTGAAGGGCTGGCCAGGTCTGTGGACTGGGGATGGGGAGGATCCTCTGGCAGAGGGAGCTTCAGGCAGGGAGTAGAGGCTGACAAGCTGAGTGGGTATATCTGAGAGATGTCCTGGGCCTCAGTGAAGAAATAGAGTTAAAAAAGAAAACAGAAATGTAAAATCGCAAATACCCACATAATGCAAAGCATCATGGGATGTATATTCAAATCATCATGAAATTCTAGGCTGGATCAACTTTAAGCAGACATGCATGGTGCCAAAAGCCCTCTCACACAATCTGAAAGGGTGAAAGCAGAAGACACAGACTGTGTCTTCTGTTTGCACCCTTTGCAGATTGTGTGAAAGGCACTTTGGCACCATGCATTGCTGCTTAAAGCTGAACCAGCCTAGAATTTCTTGTCTATTTGTATATACATCACATGATGCTTTGCATTATGGGGGTATGTGTGATTTTGTATTTCTTTGAAACTTGGCTTTATGGCCAATGCCCTTTGGGGTAACCTTTGCTTCTGTGCTTTTGCACTGAGGTTTTCTTTTTATCTACTAAATAGAAAATACTTTTTATTAAGTTGATTCTAAGCGTTTATTGCAATACTACTTTAATACACATGCCAAATGCATGTAGCAGCTTTCAGAAACAATACAAAAAGTTATTATATTGGTATCTCTTCAATTGCTTAGTAAGAAGTTTCAAGAATCTGTGACTTGTACCAGTTCCTTACAATGTCACGGTCAATGTATTTAGTGGCTTTCCCATAAATCTCAATGCATCAGATCTTTCTTTTTCTCTAACTGATACCAGTTTCATATAATCTAGAGGTCAATGCATGCATACAATATGCTTTTAAATTAAACAAAAAAATAGGCATATTAACATCTCCTTAGTTGTTTAGTCAATAATGTCAAATGTTTGACTACTTTCATGTAATATCTTGGCCAATGTGCAGTATGTAGTGGCCATGCACATTGAGTCTACTTCTTCATAAACAATAATATATTAAATAGGCTATCTATATGGCACTCATCAGGCATGACCCTGGACCGGTAGCTTGAAACAGCAGACCAGTGGGGCATGGCCCTGGAACTATAGCTTTGCCATAGGTTACAAGGGTATTAAATGGGGAGAGGGTTGATGCTAAGGTTGAAAACCCTATTGACACATCTCCCTCTTTTTGTTACTTTATTAGACTAATGTTGTTGTTTTTTTTTGAATGAATTATGGGGCACTGTAGTGGCTCCTGTTGGGTAAGCACTTAAATGTTAAACACCATTATTTAACCTTAAAATGTGGCACTGCATGGATGGAGTAACCTGAAATTTGGCATGTGTGGAGTCACAGTAAGAATCTCTGGATCCTGTAAATTTGTTAATGGTCACTTTAACAGTTCAAAAGTTCTAGATGGTTGAACACACATAAAAATATAAAAATTAAGACCCTGTCTTGCTCAGCAATAGCACAAAATTGGCTTGGATTTGAAAACCAAAATTCTCAAGTTCATGAGAGTTTGACCAAAGGATGATTCAGTGATTGGTGATTTTATTTAAAAATGTAGTTTTTAAATTATTACAAATACAAAGTGCCATTTTCATGTATGGTAGAATGTTTTTTTTTTCAGCAATCTCTATATATCTAAAAGTGCATTTTTGCAAAACTGACAGACATCAGTACTGTGAGGGAGGCACAATTATATGACCTGAAACAATCATTTCCATAGAGGCTGCAGTCACAAAAATTGCACTTTCATTTATTTACACTGCCAATTGTCAGTAAACCATCCCGGCTGTCTTCACTGAACTCCTGGTGGTCATGTGCCGTTGTGTTAACTTGAGAAGTTGGTATGAAGTCACAAATTTTGCATTTCACAAAGCTTCACAAAGTTTTTTTTTGCGAAAATACCCAGACACTCAGACCTTCATGAAATCTTTGCAAAGTGAATTTGCGGGTAACGTTTCAGCATACATTTGCAGCAAAGTTAGTGCCATTCAAGTGAGAATGAAAGAGTAAGCTGTTGTAAGTTCTGGTGGGATAACAAACCATCATATCAGTGGAGACACTGGTGTGGCATGATAATGTGGTAGTGCATGAATTAATGCATCTGAGGAAATTGAATGACATTTGTGCTAGTTACAGAGGATAGGTTGTCTTCTGAATGAACATAAAACCTAGAAACAAGCTCATGGAGATCATGCTGAAGGAAAGGTTGGTGGAATATCTAGAGGAACATGGTCTCCAGGATGAGATGCAGCATGGTTTCATGGGGGGGGGGGATCATGTCAAACAAATCTGATTGACTTCTTTGACTGTGTCACTAAGACAGTAGACAGGGGCCAAGCGGTAGACATCCTCTATCTTGATTTCAGCAAGGCCTTTGACTCTGTGCCCCACAAACGATTGATCAGGAAGTTGATGGATCTTGGAGTTGGGAAAAGATGGTCAGCTGGGTGGAAAACTTGCTGAGGGACAGAACCCAGAGGGTGGTGGTAGGGGGAAAGTTATCTGGCACCAGAGAGGTAACCAGTGGGGTCCTGCAGGGCTCTGTGCTGGGGCCGGTGTTGTTCAATGTCTTCATCAATGATATTGGGATGGCATTAAAGGCAAAATGTTCCTATTTGCAGATGACACCAAGCTCTGTGGGAGAGTGGACACAGCTGAAGGGATACAGGACCTTCAGGAAGATCTGGAAAAGCTGGGGAGGTGGTCCAGGCTCTGGCAGCTTGGCTTCAATGCCAAGAAATGCAAAGTTATGCATATTGGAGCCAAGAATCCCAGGAAAGAGTATTACCTTGGTGGAGTCCAAGTATCTGCATCAGAGGAGGAGAAGAACATGGGAGTGATGATCACTAGTGACCTGAAGCACTCCACACAGTGCAAGAAAGCAGCAGCAGCAAAGGCAATCAAGATGCTAAGTTGCACAGCTAGGGGGATCAGTAATAGGAGAGAGGAGGTTATACTGCCCTTGTTCAGGTCACTGGTAAGGCCACATCTAGAGTATGGAGTTCAGTACTGGTGCCCACACCTCAAAAGGACATTAACCTGCTGGAGAAGGTAAAGAGAAGGGCTTCAAAGATGATAGTCGATCAGCAGGGCAAGGCATATGAGGAGAGGTTGAGGGCACTGAACATGAACTCCCTGGAAGACAGAAGAAAGAGCGGAGACATGATTGGAACATTCAAGTACTTGAAAGAGATAAATAAGGTTGATAAGGAGAGTCTCTTTAAGCTGAGTGGAAACCATATCACAAGGGGGCACAGTCTTAAGCTGGAGGGTGGGAGGTTTAGGAGGGAGGTCAAGGAGCACTTCTTCACAGAGAGGGTGGTGGACACTTGGAATGCGCTGCCAGAAGAGGTCATCTCATTGAAGACAGTGGGCAGCTTTAAGAGGGACTGGGATAGGCATAGGGGGAAGGTAAGAATCATGGATAGGGAAGATGGCAGGAGTGGGGAAGGAGGGAGGGAGGGCAGAGACATTAGCTCAAGCTGTGGACCCTGCAATATGAGCAGACTTGATAGACCAAATGGCCTTCTTCTGCTGGCTGCTTTGTATGTTCGTATGTACATATAGAGGCAGAATTTGTCAGCAGAAAAGGACCACTAGGCCCATCCAGTCTGCCCAAGGTTCCCTGTTTATTGCATCTTTGTGGACCCTAATTTGTCTTTGGGAACCCTCCCATCTCCCTTCTTCTGTACTAATATGCCTCTATGTCTATCCCATGCATGCTTGAAGCCTTCCACCGTTCAAGCTTCCACAACAGTGGGTAGCAGACTGTTCCATGCTTCTACCACTCTATTTGTGAGAAGTATTTCCACATACTCCTCTTGAAATGTCCTCCTGTCCCATTTTATTGCATGACCCCTAGTCATAGAGTGCACCTCTTATGGAAAAGGCTCCCTCCCTGCACTTTGTTCATCCCTGTGGTGTACTTGAAGGTCTTGATCATATCTCCCCTCATCCACATGTCCTCCAGAGGGCACATATTCAAATCCCTCAGTCTCTCCTCATAATGTCTTCATTTGCAACCCTTGCACCATCATGGCTGTTTTTCTGGGCCCCTTCCACCATGTCTATGTCTTTCTGAAGTGCAGTGTCCAGAACTGGACACAATATTCCAGTTGGGGATGAACCAGAGAGTCATAAAGTGGCAACACAACTTCCCACCTCCTGCTGGTGATAATCACCCCTATGCAGCTAAGCACCCTCTTAACCCTACTCATGACCTTGCCACACCACACTGTCATCTTCAGGTCTTCTGAAATAATAACCTCAAGGTCCATTTTCTTTCTATAAACTCATAACACCTTCTTATCCATCTTGTAGTCAACATCAGGTTCCCATGCTCTAAGTGCATGTTTGCACATTTTGGCACTGATCCCCAACTCCATGCCTTCAACCAATCCCCCTCCCTTGGGGGAGGAAATTAAGGAAACAGAGCAGGCGAGGGATCTGAGTAGTATTATATTGAGCAATCTTAAGGTAGGAAATCTGTGCAGCAAGGCAGTGGGAAAGGCAAATAGTATGTTGGCCTGCATTGGAAGGGGCATAACTAACAGAAGCAGGGAGGTGCTAATGCTGCTGTACAAAACAATGGTGAGGCCACACCTGGAGTATGGGGTACAGTTCTGGAGACTGCACCTACGTACATATATTGAGAGGATGGAGAGGGTTCAGACAAGAACAACCAAGATGGTGCATGAGATGAGGGGAAAAACATATGAACAGAGATGGAGGAAGCTGAATCTATACCCACTAGAGACCAGAAGGGAGAGGGGGGGACATGACTGAAACTTTAAAGTATATGAAGAGGATCAATAAGGTGAAGGAGGGGAGCTTGTTCAAAAGGAAGGAGGGAGCTATAAGAAGGGGGCATAGCTTCAGATTGGAAGGAGGGAAATACAGAGACAATGTAAGGGGGGAAGTTCTTCACAGAGAGGGTGGTGGAGGCCTGGAACAGGCTAACTGAGGAGGTGGGGGATCCAAAATGGTGGGGGGATTCAAGAGGGCATAGGACAGACATATGGGGTTGGAAGGAGAGGGGAAAGTTATGAGCCAGTAAAAGGAGGAGGGGGAAGGGGTGGATATAAGGGCAGACTAGATGGGCCAGTGAGGTCCTTTTCTGTCATAACATTTCTGTGATTCTGTCAAATTTCTGTGATGGCCAACTTTTTTAGTGAACATAACTTAATATTGTGTGTCAAAGGAAGAGAAAAATGAAGGGGTTCTCCCAAATTAGTATGCTATAGGTCTTTAATTTTTTTAATTCATCAAAGATTTAGAAAACATTTGCTCAGCTACAGTAAATATTAATTCAGGAGCTGAACACTGCCTGGGAATTTTTTATGGGGATAAGCTACAGGCAATATGTAAAAACACTTGTCACTAAAAACAAGAAAAGTAAAAAAAAAAAAATGACAAAAAAAGTAGCCTGGGTCTATCCTTATTCAGCTAACTTAGGACAGTTAAAAAATAAACATGGGAAAAATGCACAGAAATAGAAGGACAGCTGTGATTGGGTACGGTATAGAGAAGCCCATAACATGCATGTTAAGGAAGATAGACAAGTAAAAATAAACTATTTTTTAAAACAAAACTGCTGAGGAGACGAATGACCTTAAAAAGGTTTTAGAATATAGTAAAACGCCTAAGTGGGAGACAGAACACCAGCATTAACCTTAAAAGCAAGGAAGAGAGATTATCCGGAGGACAAGACATGGCAAATAAACTAAATTCATATGTCATTGTCTCTGGTGAATGTTTGTGATATAGAATGTGAAGGAAACAAAAATAGTAGTGAGACAGAGGGTGGTAATATTGGGTCCTTTAAATTTTCCAAAATGTAAGAATATGAGGTATGTTACAGCTAAACACATAACTAAATATTTCCTGTAATTTCTGTGATATCTCCAGAGAAGTTACCTGCCTCCCTGAAATACCACTGTGGGCCACCAGAGAGAATCTCTTTAGAAATATTGGGAATTGTCTGGAAATATCTACCCACATCTATGGTTGCAACTATAGAAATAGTATTAAATGCAAAGAGACTAAAAGTCACAGAACTGAAGATCTTACCCTCCCCATCACTTAAAATCTCTGCTTGTCAAACTGCAGAGTCAATTACGTACTGCACATGTTCAATTGGTCTCTTGAATCTGAGTGATTCTGAAATAGATGGAAATTGGTGAAAGTGGAACCCAACTGTAAATGTGGTGACCCAACACAAACCATCAACTATAGGACAATCTCACTCCTCCCCATAATCTCCAAATTTTTAGAAAGGCTAGTCATGAAATAACTACAGGGCCATGGGGAGAGGAATAAACTTCAAGATCCATACCATCGAGGATTCATGAAAAAAACACAGTGCCTTCTTCTTTGTATCAAAGGTCATGGACTATATCAACAAAGATATGGACTCCAGACACTATTCTGGGGCCATTTTAGCTGATTTCTTTAAGGCCTTCAAAATGGCGGACCATGGTAGGAAAAACTTGAAAACACTGGTTTTAAATCAGGGAGCTATTGGATGGTTTTCATCATATTTCCATAGCAGAAAACAATGCACTGCAGTAAATGGGTATATTGTTGGGAATCTCGACAATGTAATGGGGTTCCCCAGAGGATCAGTACTGGGCCCTCTCCTTTTTAAAACTTGATTTATCATTTATGTGGAGAAACACAGTCATATGTAGTTTTGGTGGTCCCCTGTGCATGTCCAGACAACCCTTCAAAGTGAATTAGAGGTTCATCAAACTTTTTTTAACAACTCCAAATTTAAACTAAATTCAAACCAAACCAAACTGATGTTTTTTGGATCTGCTACAAAACTCAGGAAGGTACAAATTAATTCATTAGTTATTCCCACTTTGACAGTCAAGAACTTGAATTGGTGGACCACTCTAAATATTTAGTGTTCTGGCAAAACTGAATGGGACAGGTAGCAATCATGAATTGTATTGTCAAAAAATTGGTACACATGTTGGACTATTGTATTGCTATATGCACTGTTTAACAACTGAGCTGAGGTGAAAAATATTCTGGATTCTTCCCTTTTTTCACTATGTAGATATCTTATACAAGTATTATATTTTTGAAAAGTTCAATGGGTTTGATGTATAATATTATTTAACTGGCCTGACAGACTTATTCTAGACAGTCCAACAACCTACTCACCACAGTGAGTTGGACAAAACATTGGGTTGACAGTCACTAGACAACAGTGGAAAGTGTCATAAAATTGTTTCTACCATGAAGAGTCTGTATGTACAAGTCCAAAACTGTTAAATGAATATTTTCTGAATTGGTCTAAAACAGTGTTCTTGAAAACTATCGGACAGTATGAGTTAATAGTCCTGAGAGTCATAACACAAATGTTTATGCATGTTCTTTGTAACTATGTGGCAGATCTTTGGCATTCTCTACCAACCACTTTTAGGGTGAGAAGGAATAAGAAGCCTCCAGTGAAAGCATTATGATATTGTTTTCACAATACTATTCCCCAGTTTGTTCTAGTTGTACAGTGGCCAGAGGAGTTACATAATTAGAATGATAATGGAGATGCTAGTATGTATATTATTATTTCATACTTGTTATATGATGCATTCAGTTATAATTGTATGTGATATTTTCTTTTACTTTATAGTGTATTGATGTTTTACCTACTGTATTATACTAATGAAACCTGAAATACTTGCACAATCTGAGGGACACCATTGCAAATGAACTTGTCTCAATAGATAACTCCATGAATTGATCTGATTTGAACTGAATTGAACTACTCCTCTAGTTTTCTTAGATCCCTGCACATTGTCACCACTCCTTCTTGGGTGTACACAATATTTAAAATGTTAGTGTCATCTTCAAAAAAACAAACAAACAAAAAAAAGCAGACCTTCCCCTCCAGTTTCTCTGCAATGTCTCCTATGAAGATATTGAAGAGAATTGGTCCCAGCACTGAACCCAGTGGTACCCCACCGGTCACCCCCCCATCCTTAGAGTGTGTGTGTTGTTTACCACTACTGTCTGCCTTCTGCCTGTTAGCCAGCTTCAAACCCACTTAACAGTTGTGTTCCCCACCCCAAACTGGTCAGCTTCCTAATCAGCCTTCTGTGCCGCACAGTGTTGAAAGACTTGCTGACGTCTAGATTGGTTACATCCACTGCCCTCCCTTGGTCTGTCTTCCTGGTCAACCTGCGAAAGAAATCTATTAGATTCATTTGGCATTATTTTCAAGGAAGAGGAGGAGGATGGGCGCTACAGGCAACAGCATCAAGACATTGACTGGTATTAACACTGGACACTGAGGCCTAATCAGCTGCAGCAGGAGGATGAGTACTGACCTCCTGCCAGCAGCATTAAGGGGTGATTGGAATTTATTCTGGATACAGAGGTCAAGTTTGTTGAATGAGTGGGAAGATGAGGACAGTACTTTAGGCAACAGCATCAGGAGGTTGGCTGGTATTCACACTGGATACAGAGGCCTGGTTGGCTGCAGGATGAGGATTGCCAGCAGCATTAGTAGGATACAGAGGTCAGGTTTGCTTCATGAATGGGAGGAGGAGGACGCAGCTTTAGTCAGCAGCTTCAGGAGATTAACTGGTTGGAGAGGCAAGAATGGCTTCAGTGGAAGGAGGATGGTGTTTCATGAAAAAGCCTTAGGAGGTTGACTTGTATTAACATGGGATATGGAGTCAGTGTTGGGTTCAGAAGGAGGAGGAGGAGAGGATGCAACTTCAGTCAAGAGCATCAGGAAATCGACTTTTATTTAGAGTAGATGTAAAGGCCTTTTTGGATTTAGCTGGAGGAGGATGGAGATTCAGGGAATAGCATAAGGAGGCTGTCTAGACAAGGACTCCAGAATATTGGAGAGAAACCTGCTATGGCAGCAGGTGGTATACCTGTAAAGATATAATTTGAAAAAAATTCATAAAACACAAATAAATGGGAGTGTATATGATTCGATGGAAATTATTCTTTCTTCACCTTATCTCTCTTATATCAGCATCAGTCCACTTTGTTGTAAACTTTCTGGTCACCTATGGATGAATGAATGAGAGTAAAAATGAAAGAAAACTGTAAATGTTTATACCTACCATACAATGGAGCTGTCACAGGTAGTTCCCTGGAGGACACACTGGCCAAGGACTCCAAAAGATGGGAGAGGTAGACTTAAAGCAGCAGGAGGTATACCTGTGCAGATATAATGTGGAAAAAATCATAAGACATAACTATGCATAAGATACAGTGCCTTTGAATGGTTTTGTGCTGAGTTGCGCCGGATGAAGACTAAGGGGCATAGGTTAGAGCATTCCTGGAGGTGGCCGCACTCTAAGAAAGACAGGTTGGCACTGTGACTTCATTATTCAGAGTATTAGTGGGCAATTGATCATAGGAAAACCGAATGTTTTTCACAATCAATTGCTGTGGCAAGAAATCGTCCAGCTGTGTTGTTCTGCACTGTTGACAATTGGTTAAACCCTTGATGTCTCCAGTCTAGAACAATCTATTCCACAGAAAAGTGTGAGCAGTTTGGACAGTTCTTTGCTGACAAAGTGGCCTCTGTCAGGGAATGTAGTACCTCATCTAGTCCAGTTTTTACTGGAAGTGATCAGTCTGCTGGTAGACAACATCTGCTGTGTTGGACTGAGTTTCGGCCAGTTGTGGAGGATTAAGTCTTCTGGGTGCTCTCCAGTTTGCATCCCTCCACCTGTAATGACTGGATGTCTGCTAACTGGCAGTGTCTTAACACCCAGTAACACAGAGGTTATGGTGATCGAGCCGAGTCATGGAGGTATTTTCACTGATAGGAGGCTGCCCGCCCTTGTGGTGGATGGTCGCCCCCTGTCAGTGACTGGGTTGGTCAAGGATCTTGGTATTATTCTTGACAATTAGCTTGACCTTGAAAAACAGGTCACGTTGGTCATCAGGGCCAGTTTTTTCCAACTCCGGAATATTGCCAGGATCCATCCATTCGTGACCCACACTGACTTGTCTATGGTTATCCATGCCTTTGTCACTAGCTGACTTGATAACTGTAATGCCCTGTACCTGGGGTTATCTGGAGCTTTGATTCATTGCCTGCAGCTAGTGCAGAATGCTGTGGCCAGGATGTTGACTGGCACCTCTGTGAGACCATGTCACTCCTGTCCTACACTCCCTGCACTGGCTGCCCATGAGTGCACACATCACCTTCAATATAGGCTTGCAAACAAACAAAGCCCTACTTGGTCTGGGACATGACTACCTTAAGGAGCTCCTGATTCCATATTCTCCTGTCTACCCCCACACTCCACTGAAGATAACGTACTAGTTGTCCCATCTTTTTGTCTAAGAAGATTGGGAGATAGGGCTTGTGAGGTGGCTGCGCCACTCCCTTGGAACTCTCTTCCTCCATATATTAAAGCTGCCAGCTTGGTGGAGGCCTTTAAAGCCTCTCTCAAAAATTAACTATTTGAAAAAACTTTTAATCTGATTTGAATTATTTATTATGGGGTTGTTTTATATTTTTTACTGTTGTTATGTAAAGCACTCTGAGCCCTTGGATAGGGTGCTATATAAATACAATTTGTCTTGTCTTGTCTTGAATACAGATTAAAGTACAAAATGTAATACTTACCAACAGATTATCACTGGTTTTGGTTTGTCATCATCAGGCAAGAAAAAGCATTTTAGTAGGCAGGCAGCAGCAGGTTCAGGTTCGCTGGTATTTATACAAACACAAAGTTGGGGTAGTTTGAAGGCATGCGAAGGCAGAAAATGTTGGTGGTGATGGAGAAGGAGGAGCAGGACTGAGGATATAGCATCATCAGTGAGCAGGCAGCAGGTTCAAGTTAACTGACTTTCGCGCTAGACAAAAAGGCCATGTTGTATGGAATCTGTTTAAACTCACATACTGATATATACAGTACTCCTGTAGAGACCCCTGAAATAATATTCACAGTGTGCAACACATTTTGCATCTTTAACATGGCTGTGAGGGAGAGTGCATAGTAGAGCATGTGACCTCCCACAGGCAACCAGGAAGAGGGAGTTAAAAGGAACTACTCCTAGGCTGTCCAAATACAGTCGTGTCCAAGTGCATGAGTGGGACAGCATAGGAGTGGAACAGGTGCAGTGACTGGCACCTTAGGTATTGGCAGGTATCCACATGTGACAGCCGGCACATAGGGTAAGATACAGAACCTGTTAGCTTGCTGCTGCTTGCGTAGAAAGTATGGGAGGAGGTGAAAAGTGGTAACTGCAGGGATGAAACAAGTACTTGCAAGTAGTAAATGCTTGTTGCTGGGAAAAGAGGAAACACCCTATGTAGAGTATGCATGTGTAACTGTAAGGAACGGCACAAAGGGGAAAGTTACATAGTAGGCAGGCAGACGGGTACAAGGGAAAGATACAAAAACAAGAAAGAGGTAAAGTAAAGGAGAAAAGGGAAAAACAAAACATGCCCTATCTACAGTAGGGAGACAAAGAAAATACTAGTCGGAGGGTTACTGTAGGTAGTAAATAACCAAAGCAACAAGAAGGGGGCAATAGGGATACGGCACAGTTGGTAGTAGTAGAGAGTCAAACAAAGGCAATCATGGGAGTGGTGCAGTGTAATGGATGTGGTTCTACAGTTTTCTTGGAGATTTTCTGGAGTCTGAAGTGCTGCCCCATCTAAACGCACCTCTTTGGGTTGAGAGAAGAGGTCACTGGTTTCCAATTTGAGCTGACTAGTATCCAGGGAACCTCTTCCCACATCCAGGGGCCACTGAGTCTACCACTGTTGCCCCATAGGTTTCCTAGGAGGAGGGCAGGCTGCACTTTGGTAGGCTTCAGGAGGGTTGGGGTGGTGAAGCAGGGGCACATTTCTTACCCTGTTCCAGTACAACATCCATTTGTGGATCTGGCAGGATGTAACTGTCAGGAGGAGGCACCCATAGTAGTGGCAAGGAATGATGTGGGGGTCCTACCTATGGGAGGCCCCAAGGTAGGATGTAGAGGACCCCAACAAATGAAGAAGCAACTTGTGGTGGGGGACTTGATTGTTAGGGGGTAAATTTGGGAACAGGAAGTGGATGAAAGAGGGAAGAATGGCATTTACTTGGTGCCCTGGCAAGGAGGGATGGGCAGTAGATCCTAAGGATTACTAGGGTGGTGGGGCTGGAGGGGCACTGGACATCACTGTTCCCCTAGGGACTAATGACTTAGCTAGAGACAGGGCTGGGATTGTGCAGAAGATTTCAGGGAGTTGGGGAGGGGTTTTAGGCAGATAGCACACACTGTGGTTTTTGTTGAGATGCTGTCTGTCTGTCTGTGACACTGGTGAGGACAGGGTACTCCACACCAGGAACTTCAACTTGTGGTTGAAGGAGTGGTGTAGAGAAGAAAGGCTCAGCTAGATTGGGGGACTGGAGAACAACCTAGAAGGATGCGGGGCTGTACAGGTGTGGTGGCCAGCATCCTTCTGGGAGGGTAACCACAGTCTTCAGTGGACGGTTTAACTGTTACTTTAATGAACATTTAAACAATCTGTGGGGAGGTATAAACTGCCTCCCAAAGACTGCGGTAGTAAGAAATGTGAACTTGAAGGGAGGAGAGTCACCAGGGAGCAGGACACAGAAGGCAACAATATAACAGAGGACAAGAGCAATAAATGGATAAGAGTTGCAAAAAGACAGGGGAAAAGACAGCGGAGCAAAAGGAAAGGAAGGATGTAAAGTAGGAATAAGGTGTGGAAGGCCATGTGAGCAAATGCAAGAAGTCTTGGAAATAAAATTTGAGATGTAGAGGCCATAATGTCAGATGCAGACTTGGATATTGTGGCCATTACTGAGTCATGGTGCACAGGCAACCATGACTGGGACTAGAGATGCAGCGAATTTAAATTCCGCCAGCGAAGTGAACGCAAAGTGGGCACTTCATGTTGCCACTCCGCTATGCGGAGTGGGCAATGCAAAGTGCTCACTCCACCTTGTCATTACCACTTTCTCGTTAAGGCGAAATGGCAATGCGAAGTAAGGTGAAGTCATTGTTTTTAATGGACTTCGCGTTCCTCATTATGATTCTAAGTGATCCACTTGGTGTTTCAGATTTGGCAGCCCCCCCACACATCACATGGCTTACAGTACTGTAAGTCACATGCTCTTAGCTAGGCAGGAAGAAAGTGAATCATACAAGAAGACACTTTTACTTTCTCCTGTGCAGAAGGAGAGAGGGAGAGGAGTGTGTTTTGTGACTGCTGATACTTTGAGATCAGAATGAGGAGGAGATTTAAACTTTGATTTAGACCCAACAGCCTTTTTAAAAGCTACATTTTTTTGTCTTTTCTGTCTGTACTCTTTTTTACTTAATTTGTTCTTTCTGTAAATTTTATTTTTCTTACATAGAGGGACATCAATTGCAAATTATGTCCCTGCTGGAACTGCAGCTGGATCACCATGGGATCCCACATTAGTTTTTTTTTTCCTCACACCATGTGCCCCCCCACACCTTCCTTGCTGTGTTATAAAATGTATTCCTCCAGCATCCCTGACCCTTGCATGTAATTATGCCCTTTTTTTCTTGTCTTCCATATGTATTCTGAGCAGTGGAAGTATACTGTGCTAAACTGCATGGGTGCAGTTTTCTTTCCAGTCTGTATATGTACTGCAGACACTGTCCAACTCCCTGACTTAAAAACACTTATTAATGAGTAAAATGGTGGGGTGGTGAAGCCTGGAGAGATACTACAAAACAGGCTTACAATACATCCAAGTAACTAGTAAAAATATTAATGTTGTGATTTGTGACGTGATCGTAAATCGTGATTTGTGACTGCATTTGTGACCGTGATGATAAAGAAACGCAAATGCCTATGGCTGTACTTCCCTGGGCCCCGGTGAGGTGTGGCACAAAACTCCCTGACTTAAAAACACTCATTAATAAGTACAATGGTGGGGTGGTGAAGCATGGAGAGATTCTACAAAACAGGCTTACAATACATCCAAGTAACTAGTAAAAAAAATTACTGTTGTGATTGGTGACGTGATCGTAAATCGTAATTTGTGACTGCATTTGTGACCATGATGATGAAGAATGTGATTTGTATCACTGGTGACTCCTTATGATGGTTCTGACTTAAAAATGTATATTAACGAGTATAATGTTCATGCTGAATTATGCACTACACCTGTCCAGTACTCTGAAGGGAAGCCAAAGAAACAACTGTGACTTAAGTTAGAGATGGAAATTGGGCCATAAAGAGATGCAAATGTACAGACAGATTAAGATTGCGCTGCGCACTGAAGAGATGCAGATGCAAAGGTATAACACCTAACCAGTGCTCACCATCAGAAATTCAAATCTGGAAAAGAATATCTTTGCCGGTTGGGGCAGGCCGCGGGGGCAGTGTACTGCACTGCTGCAGTAAGATTCACTAGTATGAGTACAATTAAAGATACCACAAAGAAGTACAAAAAATTACACAGCTGCAGTGGATAGCAGGTTCACATTGCTGAAATTATGTGGCACAATAAAAGGTGTCTGATTTGATGACACGCATCACACACATACTGTCACACACACTAAGTAATGCGCAGCAAATTGAAAACTTCAGTAATATAACCACATATTTTAAACAAACTAAAATTATGCACTGCTGCACCACAACAATCAGCAAAAAAATGGCAAGAGTTATTGAAAATGTTACTGTGTGTACATTAACACAGTTATACAAGAAAAATATCACCAAAACAGAAAGCACTATCTTTTTCTCCAAGTTAATCTACCTACACCACAGATACACCCCTCCCCCAAAGCACATTTCCACTGTCTCTCAGTACATAGACAGAATGTTGTACATTAACATTCAAAATACATACACAAACAATAAACGCTCGATGATATGAGCACAGGAGGGTTTCCTATAATCGATGAACTAAAGTTTCAGCAAAAAAATTACTCAAAAATGCTTTTTTAACAGCTTTTAGAAGGTTTGAATCACAGAGAGCTCTCAGAGTTCAAGTTCAAGTTCAAGTTTATTGCAGGAAATACTCCGTTGAGCAAGCTCATTCACAAGGAGGTCCTGAGGCACATACACATACAGTTTGCAATTACATAGACAGGAGATATAAAATGTAGAACAACAAAGAAAAAAATATAAAACAAGAGGTATACACAATAGAAGTCCTTATGCTATATGCAGTACATTCCAGCTTTAACCTTGCCCTAAATTATGCAACACATTTCAGCTTAATAAGTAGAGGCCAGTTGGTACCTAGGAATTGACTTGGCGTTGGGGGCTAGTAGCACCTACATATGTCTTTTAATTTAGAGATAGCTAGTGTTTTGTAGAGTTAATTGATACGATGCTGGTTAGCTTCAGCATGGCTTGTAGTTGGTTCCAATTGTTTGGGAGGCATATGAGACAGCTCTTTGGCCAGCTGTGGTACGTGTCCTGGGAACATCTAGTAGGATAAGGTCAGATTTCCTTAGGGAGTAGGCCTTATGTGAGATGTGTATGAGGGACGTTAAATAGACAGGCAGTTTGTGGAGTAGTAATATGAGGGTTCAAATGCCAGCATGCAGGAGGCATCTGGTGGCAAGAGAGGTCCACCCAACTGCTGCATAAAGATCACAGTGATGGGTCCTGTACGCAGGGTTAGTAATGAAGCGAAGAGCACGGTGATAGAGTACGTCCAGTTTAGATAGGCTCAAGGTTGGGAAGGAGATAAAGATAATGTCTCCGTAGTCAAGCAAGGGAAGGAATGTTGCTTGGACAAGTCTCTTGTGGGTCGCGAGAGAAAAGAGGGTCTTATTTCTAAAGAAGAAACCCAAGCGTGCTTTAAGCCTCTTTGATAGATCCTCAGTGTGGTCGTTGAAGGAAAGCTTGTTGTCTATCCACATAACTAGATATTTAAATTTAGGTACGACTTCTAAGGGTTCACCTAGGGAGGTAACTATGAAGTTTTTAGGTGGGGTAGGTAGGGCACCAGACAAAGCAAGTCTCGAGAAAATCATTGTCTTGGTTTTTTGGGCATTTAAGAGAAGCTTGGCATTGATAAGGTTGCTTTCTAACTGGATAAGTCAGCTTGGAGTGATTCTCTGACTTCTTAAGGACGAGCCTGATGCTTACAAAACCGTATCGTCCACAAAGAAATGTATGCTAGAGTTCTTTATGTGAGAGTCAAGGTTGTTGATGTACAGGGAAAAAAGGATTGGTCCTAGGATGGAGCCTTGAGGGACTTCTCTGGCAATTGGAAGGGGGCAGATAGTAGGCCATCAGCTTTGACTTTTTATATCCTTCCTGTGAGATAACTGTTAAACCACTGTAAGGTAAGTGGAGTGGCACCTATGTAGTCAAGATAGGTGATTAGGAGGTGATGGTCTACAGTGTCGAAGGCCTTACTGAGGTCTAGAAAGACTGCACCAGTAACCTTCTTGGTGTCCATGAATGGATCCAGTCATTGAGACTTTAGCCAAGGCTGAGATGGTGCTGTGCGTTGACCTGAAACCAGATTGGGCCGGGTTTAGGAGTGAGTGCTTGAGGTGATTTTTAATTGGTTGTATATAAGTTTTCCAGCACTTTGGAAAACGGGCAAGATAGAGATAGGACGGTAGTTGTTTAAGTCACAAGGATCTCCTGATTTGAAGAGAGGAAGAATATGGGCAGATTTCCAGCAGGATGGAACAGTGGCTGTGGTAATAGAGAGGTTGAAGATGTGAAGGATGGGGGGCTGTGAGCTGGGCATAGCCTAACCGCAAGAAAAATGATTCAAGGCCATCATCCTCTGCACTTTTCTTGGTGTCAAGGCTAAGAATTATGTCTTTGACTTCTTTGTAGCTAAACAGGCACAACTGGAAGGGATGAGGTGGAGTACCATGTGTAGTATCTGGGCTAGTGTTGCTATTCCTCAGCTAGTGTATGGGGAGGTCGAATGCCAGCCAACTTGTTGGCAAAGTGAAGGTTAAGTACTTCGAGGATTTGCAGTTTATTTTCAACCATCCGTCCTTGGCCAGAATCTTGGTCGGAAGGAGGAAGCAGCAGGATGGCCTTCAGTGGATCTCAGTGTCTTCCAGATTTTTTGGGGAGTTCCCTTTGGCCTGCTCCAGAGTGGAGATGTAGAAGTTTGCTTTAGTAGCACATACACTTTTAACACAGGCATTTCTGGCAGTTCTAAATGCCTGCCAGTCTGCCAGGTCCTTTGTGTGCCTGGCCCTAGCCCATAGCTTGTCTCTATTGGTAAGTGCAGATCTGAGCTCTTGGGTGAACTACGGATGCAAGATTTTCCACGCCCTCATTTTAATAAGAGGAACATGCTTGTTAATTAGGGTGGTGAGGTTGTCATTTAGGACAGAGACGGCGGCATCAGCAGATTTGGCAAGATATAGGTCTTGCCACCTGATCCTAGCTAGATCAGTTAGAAAGTTTACTGAGTTGAATTTATGGAACGAGCATTTGATTCTGAATTTAGGGTGCTGCTGGGTTTTAGATTGGAATCTTGAACATACAACGATACTGTGGTCACTCATGTCGTTATGGAAAACTGCAGAATGTGAGATTTTATGGGGATGCAAAGTTAAGATGACATCTAACAGTGAGCTGTTGGCAGAGTTAGAAGCATTGATTCTTGTGGGTTCAGTTACTATCTGTGTAAGATCCAGCTCATCACAGGTGGCGTTTAGGGAGTGGGATTTAGCAGTGAGCCAATCCATATTGAAGTCCCCTAAGATTATTGTTTCCATGTTAGCAGCCAAAGTTATGGATTTCAACATGTTAAGAATTTCTGTGCCTCCTGACGGGGGTCTATAGCCACCAATGATTGTGATGCACTCTGAGGATGGAAGGTGAAGTTTAAGTGAGACAATCTCATATTCCTTGGGCTTAGTTTTACAGCAAATGCTGCTAACATTAAATTTTGATTTGGCGTATACAACCACTCCCCCACCTTGAATCCCTATCAGCCCTATAGAGCTTGAAGCCCGGTATAGTAATTTGCAGATCAGTGTTGGTCTTTTTTAGCCATGACTCAGTAATTATAATCAGACCTGGGTCAGTGTGGGCTGCCCAAACTTGAAGATGATCACGTTTTTTGAGCAGGCTTAAAATATTGACCATCATCAGTTTCATCCTAGGAGCAGCTGCAAACTCCAACGGAGAAGTGATTTGAGTTGGGGGACCTGGATTTTGTTCGACATTGCCTGAACAGAAAAGGAGAATTAGAAACATTTTCTTGAGGGCATTTATCAGGTAGAAGTGGGCTCTTTTTGTATGGGTTCTTGTATGGTGTTCAGTCATTGTGGTACATCTAGCCAGGGCAAAGGAAATGCTGACATGGCCATTCAAGGCTAGCAGGGGAAGTGCACAGAAAGACATTGGCAAAGGGAGGAGGACCAGAGGAGAGGGATGAGAATTAAAATGCCTACCTAGACTTTAGCAAGGCATTTGACACAGTCCCACACAAAAGATTAATAGTCAAATTAACCAGTCTGGGAGTGGGTCCCAGGGTGGTAGCCTGGGTGAAAAATTGGCTGGACAACAGGAGAGAGAAAGTAATTGTAAATGGAGTTCACTCGGAAGAAAAGGGGTTACTAGTGGGGTACTGCAGGGTTCAGTACTGGGACCGGTCCTCTTTAATGTCTTTATAAGTGACATTGCAGAGGGACTGGAAGGAAAAGTATGTCTCGTTGTAGACGACACAAAGATCTGAAACAGGGTCGATACAGAAGGTGGGCTGGAAAGGATGGAAAGAGACTTGGCAAAGTCTAGGTAGGCCATGTCCCTCCCTCAGTTTTAAGAGGTCTTTCAGAACCCTTTCTTTTGTTAATGGACTGGTATCGACTTCCTTATCCAGAGTGCTTCTATTCTTTGATTTCGGTACTTCCCCCTCCTCTTTTTTTGTAAATACTGAGCAGAAGTATTCGTTCAATATCCTTGCTTTTTTCATTGTGCCCCTCTGCCCATCCTCCCATCCCTTTATTAAGCCTCACTATCCCTCCCTTAGTCTTTCTTCACTCCCTAATGTACCTACAAAAGGTTTTATCCCCCTTCTTAACTGAGTTGGCTATCTTTTCCTCAGTTTGGGCCTTTGCTATTCCGATTGCCTTCCCCACTTCCTTCTGCTTTAACTGGTACAGTTCTCTGTCCTGCTCCTTCTGTGTTTCCTCATACTTCCTGAATGCTACCTTTTTCTCCTTAACCTTCCCTGCCACCTCTTTTGAGAACCATAGTGTTTTTTCCCTTCATTTTGCTTTGTTGATTTGCTTCACGCAAAGGCTTGTTGCCTCTGTGATGGCTGTTCTGATTTTTCCCCATTGTTCCTCCACACCTCCTTCTTGCCCGTTTGCTACTGCTTTTCTGAGGCACTCTCCCATTTTCCCAAAGTCAGCCATCCTAAAGTCCAATACTCTTGCTTTTGTATGGCTTGACTCTATGGCTGTGTTTATCGTGACCCACACTGTTTGGTGGTCACTTGTTCCCAGATGGCTATCCACTTCTAAATCCAAGATCCTTTTTCCATCCTCATTTGACAGTACCAGGTCTAAGATTGCTCCCTCCCAAGTGGGTTCCACCACTAGCTGTCTGAGGCATGCCCCTTGTAGGGCATCGAGAATAACCTTGTTCTTGGATGTGGCTGCAGCAAAGATGATCCAGTTAACATCTGGCATATTCAGGTCCCCTATCAACAATATCTCCCCTTTCTCTGACATTCTAAGTGTGCCTTCTATTATTTCCTTGTCCTTTGCTTCCCCCTGAGATGAGGGTCTGTATACAACCTCCATGCAGATTGTGGTGCCATATCCTGTCTCCAGGGTGACCCACAGTGCCTCCTCTACTCCCTATTTATCCTTTAGTTCCATTGCTTTGATCCCTTCCCCTACATAGAGAGCTACTCCTCCTCCTCTTTAACCCTCCCTGCCCCTCCTGTAGCTTGTGTATCCTGGTATGTTGACACCCCATTTGTGGTTCTCAATGTACCATGTTTCTGTGACTGCCACACTATCCAGGTGTCCCTCTTCCATCAAGGCCACTAGTTCAGGGAGCTTGTTACACAGACTATGAGCATTGGTACTCATCGCCCTCCATTTTTTGATGGCCTTATCCATTTTAACCCAATCCCTCTCCTTACTACCTTTTTCTGCATTTACCCCTGTCCAGTTCCCTTTTGACTTCTCTGCCTTGGTGTTTACCTCTCTAACCACTGTGTTTTGTGGGAGGAGGCTGGGTTTTCCCTAATCCTTTTCAGTGCTTCCCCCAGGCTAGTTTAAATGCTTGCCAGTGAAGCATTTATACCTATCGCCTAGGATCCTGGTTCTCCTCCAGGACAGATGCGGACCATCATGCCAATATAGGCCTGCATCCCTTCAGGTGGACCCCCTATCCCCGATGAAGCCAAAACCCTGAGCTCTTCACCAGTTTTTCAACCATTCATTGAATCCCATGTTGCAGAGTAACCTAGCATCAAACTTGCCTTAGACAGACAGCATCTCCTAGAAGGTTCCAGTACATGCTACTTGTCTAAGGCACCTCCCCAACTCTTAAAACTCATCTAGCACTTCTCTGACCCCATTCCCAGCCAGGTCATTTGTCCCTAGGTGGACAATGACATCCAGCTCCCTCTCTTGTGCAGTAAAAAAAAGTTCTAGTTTTGGAGTCAGCTGCTCCTTGCTCTAAAAGCAAGATTTCTGTCTGCCAAAGCAAGCACTAGGGAACTGTAATTGAGGACACCTGTTTTTGTACTCCTAAGATCCTAAGCCACACCTCCAATTAACACCTCCACTCCTGACTTAAAAAACTCCCTTTCCCTAACACAGAAAAACACACTGACTTTCTTTCTTGTACCCTAAATGACACCCCCCACTTCTAATAAAGCATCTGTTTTCTTAATCCCAACAGGCACTGACTCCTGCTGAGATAGAAGTGTTCTATTAGTAAAAAAAGTTCTAGTTTTGTAGTCAGCTGCTCCTTGTTCTAAAAGCAAGATTTCTGTCTACCAAAGCTAGCACTAGGGAACTGTTATTGGAGACACCTGCTTTTGTACTCCTAAACTCCTAAGCCATGCCCCCAATTAACTTCTCCCCTCCTGACTTAACACACTTCCTTTCCAGAACACAGAATAACACACTTTCTTTTTTTTACCCTAAATGAGACCCTACATGTCTAATAAAGTATCTGTTTTCTTAATCCCAACAGGCACTGACTCCTGCTGAGATGGAAGTGTTCTATTAGTAAAAAAAGTTCTAGTTTTGTAATCAGCTGCTCCTTGCTCTAAAAGCAAGATGTCTGTCTGCCAAAGCTAGCACTAGGGAACTGTAATTTGGGACACCTGCTTTTGTACTCCTAAGATCCTAAGCCACACTCCCAATTAACTTCCCCCCTCCTGACTTAACAAACTCCCTTTCCCTAACACAGAAAAACACACTGACATACTTTTTTTACCCTAAATGAGACCCCACACTTCTAATAAAGTATATGTTTTCTTAATCCTAACATGCACTGACTCCTGCTGAGATAGAAGTGTTCTCTTAGTAAAAAACAATTAGTTTTGTAGTCAGCTGTTCCTTGCTCTAAAAGTATAACACAGCATACTGCAAAACTGTCCAGTTTTGTGGTCTGCTGTGTTCTGTTTCAATATGATACCATTCAGCATTGCACTTGCCCCTCCATGGCAGTGTTTCAGTTTTACTGTCCAATAGCATATATACAGCATAATAACATGATACATTACTGCACAGCAATGTACATGATCTCCTGAATTGCACCGTATTAAATTTAGAGGCATCTGCACCCTGCCAGGTGCCACAGTAAATCCATACTCACCAGCTGTCTCTCCAACTCACACAATGTCCCCTCTGTGTCCCTTGTGCCCCCTTACCCCACATGTAGCTTTCCCCCACAACTCACCACAGTGTATGGTACTGGTGCAAACCACTTGCACCACCTCCTGGCTTGTCTAAGTTGTGCCCTTTGCTGCATCCATGGCGGGACTTTTAGAATCCCAATAAAGGGGATGTTGCAGTCCCACCATGGCACAAGCCCCCTTCTGACCTGGCATACCCTGAAGTAGGTTGCAAGGGTGGTGCAGTGCCACATCATTGCAGCGGCTTCCCATTCTGATGCAGACCGGATTTCAGAATTAGGAATGCCACATCTTTTGACACAAGGTGCCACTTGCTTCATTGATGTTTGATGCAGGCATCATGCATCACTCTAAGGGCTTTTAGAATTGGGCCCAGCATTTTCATTGGGGCTTGAGGCAAATAACCTCAAGAGTGATCAGGGCATGTGGTTGGATCACTTCACTGCACTATATACATTATGAGTTTTTCCTTAATTTTTGGGATTTGTCTTAATTATGAGTTGTCTTGACTTTAGGAAAATGCCAAGAGCCCCGTGGAATGGGCATTCTATGAATAAAGTGTGCTTACTTACTTAGTACTTATAACTTATTTATTAAATTAGTGGGCAGCTGTTGCAATCAGGTTTATGTTTTAAGCATGACTATTCACTCTGTGCCTCTACTGCTGGGAAATCATCATGGATGCCCATTTATTATTCACTACAAAATAAGCAGTGCCTCCTTATCTGATGGGAGTGTTGGCCTGGATGTCATCTGGAGTCCAGGACACAGGCAAGGGGTAGGACTGCAATTTATTTTTATTTCATGTCAGGGCAAGTTCTAGAGTCCCCACAAAACCATGGAATGACTCAACCACTGCTCAAACCAACTGAGGGATGCTAGATTTCCCATTCCCACTCCTGTATGGGACACCAGGAGAGGCCCACCCAGCTGGCAGATGGCAGGAATTCCTTCCTGCTTGTGTGGAGACCCAGAAGAGGCCAGTCATGCTGTTAAATGTTTTTTTTTTATTCTAGCTCCAGCAAGACAACAGGAGAGGACCACCATGCTGGTAGATGCTCTCTTTTTTTTAGTTCTGATTGACACCAGGAGAAGCCCCCTGTGTGAGAGAGAACTGGGTTTTAAATTTCCACTTTTGTAAAATACTAGGGGAGGCATGTGATGCCTGCAAATGTCTGGCTATCTGTTCCTACTCCTGTGGCCATCAGGAGAGGTCCATTGCAGGTATTGATTGTTCACCAGCTCCATGGGGAGGAGTGGCACCTTATCCTATTTTTGACTGAACTTTCCATGGAGTTTACAGGAGCTGAACTACTTTTGTAATTTTTTATACAATTTACACAACAAAACTGTAGTTTAGAGCTTGACTGCCCACTACTGTCACATACAACATGTCCTAAGCAGGAACCTAAACTCCGTGGCAGTCACAGTGCAATTGCTAGGTAAATACTGCCTGAAACATTTAGTAGACCAGTAATAGCAGAAATAACAAAACAAACAAACAAAAAAAAAACAGAGAGCATAAGTTAATAGTACTCTTATTTACAGCCGGTTGGTCAATTTTGACCAATGAGCTGTGACAGCTACTTTGTAGGTTCTCTTGAGGAGGTGAGAATGACCTTTTTCATTATCAGTATTAGGTATCAGCCCCAGTTCTTGTTGTGGTACTAGAACCCATAATCTTCTGATCATTGAGTTACCCTCCTAGCAACTGACAATTTCTCTTATACAACATGAATTGTAGTGAGAAAGAAAAATGTTCTTCACAGGGATTGTGAAAGGGTTAAGGCCTGTCATAAGTCTGCTAGGAGATTAGTGATCTGTGACACCATCATTACAAAGCACCCTTAGTTAGTGTCAGTTAAACAGATAAAAAGGATGTCCTGAGAATGTAGGCACCTAGGTACAGGTGCAGTCACATGGTGGTCAACCAAACCCATGATATCCAGGCAGCAAATAGTTTTGCGCCACTGAATGAGGTACAGGTGATTGAGCTCATCGGGGTGAACTCTGCTTCAGTTGAGAAGAAAGGGAAGGGTGACTTGGTGGCACCCAGGGGTTAGAGCAGAAGGAAGTTAGCAAGTAGTATCTGAGTTGTTTGGGACTCAATGATTATAGGGTTGAAGAAGGTGGTAGGAAGAGGGGAAAAGTAAAGGGTGTTGTCAGATGCCTTCCTGGAGCATTGGCTATCCTGGATTGGAATAGGGATAGGGATAGGACACAGAGGATGGCAGAGGATGGTCTGGGGGACTTGAAGGTGCTGGTATACTTGTGAACCAGTGATCCAGTGAACCAGCTTGAGGAGACAGTGAAGTCAAACTTTCAAAGGCTGGGGAACAAACTGAAGGGCACTCAGCTTCCCTGGCATTTTCCAAAGTCCTCCCTGTGTGAGTTATCAGGAATTTGAAGGACTGAGTGAGTATGGAGGAGATAGAGGAGTTTATTGGATGGTTGAAATGATGGTGTTAGGAGGAGGGATACTACTTTGTGAGGACTAAGAGGACTTCTGGAACAGGAGGCTCTTCAAGGGTGATGGCTTCCCCTAACAAGATAGGAGACCAGTGCACTGGGGCAGAAGTTTGAAGTCTACAATGGTGGACAGTTAAACTAACTGTGGGCAAGGCTGAAGCAAGGGATAAGACTGAGAAGAGTCCTCAAGTGCTGAACCTGACTTGGACTCCTCCTGAATGGGGGCTGTAAGCATTGGGGGAGCAGCGAGGCACAAGTTCTTAAAAGGGTTGAGAATGATGTGAGAGAGTTAACAGGAAAAGCAAGAAATTAAGGCAGCTGGAAAACAAGTGGAGGGAGAGTCTTAAAAAAACAACAAAGACATCTGGGCACACGTTAGAAGTTTGTTTGCCTTAATTCCAGCAGCCTAGGAAACAAAATCAAGTGACCTCCAGGCAGTGGTAGCAGATGTTGTGCTGGACCTCATGGTGATTACAGAAACATAAGCCACAGAGAAAAATTAATGTGACCTGATGGTCCCAAAAACCATGTATAGGTATGATAGGGTGAAAGGTAAAGGAGGAGGGGTGGCCATCTATGTCAGTGATGGTATTGAGGCATTGGAGGATGTGTAGGGAGTTGGATGAAAGAGAGACAGCAAAAGGCAGTGGTGAACAGAGTCAGATCTGAGGAGAGGGGGGTCACCAGAGGAATGCCTCAGGGATCAATCCTGGGTTCATTCCTTTTCAAAATGTTCATCAGGAACATAGGAGAAGGAATACAGGTAAAAATGTGTCTCTTTGTCAATGACACTAAACACTGTGGTAGGGCTGACAGTGAGCAGTGGGTAAAGGAAATGCAGCGAGACCTGCAAAGGCAGGAAAGGTGATCCAGAGTTTAGCAAGTGAAATTCAAGTCAAAAAAGTGCAAGGTTATGCACATAGTGAACAAGAATCCCAGAACAGAGTAACTGATGGAAGGGACATCACTTATGAGGAAAGGGACCTAGGATTCACCATAAGTGACTTTGTTAATCTAGCCAGTGTAACAAGGTTTACAGTAAGGGCAACAGGAAGCTAGTGGATATTGGGAGGGGTTTTGACAGCAGGAAGACAGAAGTATCACTACCTCTCTATAGATCACTGGTGAGACCACACCTAAAATACTGTGTCCAGTTCTGGAGTTCTCACCTAAGGAAACACAAGGACAAGTTAAAGATGATGCAGCCTAAGCTAACCAAAATGATTCAGAACAAGCAGGCCAGAAACTATAAGGATCAGCTTAGGGCGCTGAACATGTACATGCTCTAGGCCAGGTGAAAAAGGGGTGCTTTGCTGGAGACCTACAATTTCCTGAAAGGAATATGCAAGGTGAACAGTGAAAAACTATTCAACAACAGTAGCAAATCTAGAACACAAGGTAAAGAGTGGAAGCTGGTGGGTGTGTTGGGGGGAAGGGGTGGTCAAAAGAGATGTGGGAATGTTTTTTTGTTTTGTTTTCTTCAGATCGATTGTTTGAGCCATGGAAAAGT
Source organism: Neoceratodus forsteri (assembly GCA_016271365.2). Taxonomy (NCBI): domain Eukaryota; kingdom Metazoa; phylum Chordata; order Ceratodontiformes; family Ceratodontidae; genus Neoceratodus; species Neoceratodus forsteri. Next base: position 132,014,479 of record CM057456.1, on the reverse strand, counting down.
CTACCAGCAGAGGTGATGGGCACCAAAAACATTAATAGTATCAAACATTGGTGGGAGAGTTAATGGCTTAGTAGTTACTCAGGGAGTTACAATAAAACAGGGAACAAGGGGCTTGATAGTGTAGACAAAGACCCCATGATGAAAAAAGGACTCGAGGAATGATAGGGTGCTACAAGCAGATGATTCCATGTCATAAGAGCAAACAAAAAACAACATCAAGCATCTCAGTGAGTGCACCTCAAGAAAACAAATACGGTGACTGAGCAGTACACTGAAACCAGCATGAGCAATGGTCCCAACACACTCTTAGGGACCCGATATGTGTCATACATTTTTATGTAGGGGGGCTACACCCCCATGCACCTCCCATGGGGTGGGGCAATTCCCCCCAAAACCCCCTTCATTAATATAATCAACTCCAGGGGGGCTAACACTGGGGAACAGGAGACCAAAGACAGTTTTTTATTCTTGAAGACCTCCTGAAGCCATTGTGGCAACTTTGAAAAAATGAAATATTTAGACACAATTTAGCTCATATTTAATCATTTTTTTCGGTACTTCTCTCTCTTATTTCTTTTTGATCAAGGACATGGGCACATAAACAGGATTGCTATCCTATCTTATCTGGCTGCATGCCTACACATGACATCACAGTTCTGGTTATGACATCACAATCTGTTACTGTGGAAATAATTATAATGCCATAAACAGGAGATTATGATATCAGGTGTAGGCATGTAGAAAAAGAATATAAAGTCTAAGGGACAGGAATACTCTTTCATACTACTAAAGTCGGTAATAAAGAGGTAAGGGATAGATATATAGAATAGATATGCAATGCAAACTGAATTGTGTCAAAATTTCACATGTTTTCAAATTCAGAACAAATGGTTTGATACCTTTTATTGGACCAACAAAGATGTTCCAAAAAGAACAAATAGCTTTAGCTTTTGAACCAACAAGTCCTTCTTTGGAAGCTTAATGACAGTTATCTAGAAAATCCCATATTATAACACTTAGAACATGCAGGAAAAAACAGAAATAATTCTCACTGGTTTAAAACAGGCATTTAAACCATAATTAAAGTGATGTCAGAGAGCTTGAATATCTTAAGTGTGCTTTCAGCTGAACCAAACTTAAAGGTCAAAGGTTGTCCAGAGATAACAGCAGGCAGAGAGTTCTACTCACATATATTATACCATGTATCAGACTAATGAATAACAGAATACTAGGATTCTCTCCTCACTAAATTATACATCAAGTGAAAAAACCTCCAAAAGACAAATGCTTCAAGAGTGAGGTAAGAGCACACCAGTAGAAGCCAGCTTCAATTCTGCTCAGAACTTTCTTAGTTTGAAAATATGGCTGATGATAAGAAAATGACCCTGGATAAAACAGTTGCATGAAAAAATGTAACATTTTAGTAGGCAAAAAATAAAAAATAAGCTTCAAAAATTACAACAACAGAAATTATCTTTACATGGCATATAAAAAGATTAAACTGATGTTTTCCCGAAGTGAGTAAGTGTATCACACTGATGAATGTACAACTAGCTGGAGATATATTCCCAACATACTCTCAACCAGCTATTATGTTCCAGAAACCTTAAGGCCTTTGGAGTTGTAACAAGATTTTATACATAATAATATCAATTGTCAGTGTAAGTGCCAGATACAAAAAAGTACTAGTCAAGAACCCCCAAGAAATTGAGACTATGTAGTCTGACATGTACAGATTTCAATAAATTGTCAGTGTATAATAGAAATAATATATTTACTGAAACAGACTAAGGAATCTAAACAAATATTCCTAGGAATTAAATCCCTCCCCAAAAAAGTAACTACTTAAAAGGAAATATATGTACAAGAATCCTAATACACCATCAGTTGCACCAATCACTACAATAGTTACCCCAAAAGGAATTACACCTGTCATGAACCCCCAAGTAAATGAGACAATGTGTCCTAATAAATACAGAATGTAAAAACATAATAGTATATACTCACACTACATAACTAGCAGAAGGATGTAAATATCCACTATAATATGAGCCCAGAGTCATAGCTACTATGACTCCATAATGTCATGTACCTGAACATAAGTTTACCTCAATATCACCACAATATTCACATCCACTATACCCACATAACCACACACCTCAAATCCCCATATTAAAAATCCAATGTGCCACACTTCTCCTCCAGTAACACACACATAAACACATACACAAACCCATACACATACACACACACCCATGCACACATTCACACAATACTAATGTGAGAGGCCAACATGTAGATCACCAGTTAAAAGGGACTGTATAAGTATGAGAGTTAAAGTACAAGGCTTGCTGAAAACCTAAAATATGTATGTCCATCCTTTGAAGCAAAGGTCCATGTAAGTTTACATGTAATGTGTCATATTTCCAACATCAATGTTCAAGCCATTTTCCTCTGTATTAAGAAGTAACATAAGTCTGACCTCACAAGCTTGTCTCTGTTGTGTACTGTTGAAATGGTCTTTCAAGACCATCACAGACATATCTGAGATCTGAGATTGAGTGGTCATCCTGAGAGAAGTGTTGTGCCACTGGTTTGTCAGGGTTGGTTAAGCATGTCCAATTTTAATGCTATCTCGTTTATTAATTGGGCTTCTAGAATTATAATCCTGGCAGTTTAACATTTTTGATTGGGAAAATACCGGAGACCATCATAAGGAAAGAGATTAAGACATATACTAAAGATAATTGCCTTGATGTTTTTTTGGGGGGAAGATAATGTCAAACAAATTTTGATCACATTTTTGAACCTGTGAGCAAGGTCCTTTACATGGGGATACCAGTAAATGTAGTGTTTCTAGACCACAGTAAGATTTTTGATACCATGTCCCAAAAATAGTTAATTCAAGATGTTGAGAATACAGGACTAAACCAGCATCTAATTACTTGGATCCAGTCATGGCTATTAGACAGAAGACAGAGGGTAGGCCTTAAGGGTCTCTAGTCTGAAGAATGCAGTAACTATTGGGAAGCCACATGAATCAGTGCTAGGACACATTCTGTTCAATATTTATGTGTTATCTATGAGATGCAGACATGGAGGATGGATATGAAAGTTTGCAGATGACGCTAAAATTGGAGCTGTGGTGGATAATGAGGAAATGGTTGAAAATATGAAGAGGGAGTTAAACCAGATTGAACTGGGCAGTCACAACAAAAATTGAGTTTAATATAGATTAGTGTACCATAATTCATCTCAGACATAGGAATCCCAGGGTTACATATTAGCTGTAGGGAGTAAATGTTTGGGAAACAGTAAGAAGGATCTGGGAATAAGGGTTACTAGTGACATGAAGTTGAATAAACCTTGCACAAATATACACTGCACAGAAGTTGTTAAAAAGTGCAATACTTGTCCACTTCCTTATTTTCTTATGAATGGGACAAATGTTTGATTATATCTCGAACATTTAGAGAGCAGATACCACACTATAATATTTTACTCTATGGCATGGTTGTTTGTTATTGAGTATGGATTCCAGTTGATGCCATTTTGGAATCCCATTTCAGAATGGATTATTTACCACTGTACCAATTGTAATTCTCTATTTTCCCTATAAATTGGTGTTCTGATCAACTACTAATGGATATGTTTGTAATGCTGACTTTTAAATAAAGTTGAGAAAAAAAAGATTCTAGGAGTATTACAAGTAGAGACGGGAGTGATAATTCCACTGTTTGGGCAATGGTGAAGCCAGATAGTGAGTATTGTGGGCAGTTTTTGGCACCAAAACATAAGTAGGAGATGACAAGATTAGAGGGGATCCAGCAGAGAGCTACAAAGATGATGAGGCATGAGGGAAAACCATACAAGGAAATGAAAGGAAAGGAAAGGAAAGGAAAGGAAAGGAAAGGAAAGGAAAGGAAAGGAAAGGAAAGGAAAGGAAAGGTGAACTAGGCATGTACACACTTAGAGAAGACTAAGACAGGATATGGTCCTGATTTATCGGGGTTTGGAACATAAGGAAAATACTTAATAACAAGACAGGCCATAATAAACAGTTAAAGGGTGAACTCTTTAAAACAGCTAAGCTTGGATCATACATAGGTGTTTTCATAACATGGAATGCCCTATCAATCACGACTGATGAGAGCAGGTAATTAAGTATTTTCAAAAGTCAGCTTAATAAATACATCAAAACCCATGGAGTTAAAGGTAATATAAATATGCAAATGGTGAGCATACTAATGGATAATTTTGCTTTCTAATGCTCTTAGCACCAATGAAATCTGTAAAACATATTGCAATGGTAGTCAGTTATCTCATTTTCGAACCCTGTCATTATAGGATACCTGGTTCCTATGCTGCTTGTGTGGTGTTCCTATAGGTACCTGTTGTCCATGCCTTTTCCCTAGTAATATACCTATGCAAACTAAGGACTGTTCAAAAAGCAGTTACAGGTCGGGTAAGGTGGCTCTTGGGCAGAGCATTGCCCCTAATTTACCTTATTTTAAAGACTGTTCTGTTCAGGTTTAATTCACCATTCTGCATTAAGAATGTACTGCATGTACATCTATACCTGGCTCACCAGGTTTTCAGAATTATAGGGTTTTTGGTCATTCTCTGCTGGTCCATCCATGTAGAATCAGCCAATTCTGTTTCTAAGGTAACCCACCGGGGTCTGCTAATATCATGTGGGAGGAACCATTTCATGGCTTGTGCCATCCTGTATGCCCAGAAGTTACCCTGGAACCAGGGGAGTTCTAGACCACCCTGTTTCCAGTGAGCTCTGAGTTTTGCCTTGCTAAGTCTGATCACTTTCCCTTCTCAAAGGAGAAGAGCCAAGAACTCATCTATCTTGTGGAAGATTTTGTCTGGTACCACCAGGGGGAGGATATGGAAAATATAAGCAAACCTGGGCAGTCCAAACATGCAAATGGCCTCTATTTTTCCTTTAAGAGATAGTTAGAGTTTAAACCATATCTGTATTTCACTATCTAGTGCATTAAATAGTGGATTAAAGTCAGCAGCCACCAGATTTGACCAGTTAGCAGTGAGCTGTGCCCCCATTTATGAGAAATCATCTAAAGCCCAGACCAATCATGTGCCACTGGTACAACCCTGTGTGCAGGCCTTGTTCGAAGGGGAAATAGCAGTTTTTTTTTCCAATTGACTACTAAGCCAGAAGCTGAGGCAACGCTATCCAAAAGTGTAATAATGGGTTGTAAAGGTTTACCTATAGCGGTGCGACAACTGCTCGCCGACATCCCCAACAGCGACAGTCACAATTCCGAGTGTCGGCATTGCACTGCTGTGGGGGTCTGTGCCTCCCACACCCCCTGCCCAGTCTCTAGTGATACAACTCTGAGTCAAAGTTGTCTCGGGGGAGAGGGTGACACACCCGGCGAAGCAGTTCTGCTGCCAGCAAAGACCATTACAGTGACCCAAGGTATTTGCTCAATTCCTGTCACTGTGATGGTCTTCACGCTAGCAGTTTTAATCTACTGTCGGTATACGGGTCATAAAGATTGTGATGGGTTAGTGACAGTAAGCAGTAAGTCTTCAGCATATGTGTTAACTAAATAACATTTGCCTTTGACCGTTATGCCTTGCATCTCATGCAAGTCTGAAAGCTTTCTAGTGAGGGGATCCAGAGCTACCAAAAATAGTAGGGGGGCAGAGTACATCCCTGCTGTATGTCCCTATGTAGGCCAAACCATTGAGGGATGGTGTGGTTGGTGAGGACAGTGGCCATGGGGTTCTTATAAAGAGTGGAAATTCAACTACAGAAATAGGGACTGAAGCCATACACCTCCATCACAGAATGTAGGGAATGCCATTCAATGGAGTCAAAGGCTTTGCAGAAGTCTAATGTCTGGACAGGCATCCTGGGGGACTGTTCAAGAATCCTAGATCTCCAAATTCTGCATCAGCCTGCCTTGATTCTCTTAAGGGACACCTCACCACTAGCAGGAGTTTCAAGTCAAGAAGCTAAATGGCTGTTAGCTACTTTTATGGAGGCAAAACATGTGATCTCAATGAAGTGGAGGCAACCATCTTACCATCCCGCTGGCCTGGCACGCAGCGATGTCTAGATTAGCTGCCTTTGAAAGACTCTCTTATTTCAAATTCAACAACCTTGCTGTCTACTATAAGAAATGGGGAACATTTTTAACATAATATTGGTGCTCAGTACCCATCCCACCACCTGAGACCCCTCCTTTTTGAATGTGCATTGAGTACCCCCTTCCCCCTTCAGGCTTTTTGATGTACTCCTGAAACATGTATTTGTTGCTATAATTCTAGTTATCACTTCTCTATATACCTCTCAGTTATCAACTGCTGTATCACATATAGAATACTCTGATAGTTTTACATATACTTCTGACTTGCATTTTGTCCTTATTGCTGTTTTTTTAAGTTATAAGTTTGAAAATAAATAACATCTTTAATGTTAAAAATAATGTATAAGTCCAGTGGTGTGGCAGTGGTGCTACCATCCACCACGCTATTGACCCAGGGTCAGGAGCATACTCAGGTTGCTGGATGTCAGCCACAGGAGAGAATCAAGCATTAGACTAATTGTTCTCCTCTCCCAGTGGGAGGCTTGTCAGACCTGCTGTCAACTGCCTTTGGGTGGAGGCCTGGTGGTAGAACAAGCTGGTGTGGCACATAAGGGAGGGGCCACCAGTTTGGCATAATGCATGTGTGCCTCCACATGGTGCACATTACTGCAATTCTGTGGCATAGGATGGGAAGGACAGAAAATGTGGAAAGCACATGCAGGGTCCATGAAGTCCTGCTCACTTGTTTTTTACCTGCATCACCACCCGTGAAAGCCAGACCAACTCTGAAGGCAATTATTGGGGGAATTTCAGGTCTGTAATGTACCAGAGGAGGTGGTAGCTGGTCAGGTGGGGGGTATGTACAAGGCTGATAGCCTGTCCCTTGTCACCTGGAATAAAAACCTTTATAAAAAATTTAAATATGCTTGTTTTAGGATCTCAACCACTATGTATGTATGTTTTTGCATGTTGTAGATGGAACCTATTGTTATCTGATGAATATGTAATAGATTAATGAGTAGATCAGGTGACCATAAGGGAGAGCTATTACACTCATACAGCTGCAGTGGACTTTAGTAATGAACCTTTTGCCAACTTGAAATAATCCTTCCTACCAAGCTGCATGCAAACCTAGACAAAACTCAAAGTATCATCTGGAACTAATTAAGTGGACTGTAAACAAGCAACAGATTAATGTTCTAAAAGCCTGCTTCAAACCATACTGAAGCGCTTATCACTGGCATCAGCAATAATATCTAAAAATTTCCTTGCATATTACATAAATTGTAGTGGTAAAGAAAAAAATGTTTTTCACTGGATTAAACACAAGCCCTTCAACCACTATCTTCATGCTCTACCACTGTGCACTATCATTCCATATGGTAAAAGAAGGCTTCTTGTCAAGAAATACATGAGATGAGAATATATAACATGAGAAAGGACAAATATTTGTATGAACACATGAGTTAGCCAGCAGATAAAGGCCTTATGGTCTATCAAGCCTGATTGTGAGTACAGGTCCCTCAGTGTTTACTGAGGGACTCCAAAAAACCTTCCTCCTCTTGTCCTTTCTTGCAATCACCCTCCCCCACCCATCCATATGGAACTTTCCCCTTTACTTTGTCCCATCTTCTTCTGAAGCCATCCACTGTCTTCAGGGAGACCACCTCCTCCGTCAACTTGTTATACTTGGCCCATAGTCTCTCAGTGAAAAGGTGCCTTCTTATCTCTCTCCTGAATCTTTCCCCTCCCCCCACCAGCTTTAGACTGTGCCCTCTAGTGGACTTGTTTCCACTAAGGCTGAAGAGATTCTCAATACTCACTTTGAGAATACCTTTAAGGCACTTGAAGGTCTCAGTCATGTCCCCCCTCGCCCTTCTGTCCTCCAGGCAATACATGTTGAACGCTCTTAGTTTCTCTTCATAAGTATTGCACAGCTGACCTTTGATCATTTTCATTGCCCTTCTCTGAACCATTTCAAGCAAGCTGACATCCTTCTTTAGGAAAGGGTACCTATACTGCAGGATATACTTTGATATCCCTAAACTTGGTATGCCAGCGTTCAGCATATTGAGTAATATTGCCCAAAATGCACAGCCCTGAATGACTCCTATGCTCAACATATGCATTTTGAGCATTTCATGAAAATAAAGTGTAAAATGAGGGGGACTTTGCCCGCCGCAGCCCCCATGTGGGGGAGCTCTTCCCCCCACATACCCCATAACTAAAATATCCATCTCTGAGGTAGAGTGGATGCCTGAGTAAAATGCTAACATTTTACGGGGGGTACAGTGTGTAAAATGACGTGACCCAGACCTGAACAGTATGCTGGCCTAGCTATTGGTGGTATTCCCCTCCACATCACCATGGCAGCTCAGCCAGCAACCCCATCCAGCCATCCTTTCCTGAGCATCACACAGGTTAAGGTAGCATTCCATCACATCCACTGCCTTACCCTGTCGGGAACAACAGCATCGGGTGTAGTAGCATTGGGTCATCTCATTTATCTGACAAAACTGACCAGGGTACTACATGTCAGGATAGTCAGCTTCCAGAAACTGTAAGTATACCATACTGCATGCAGTACTCTGGGAGCAACCTCACCAGTAATCTGTACAGTGGCAGAATGACCTCCACCTTTCTGCCTGTAATCACCCTGCCTATGTACCCGAGCATCTAGTTTGCTTTGGCTGCTGCCCTCTTGCAGTGTGCCCAGTGCTTTACGTCACTTTTGATGATTACTCCCAAGTCCTCCTCCTCTTCTGACCTGGTTACTTGCAGATCACCTAGCCAACGTTTGGTCTCTGGGTTCTTTGTCCCCAAGTACAATATCTTGCACTTTGTATTGTTGAACCACAGTTACCAAATACCAGACCACTTCTCTAGTTTTGCAAGGTTATCCCTGAGGTTCTGTCCCCCCTCCTCTACGTCCACCCTTCCACAGAGCTTAGTGTCATCCATAAACAGGCATATTTTACCTTTTATCCAATCCTCAATGTCACTGATGAAGATGTTAAACAACACTGGACTGAGCAACTAATGCTGTGGGACCCCATTGTTCACTGGCCTAGCTTCAGAGATCTCCCCCTGACCACCACCCTCTGACTTCTGTCCTGCCTCCAGTTTTTAACCCATCTAGCCTGTTTACTCCCTACCCCAGGTCTTCCAGCTTCCTGATTAATCTTCCATGAGATACTGTCAAACCCTTGCTGAAATCCAGATAGAAGACATCAATTGCTTATCCCCAGTCCACTGTTCTGGATACCCAGTTAATGAAGTCAATGAGGGTAGTCTGGCAGGGCCTTCCTAACACAGACCCATGCTGCCCCTTATTCTAGAGCCCATTATCCTCCAGAAGCCTAACCAGTCTTTCTTTCAGAATGGTCTCCATCACCTTTCCCACTATTGAGGTCA